>JAKUAB010000002.1:0-522023 GCA_030579075.1 Taiozyma dajiaensis
TTTTTTTTTTTTTTTATTATGATTTTTTTTTTTTTTTTTTTTTTTTTTTTTTTCTTTTCTATTTTCCCCATTAATTTACTGATCTCCCAATTGTATCATCAAATAACGCCACTGAATTATGGTAAAATGTCCAATTTGTGCTAAATCTGTAAGTTTAGAACTTATAAACAAACATTTGGATCAATGTGAAAAGGAGTCACCAACAAAATTGAAAAGATCTTTGGAGATTATTGATATTGACACTGATGATAATGATAATGATAACGACAAAGATAATGATGATAATGGTGATAACCCACCAAAGAAACGGATAAACCTTTCAAACATCTTAATGTCCACACAAAAGACCAAACAAGTATCAACTCCAAAGTCATCATCATCATATATTTACACACCAAAGAAAGAATTAGAACATGAGATTAAACCAGCTGAACAAATTGAAGTATCACCATCATCAACTCCATTAAAACTATCAAAAGAAGAAGAAATTAAATTACTTCGTCAACAATCACATTTACCATTATCAGAAAGATTACGTCCTAAAACTTTAGAAGATTATGTTGGTCAACAACATTTATTAGGAAATGATGGTATTTTAAGAAATTTCATTAATAATGATAAAATTCCTTCATTAATCTTATGGGGTCCACCAGGTGTTGGTAAAACAACAATTGCTCGTATAATTGCTTCAAAATCATCATCATATAAATTAGTGGAATTAAATGCAACAAATAGTGGAATTCAAGAATTAAGGAAAATATTTGAGAATTGTGTTAAAGAGTTCTTTTTAACTAAAAGAAAGAGTATTATATTTATGGATGAAATTCATAGATTTAATAAGACTCAACAAGATTTTTTCTTACCATTTGTTGAAAAAGGTGATATTATACTCATTGGTGCCACTACTGAAAATCCTTCATTTCAATTAAATAATGCTTTATTAAGTCGTTGTAAAGTATTCACTTTAAAGAAGTTAGATATTAAAGAGATTCATACTATTTTAAACAAAGGGATTTTACATATTAATAAATTAAGGAAATTGGTATTGGGGAAACCATTATTAAGATTAACTAAAGAAGTAATTGATCATTTAAGTGATTTATCTAATGGAGATTCAAGATCAGCAATTAATTTATTAGAGATTATTGATTCAAATTTTTTAAATAATCCAAATATCATGATTGAACCAATTAATTTAAAACAAATTAAACCAATTTTACAAAAGACTCATCTTTTATATGATCGTGTTGGAGATTCTCATTATGATACAATTTCTGCCTTTCATAAATCAATTAGAGGTTCTGATGCTAATGCTGCCTTATGGTATTTAGGATTAATGCTTGAAGGTGGTGAAAATCCATTATATATAGCTAGAAGAATGATTAGAATTGCATCTGAAGATATTGGTGTTCTTGATGAAAGTTGTTTACCATTTGCCATTGCAACATATCAAGCTGTTACATTTGTTGGGATGCCAGAAGCTGATTTAGCATTGGTTCAATGTACAGTTAAATTAGCAGAAGCAAAGAAATCAGTAAAGATTTATAAAGCATGGAATGAGATTAAAAAAATTATAAGAGAAAGAATTGATCTTTCAGGTAAAGAAATTCCAATTCATTTAAGAAATGCACCAACAAAATTAATGGCTGAATTAGGTTATGGAGAAGATTATAAATATAATCCAGATTATAAAGATGGGAAAGTTGTTCAAAGTTATTTACCTTCTGGTGTTGATCAATTGAACTTTTTAGATAAACCTCATTTGGGTGATAAAATAGATCCAGATCTTTATAAACCTTGATATGATCATCTACAACATGTTCCCTTATGAAGTATATGTAAGAAACCAATAATGTTGTAATGTGTATCATGACTTCTAAAATATATGGCCTTTATAAAGGTCAAGAGGACTCTATTCAAATGGGTAGAAAAGGAAACCAACAAAATCAAGGACAAAGACAAAGACATAGACATAGACATAGACAAGGACAAGGACAAGGACAAGGACAAGGGCAAGGGCAAGGACAAGGGCAAGGGCAAGGGCAAGGGCAAAGACAAGAGTTAACAGCAAGTGTAAGAACAAGGCGGGGGAAGGAAGGGGACATTAGACAATAATTAAAACTGTGTGATTTTCATGAACGATGGTGAATGATGTTGAAGGGAGAGGTAGGGAGGAACCTAGAAACCATTAATTATAACTTTTCCTTGTAATAATCACTCAATAGAGCTCTTGCATTATCAAATTCATGTCTTGCATTTTGTAAAGCCTCTTTAATAGCATCTTCCCAATTTCTTCCATTAATTCCACCATCAAAATCCTTCTTTAAACCATAATTTTGAATTTTTTCACATTGTTCTTGAATTCTAGCAAGTCCTAATGAAGCAGCAGAACCTTTTAAATAATGACCATTTTGTGATAATTTATTTAAATCTGATGAAGGGTTTTGTAATTCTTTTTCAATTTCATCAAATGTCTTTTCTGCTTGTTCTATAAATATTTGAATTAAAGATTTAGAAAAACCTGGTTCATCTTCATCCATAAGCACCAATTCATCAAAGATTTGCCAATTGACGATATCTGACATTGTTTTTGTTCTTTTTTATTGTATTGAGATTAAAAGGAAGCAATTTTAATAGTAATTTTATGATTTTATGATTTAAAACAACAATTAAGGGTGGGAAATCGAATAATTAAAAAAAAACACACACACACACACACACACAGTTTATGATGGTTGTATAAATTTAATGAATAATTTATAATTTAATTTGATGGATTTTCTAACAAAATGAATTCTCTAAATGGAAAAAATTCACTTAAATCAATGTCTTTTTAACCAGAATTTCTTCTGTTTTCTTCTTCTTTTAATTAATTTGATCAACTTCAACTTCAACACGTCCGAAATCCTCTTTTTTTTCTTTGGTTCAAATTAAATTTCCACGAAAAAAAAAAAAAGAAACGTTTCTTTTTTTTTATTTTTTTATTTTTTTATTTTTTTTTGATTTTTCCTTTATTTTTTATAAATGTACAATGACGTAATTGTTTAATTATTTATTTTTTAATTTTTTTTTTTTTTTTTAATTTTTCTTTATTTTCAAAATTGTTTATTTTGGTATAAAAAGAGAAAATATGTGAAAAGATCAACAAAGAAAAGAAACACAACTGTCTTGTTGATTATGTCAGAACTTGACAATCTTATTAACAAAGGGAAAAGAAAAAAGACGTATTATCATTATTATGCTCTTATCACTTTACCAATCTTGATCTTCTTTCTTGTTTTTATCCCTTTATTATTCCCAACAAAGATCCCTATCCCACGTTTATATAAACTTCAAAATTTGAATTTTGAACAAGGTAGATTAATATTAATTGGTGATGTTCATGGTTGTTATGATCAATTGATAGAATTATTAGAGAAAACACATTATAATTATACATCTGATAATGTGATATTATTAGGTGATTTCATTTCAAAAGGTCCAGATTCATTAAAAGTTTTAAATTTTATGATAAATAATGATAATTTCCATGGTGTATTGGGGAATCATGAAATTTCAACACTTTTGAAATATTCAGATTTTAAACCTTTAGAATTTAATGATGGTGAATTTATTAAATTTGATAATAATATTATTGATCCAAATTCATCATCAATATCAAGATTTGATAATGAGTTGAAATTAAGTTTAAAATTAAGTCCAAAACATATTCAATATTTAGCTTCATTACCTTTAATCTTAGATTTAGGTACTCATTGGAATAAACATACAAATAATTCCACAATTATTGCTGTTCATATTGGTCTTGTTGAACCTTATGATCTTAATAATCAAAGTTATAATGCCATGTTAAACCTTGATAAGAAACAATGGTTTAAAGATTTTAAAAGGGCAATGAGTAAAAAGGATAAAAAAGATCAGAAAATATATGAAGTTTTTTATGGTCATGCTGCAAGCGTTGGTTTGAATATTGGGAAATATTACAATGGATTAGATACTGCTTGTGTTAAGGGAGGTCAATTAACTGCTATGATCATTAATAAAGATGGCCAAAGGGAGATTGTGTCAGTTGATTGTTAATCTCCAATTGTACTATAACCTACAATGTTATGATTTCTTAATAGATAAATAAATAAACTAAAACGATCGATATTTAACCCTCATGCCTCTCTTCTTCTCTCTTAATAACAATCTTCTTACTCAATAGTTGTCTTAAAGTATCACTGATTGGACTCTTACCATCACATTCAATTTCATCATCATCATCATCATTGCTCTTTGAAGCATCTCTATCAATAATTTCAACCATCTTTCTAAACTTCAAAAATAAAAGCTCAGCTCTTGTTAATAAATCATCCAATTTATAAGTCATTGACAAATCATTGATATACTTCAAAACTTCATCAAATTGTCTTAGATGTTGTATTATAATCTTTTCATTCTTTTGTAAGATTGCAAGAGCAAAGAACAAATGGAATTGTGAAGTATAATAATCTGTCCAAAAAATCTCCCAAATCTTTTGAACTTCATTCAATGGGAATTCTCTCTTAAACCATACTAATAACATTCTAAAGAAAAAGAACAAGTTGTTTGAATCACATTTTTCCAAATGAATATATAAGTCTGGTAATAGGAATTGTGTTAATTCATTCAATGCATTCATTTGATCTTTCATCCCACTTTGATCATGTAAAAAATTCCTCTCCATTCTATCCATAAATTTAACAAATGACCAAAAAGTCAATGAAGAATCTTGCATATTGATATAAATGGGAGATAATAAATCAGTCATTCCTTGAACATAACCTAATTTTTGATTATATTGATTAAATGTTAACAATATTTCTCTCATTTTAATCAAATGAGGATTTGTAATCTTGGAAACATCACTTTCATCAATTTCATCATCAGTTCTCTTGAATATGGGCAAATGTCTATCAGTTCTTTGAACATCCTTTTCAATTCTAAACTTTTGATCTTGAAAGTATTCATCTTGTTGTAAGGCTTCATCAAACTCCCATCCAGCTTTAAAAGCCTTGTAATCCTTCTCAAGAACAATTTTCAAATCTTCACGTTCCTTCTTTGACGAATCCCATGGATATACTTCCAAAAGAAACAACCAAACTTCACCTCTAATAAATTCTTCAACACCACCATGAAAGATTCTATCTTTAACTTCATTCACTGTAATACTTAGTCTCCCAGAATTATCAAAGTATGATTTCCATTCAATAGATGTCAATGGTCTTGATCTTTCATGTGCATTTAGAATTTCTTCAGGTAACAATTTGTCAAAATTTAAACCCAATTCCTTTTGTAACAAATCTCTAGAATTTTGGTTCAATATAATCTTCGAGCGGTTCTTATTAGCTTCTTCTTGCACCCCCATAGCCCATTTAGCTAAATAAACTCTAGCGGTGTCAAATTCTTGATTGATTTCAATAACATCTGGATTTTGCAAAATCTTCTTTAAAGGTAATGGACTGTCATCCAGGACAGAATCAACCTTTTTCTTTGTAAATGTTGTCACTTTAGCCAAAGTTTCCAAGAATGACCATCTAGCATCATTAACCATTTTATTGAAATCAAATTTCTCCTTCTTAGCAGCCTTATCATCAACGACATTCGTAGGGGCGAAATTGTTCAAATCCTCCAATGTTGGATTAACTAAATAGATTGAAGTCTCCAGAGTAGCCTTTTCAATATTAGCAACGTTTTTCAAACTCTTCATAAATTGTAAACCACCCCAAAACAATTGATTATCATCAGCATAAGGTTGGAAATCTTTATTTCTAGCATCTTGTTCTTGGACAGTACTTGGACATTCATCATCATGAAAGAATAAGATTGGGAGTTTATCAGATGCACTTCTCGTATTGATTATGATAGAACCAAACCACCAACCCAAAGAAGGTGGACGTATCTGGATTGAGAATAGATCACCAATAGTAGTAGTAAAACTGAAGTAACCATAACCGGATGGTCTCTTAACATAATGTTCAGTAACGCGGGTATTAGTGACAGAGAGGAGGTCCACTTTGTTGAACTCTTCTTTCTGCTGATTATCAAGCACATCTTCAGCACACCAACCAAACTTCAAGTCTTTGTCATTTGTCTGAATTGAAGACTCTCTGTAGATGTAGAGAAAGCCAGGGATGTTATCCTTAGAGCTCTTGGAAGGATGAACGTAGACTTTTGCTTTGGCATAAACTAGCTCAACCTGGCCAATAGGGAAGCTCTTCTGTGTAGCCATAATGGGAAAAGCCAATTGGTTATTGTGCACTTGATTTGGAGGTTAATACAAAAGGAGAGAAACAATGAGAAACTTTGATCTTCTGGGGTTTGTCCTTTTGCCATTCTCATTTTTTTTAAGCGCCGCCCCCCTGCTGAAAAGACCCATTTTGACACAAAAGAAAAATGCTAAAACATCCAAACATCAACATCAAACACTACTACACTACATAACAGCTTCTTAATAATAGTACAGTCACAATAAATATTCATTAAACATAGCAGCAGAGACAGAGAACATTGGAGACAAGTCCTATAGTAGTCCCTTTGAAATAGAAAAAAAAAATTAGTCCACAATTTTCAACGGAAATCACTCGTTGTTTAGCCCAATCAAATCCTTATCAATATTCTCAACATTGACCTTACCTTCTTTCTTTACATTGTCTTGATAAGGCTGTTGAGCCGCTGTAACATTTTTCGATCCAGCAGCCTCAGCCTGTTGTGCTTGGAGGGCAAAATCTAGTGCTGAAGTAGGTTGAGCACCGTTGGAGCCCTGTTTGGACACGAGTTGCGGAGGCTGTTGTTGTTGTTGGAATGAAGGAGTTGGAGCAGGAAGTGTAAATTGACCGAGTTGAAGTTGGCCATTGCCACCATTAGCAGAAGCTTGCGTACTGAATTGTGCTAATGATTGTAATTGCTGTGAGTTGGCACCTAATGGGTTATACGGCTGTTGGATCTGTGGAAGTTGTAAACCACCTTGAACTTGTTGATGATGATTTTGGTGTTGTGTATGAGCATGTACTTGCGTTTGAGGTTGCTGTTGTTGATATTGTTGTTGTAAAGCCAGCATATTACGTGGTTGAATTTGTTGAAACTGCTGGAATTGTTCTGCAAAGCTAACATCATCGAACGATCTAACATGGCCTTCATGATCCATCGAATCATCTTCATCGTCTGATCCAACCCTGTTCTTCTTCCAAATATATGGTGAATGGGCCTTGTGGTTATAATAAAGGTTGACAATACCTTCATGAAGACTATAATTTAAGGTGATTTTAGACTCGCATTGTTCAATCTTCAGTTTATTTGAGACGAATCTTTGCTCATTTGACCTAGATTTTCTTTGCTTACCACGATCTTGTGAGCAAATAAACATGAATGTGATCTTCTTCGTCTTTCTACCACCTTTATGATAGTCTCTCACAGGGAATCTATAACCGGTACATTGCATCAATGGAGTGATATAGATATCAACCAGTTGTTTAGAGACCTGCTGGTAAGTAGCAGAATCGACATCTGAGCTCACATCATATCTTTTAAACAGCTGTGGATCCGTCTCACCACGATAACGGCAGTCAATGATATCTTGAGCAGTATTTGTTTTAATTTTCTCAACAAATTGATTGTAATCCGCGTATAAGTTAGGCAACTGACTATTAGTTCAAAAATGTTAGTAAGTTTCTAAACAAAGACACATAGTGTAGATGATATGACACATACATATTGACGACAGGCTTCTTGACTTTTCTCTTGTTTCTACAGCTCACACAAGTAGCGTATTTCTCCAACTCCTGGGGGGTCTCGTTGACCCTCTTAACTCTACAACGGGAGCACTTCTTGATACCCCCAGAGTCGTCGTTTCTGGAAACTCTTTCGCGTGGGGGTGGGACCCCGTTTGTGATCTGTTCTGCAATGGAGTGTGACATTTATAGCTGCTGGATTATGTAAAAGTGGCCACTGATCTTAAGTGAGGACTCGCTTAGGATAAACAAAGGATGAAAACAGCCATTTTTTCACGGGCAAATTTGACAAAGGGTGACCGAGCAGAAATGACAGAGTGGTGTCAGGGTGTTTCTGCCACACATGTGGTATTATTGGCTTTCCATAAGGTAACACGTATATAATCAAGGTAAAAACTTTGAATATGACCATTTAGAAAGTCGTAAGTAAATATTTCTCTAAATATTACAGAACTGTTTAACGAAATATCTATAGAATGTCACAAGGTAGTGGGTGCAATTAAGCCCAATGTTAGTGTTTGTCGCGAAAATCCGTAAATGAACTGAACCTGAACTTGTCTGTAACACCAAACTCTTCTATTTAAACCCCTAAATAAGGATCAACAATGGCCAAAGACAGCGACCAATCTGAATCTGACTTAAGTTCCGTGGAGAACTACGACGAACTGGACGAAGATCAACAAATGGAGGACATTGGTGAAGAAGATGAGGAAGGAGAAGAGGATGAAGACGAAGAAGAGGAGGAAGAGGAAGAAGAAGGTAGTGAACAAGAAGAGCCAATAAGCTCTGATGAAGGTGATGCTAATTTCCCATCGGATGACGAGTTTGATGAAGAAGAGAAGCCAAAGAAGCAGAAGTTCAAGCTGAATTTGAGACTTTCCAAACCAAAAGATGAAGATTCAGCATACACAGACGAAGAATCCACCAAGAAGAAGCCAGTGCGAGCAAAGAGGAAAGCCACTGAACAAACTTCAAAGGCCAGGAAACCAGTGGGAAGACCAAGAAGAACCACACAGGCTGCTGTGAATTACAAAGACTACAAATATCTGGACGATAAGGAGTATTTGTCTGATGACGATGTTATCCCAACGCCAGCATTGGATGCTGAGGGCCTAACAGACGATGAAGAAGAAGTCAGACAAGATCCCACGAAGATGACCGAAAGACAAAGAGCTAAATTGCTTGACGATGACTCAAACACGTCCAAATATCTGTCGTTAGGTAACAGAACATACAACAAACCGAAAAGAGTGCTAACAGAGGAGGAGAATCAATTAAGAAAGGCAGAAATTGCCAGAAAGAGAAAAAACATGACCGAGAAGAAGCTAGAAGAGGAGAAGCAGGAGACCATCAACAAGTTATTAAAGAGAAGGGCTGCAAAGACGTCGTCCAAGACCAAAGAAGAAGACACACACAACGAGGATGGTATCAGAGAGAAGCCTCGTAGACCTCAGTTCACACATCCTGCTCTCTTCTCCTGGAAATCAACCAAGGATAACATCACTCTGCAGGTACCGGAGCCTTTGGCAAAGGCAATCAACATTGAATAAAGTCTCATATCCTTACAAAAGCTTTAATAAACATGATGATAGCCGAAATACATCTTATTGTAGCCAGAATAAGTAATTTTCGCGGACAATACCTGAATTTGGATGAAAATTGTGGACAAAAAGAAATGTAACAAAACAAACCAACCTGCAGAGAAAAAAGGCCGATTGTATCTGGTAAGAAACCAATTGTGTTCGAGGTTTCATTTAATTTTTGAAATATAGTGCGAAACTGGTGCATCCTCTTCCCTCGATCGATTCTTGCACTACCTGCTAGATCCATTTGAATCTCTCCTTTCGATTCTTTTTTTCCTATTGATAAATTAGTCCCTTTTTTGACAGATTTGATAGGCTCAGTTTCAAGAGACTTCCCACAAAGTCGAGATCACCTAATCAGGATACATTCAAACACTCAATAAAGTGTTGAAACACCGTCGATAACGCGTTAGCAGTACTATCCCATCAACATTTGTTAGAATTTTGAGGCACGTTCTCTTGGGAAGATCCTAATACAGATCGACTTCACCACTCTAACACAAATAGAAGTACATAATCATATTTTGCACCATGAATTACAATCAGAACTTCAGACCTGATGTCATGAATCAGAACCTTTATCCCCAACAGCTAGCTGCCTTACAGGCCCAGGCCCATTATGCGAACCTTCAACAACAAGCACAACAGCAACAGATACCGCAGATGCCACCACAACAGCAGCATACCCAACCACAAGTCCAGACACAGGGACAACAGCATATTCCTCCGCAGACTCAACAGGTTCAACAACAGGGCCAGCATGGAAATCCACAAATGCAAGGGTTCATTCCTCCTGGTGTCCAACAGCAGAATATGAATGCAATGCATGGTCAGGCACCGATGCAACAACAGGGTCAACAACAACCTACTCCACAACAGCACCAGCAACAACTCCAACAGTTGCAGCAGCAACAACAACAGCAACAACACTCACAGCACCAACAGCAACAGATCCAACAACCACAAAGCATGCCTCTCAACTCGCAGGGACAACAACCTGCACAAACACCAACACAGGGTTTCCCAAACCAATCTTTCACCAGCCAACAACCCCTACAACAACAGTCACAGGGGAACTTACCACAACATTCACCTCATCCGTCAAGCCTTACTAATCAAGGGATACCGAACCAAGGACCACCACAACCACCAGCAGGCCCAAGGAATCCACAACAAGATCAACAACCACAACAACAACCTACTCCTAATCCGAATCCAAATGGCCCGACTCCGACTCCTCAATCTGGTAAAGCACAGCAAACCAGTGGTACTACTCAGGCTAACATGAAGAGATTTGCCAATCAACAACCAAGATCATCAATCGTAACTGCTCCTGGTAGAATTCCACCTCCATCTGGTGGGTCTTCTTCTGGGACACCTACAAATGCAACGATGGCTGTGAACGGTATGACCACACCGGGGATGAGTTACAATTCTAATGCCTTGAATGTCTTAAATTATAGAAAACAAATGTCCAATTTGGCGACTTTGAAGTTTCTAGATTTCTGTGAACTGGTGGGTATCAGATCAGATAGTGCCAAGAACCTGATGTATTGGAAGAAGATCATAGCTGACTATTTCAGTGAGATTGGTACGATGAGATACTCAGTGAAGAGTGGTGTTGATTCAAGACAATTTGAATTCACTGTCCCTATTATACCTAGATTTTTTTACTCTATCATCCAAAGTGGTGTCACCAGAATTGAGATCCATCCGGGAATGCTAAGAACACAAGTGCTGGCTAATGGAATGACATACTTAGAGTCACCGAGATGTTGCTTTACTCATTACTACAGCGATGGTTCATATGTCAATATCTTTGGTAACATTAAGGGTATCTTCAACCATAGCTTGAGATTGGACTGGTTAGATTTTCAAACCCATGTGTTTGTTCCCGGGGTTGAATGGCCATCATTAGAGAAATTGATCAGTGATGAGACAAAGATGCATAAGGTGTTTGGTGAATTCTTGGGTAACGAAATCAATTCGACTAAGAAGGAGAAGAAAGATGAAAAGGATAACAGTAAGAAGCTCCAACTTTTGCAAAAATTCAGAGGTAATTATCAAGTATTCCATAGCATGTCCAACTTTGGTCTTCAAGAATCGGTGATGAGGGTAATGCAAGTTAGCGATGTGATGGCCCATTTGAAGAGCTTGATGCTTTATCGTTCAACTTCCGACCAATATGGTCCCCTGAATGCCTTGGATAGCTACGTTGACCAATTCTATCATGCAAAGAAAGAAGATATTAAGAAGAATCCGAAGGAGAAAGAAACAAAAACTGCAAAGGGTAACCAAACAGCAACGAAGGCTAACAGTCAAAAGAACTCGCCAATGCCATCCTCTTCGTCACCAGTCAACATGAGAAACTCTAAAGTGCCTGCTAACTTGGATCTTTCACAGTCAGCACTGAACAAGAGAAGAAGAAAGTCTACGATGGGAGACCTGTCACCAAAGTCTATTTCATCTAACAACAGTCCGAATGCTACTACAAATGGCTCCAAGAAGACTAAAAGATGAATTTTAGGTGCTCTTGTTTATTTCTTTATGTGATCTTTTCCAATCCCTCGTCTCACTCCTTTTTGTATTATATAAACACTGATTAGAGATATCAAAAGAAACTGCAACCTTTAATATATTTCCATTTGTAAGATGTTCAGTTATAACTTAATATGGTCCACCTTTATCAGTATTTGTGGAGGACAAATATTCGCGTATTTTTGAGTTGAAGAAAAATGATGATTAATTCCCCAGTTTATAAACTGAATCCATTGTTAACGATTTGAAGCCCTTAAATACATCACAAAACTATAGTGAAAATGGCCTCGATACAGAACATAACGTTCCCAGAGGACAAGGAGATTGTATTGCCGTCGAGTTCCAAACTACGGTCCAGAATCAAGACCCCTCCGGCCCTGGACTTTATCACCAAGCTTCTTTACAGATCAGGTACTGGTCTTTCGCTTGTGTACATTCTTCTCATAATAGTGGTCCAACCGCTGCTAGAGGTCCAATACGATAGAAGACTGAACTTCTCACAGCATGTACTGAAGAAAGCTAAAGGTATTCTGAGATTGATCGGTCGGTCGAGACAACTACCAGTTGTCGCTGTCAAACATGGGGATAAGCTGTACTCTGATGCTCAAGTTCAAACCGAACCTCAACCTTCGTTTGGAAGTTCCGCCATGAGTAGAGGTGCCACTACTGCCACATCTATCGTGTCTTTTAAAGATGAATTTGATGGTACTGAAACTCCAATCGCTGATAGGTTGGTGAAATTGACTAATTCCCTAACAGATTATAATAAATTTTGTTGTGAAATTGACGAATTTGGGCCCTTGACTTTCCAACTAAGGAAGTTTCAAGGTATCATCGAAGGATATAGGCATGCTAGTCTTCTCAAAACTGGTAGATTGATGGCTGGTAAATCATCCGGTTCAGAGATTAAGAGTGAGATTAGAACAATTAAAGGTTGGTACTTGACTGGTCAAGTCTAAGACAACTACGCTATTGAAATCAGTTTCAAAATGCAATAATTCATAGTTTCATTAGTCATTAAGTAGGACCAAAACTTAGCCTTCTATATACAATGCTGCTGGGCTTTCATTTTGGTAGCTTTGTAAATGGTATTCTCAATCTCAGAATTTCATCTTTCTTAGATTGTTTCTATTATTAACTTTCTGTATTCTTCTATCAGCACCATGGGTCTTGACTTTATTTTCTCCTGTATGCAAATTGTTCTTTTTAGTGAATTTGACTTTTGTATAGCCATCTGTAGATTTTATGACAACTTTTGGTGTTCTTGGAATGAATTTCTCCTTCATCAAACCCTTGATTTTCTCACCTCTTTTCTTCCATCTTTCATGCAATTCATCTTCTTCGCTCTCCGTTGGAGTCCATTTGGACTTCAGGATTCTTCTGATAGCCTCTGGTGAGATTGTAAAATGCTCAGATAGCTCTTTAGTCGTGATTTCTGGAAGGTTTTGCTTCAATAATTTGACACTATTCATATCCTGTCTTGACAGCTTCTTCTTTGGTTCCCACTTTTCACCCTTGAACTTTTCAATTAATGCAAATTTTTGTCTCTTCCATTCAGGTAGCTGTGATATCTTCCTCCAGTTATCTGGTTTCTTGGGACCTAAATTAACAGAGTCCAAGATCTTTTGCTTACCCACTGGTTCGGCTTCTGACTCAGGCAAGTTCGAGGTTTGAGATTCAGAGGATTTCCCTTTCTGTAATTCCACAGAATTGTTGAAGGCATATTGTAGAGTTTTAGGTCTATGTGACTTCTTGACTTGTAGTTTGGTATTGATCTCGTTCATTGAGCATCTTGTGGTACTCAGATCACGCCTTATAATTGGGCTAATAGACCATTTGAAAAATGCCGTGGGTATTCTTACAGATGCAAATGCATGTATTCTTTGGGACATCTAACCAAATAGTAGTGAGAGAAGCTTGAAACAAAAGGAAACCCATCTATATGTACTTTATACTTAGATGGAAAAAATTGAAAGAGAAGATTATTCACCGAGGAAATTCCACGTGACTGATGAGTCCCCGTAATTCCGCTTTGGGATTCTCTTCCCTGCAGGCGTTTGTTTTGATCTGAAGGGAAAAATTTACGATAAAGGCTCAACCTAACACAATTTCTATCTGAGTTTTGAATATCTCATTCCGATTTGTATCATCCAGAAACGTTTCCTTAAGCTCACCACACTGGAACATCGATCTTCATAGAGAACAACTGCTCATTCATGAATTTTTTGAAGAAGTTTCTGGGGTCTTCCCCAAAGGGTGAACTTGCCATCATCCCATCTGGCCAGTTGTTCTTGAGAAGAGCACCGGGGTCTCCGAAATCAGCAAGCGAGTGCCTATATACAGATGCTGTTGCATCAATTCGTGAGACGTCAGCGCCTCATAACTATTTGCTTGTTGTGCAGAAGGCCTACCAAGAAGGCGAAGAGCAATTGAAGGAAGATGAAGATGATGATGACGATTTCAATAATTTTAAAGATGAAAAGTTGTCATTGATTGACAAAAGCATCCACATCCACAAACTGGACAGATCCGGCTCATTGATCGTTTCCTGGATTAACACTGAAGGTGATGACGGGGAAAGATTTGAATTCGTGGTGGATGAAAACATCAAGTCAAGTGAAGTTGATCAGTTCATGAAGACTATATATGCCTGTTGTTACGAGAGAAAATATCAGAAGTCTTCAGTTGGCGCTACTCAAGTTGAGCTTGAAGAGTTCATCTATGATCCATACGATGATGAGCTAGTGGGGCTGACTACAGGTATTTCATCGTTGGCTACGACCCCAGATTTCGAAGAAGAGGAGTTAGATGATGACGAAAATGATTCAATATTTGAAGATGCTGAAGAATTTACAGTTAAATCAAACCTTGAAAAGAAGGAACTAACGGCTGAAGTACCAACTACAAAATCTATTCTCGCTTATAACGTTGATAAAGAAGCCACAGGTGACATCTTATCGGCGGTTAAGGCTGAACTGAGATTGTTTGACCCAGTGAAGGAAACATTTGCACTACAAGAAAAGGAGTCCACGATCATAATTATGGAAACTGGTAAATGGGAATACTGGTTGTCTATCAAAGGTGGTGCATTGGAATTGGGTTCCGTGATTACTTCAGAGTTGGACCCTTACTTTGATGACAATATCACCTCATTCGTCTTCGTTTACCAAGTTGAAGGCACTGCCTTTTCAGTGCTATTGAGATTCGCAGACTCACCATCATACAATGCTTTTAAGGAAACTTTTTCAAGAGCCAACTGGGAGACAGCCAATAGATCTAAATGGGAAAAAGCTGATGAATTTGAAAAGAAATACATCCTCGAAGCCTTTAATGCTAATGAAAAGGATGAAGATATGAAAGAGTTCTATGAAGATGAGGTCAGTGAAGACGAAGAGGAAGAAGATGAAGAGTATGATGACAGAACAAAATATACCAACTTGCGTACTGGGTTACGTAAAGAAACCCTATCAGATTCCGAAGATGAAGAGGAAGACGATGAAACCAAGAAGAAATACTTGAAAGGTTCACAAAACAAAAACTTGACTGTTGCTTACAAGAATGACCGCTCATATGTGACAAGAGACGACCGCATTGGTGTCTTCAAAATTACTGATGATGATGACTTAGAATTCGCCACTTCCATTGGAAACTTGACGATTGATGGCAAGAAGAAGTTTCAGCCAAAACAAATGATGCTCCACACTGAAGATCGCTCTTTAGTTATGCAAGGCGATCAAAAAGATACTTTATACAGAATGGATCTTGAAAAAGGCAAGATAGTTGATGAATGGAAAATCAAAGATGACCTATCAGTTGTCCAATTTGGTCCAAACAAGAAGTTTAACCAAATGTCTGGTGAGCAAACCTTCTTGGGTATCTCAGATACGGGTCTATTCAAAGTTGATCCAAGATTGAGTGGTGAAAAGCTTGTTGAAAGTGAATACAAATCATATCTCACCAAAAACGACTTCAGTTCTTTCGGTACAACTGAGAATGGTTACATCGCTGTTGCTTCCAATAAGGGTGACATTAGACTTTACGATAGACTGGGTATTCGTGCTAAATCTTTAATTCCTGCTATAGGCGATGCCATTAAACACGTCGAAATTTCTGCTGATGGTAAATGGTTACTGGCGACTTGTAAAACCTACTTGATTTTGATTGACTTGACCATCAAGAATGGTGCCAATGCCGGATCATTAGGTTTCCAGAAATCTTTTGGTAAAGATGGTGCTCCAAAGGCAAGAACTTTAAGAATCTCTGCTGAACATGTTGCTCACATCAAGGCACTAACTGGTGAATCATTGAACTTCACTAAAGCCCATTTCAATGCTGGTCTAAACACTAAGGAACAAACCATTGTCTCATCCTCTGGTCCATACGCTATTACCTGGTCATTGAAGAAGATCTTACGTGGTGATGCTGAACCGTATTTGATCAAGAGATACTCTTCTAACGTTGTCGCTGATAATTTCAAATTTGGTACTGATAAGAACGTTATCATTGCATTGGAAGACGATGTTGGTATGGTCAACAAGAAAGAATTCCGTAAAGCTAACAGAAACTCTTTGGCTTTCACTCCAAAAAAGATATAGAAACGGATTCAAATGGAACTGTATCAAATCTCAACTGATCTTTTTACATAACACACATCTCTGGCAAAGACTGGACTCTCATATTTTCGCATGTATATTGATACCTTCGTTTAATTTTTAATAACTTGCACATTTGGAACAAAAGTAGTATACTACGGTGTATATTTGACGTTGAGCAATCCAGTTGTTAAAACCTCAGGGGTTCAAAGCCTGGGGAAAGTATGGGGTTCCACAAAATGAGCTCAATCTAAACATGTCTCTTCTCACCTCGGCTATCATCATATTGAATGGAGCGAGACTTTCTTCTATATTGAATCAAGCACAACTTCGAAAGGTGAGAGCATGCCATATAGTCTGAAACGGGTCACAATGGAGCCTACTTCCAGTTGGAAATCCCCCATTTAGTGGTAATATAAGACACAAACCGTAATAGACCATTGTGATGGACTCTACCTCACTCAATGGCTAAGATTCACCAGTTATAGTCATGGTCTATCAATTGACCAAGTAAAGTCGTTGAATAAGGACATCAATGTATATCTCAACCTCAATTTTAACTGTACTTTCTTGGGAGACTCAATGTTGCACGCCATTCATCCCACAACAGTAGCCTAAAAGCTTTGAATTTCTGACCAGCAGTTGGATGAAATACTGCCTGTGACTCTGTGAAGGTGGCACGATTATCATGAAGTTTTGCAGGATCGATTCCATTCACTTTGTAGTAGACCTTTCTGACAAATCTATGGAAAGCAGGACTTTTCATGAGCTATTCTGGGCGTTAGTGAGGGGAAACAACAGAGATTTGCAATATGAACATACCTTCAAGTACAAAAACTCTTCAAGGTTACGTGGAGACATGGCTGGTAGTTCTATCTTATATTATCTTGTGGTGTCAAAGCACAAAGAAGGACATCTTCCCAAACTCTTTATCTGCCTTTTTCAGTTCATCACGTGTAGTTTTCGCGAAGACCAGTTTTCATAAGCACCATCACCATCAACACAAATTCAGACACGTAAATTGAAGTCTTCCATTGTACTGAAGTCTTCTCTAAACAAAACATCAAAGCAACTGTTCACAATGATCACAGACGACCAACTAAACACCATCGCCATCTTATTCGGGCTGACCACCTTCGCCTTGATCATTGTCTATCATCTTATTACATCTACAGCTAAGAATCTTAAAGCTGAATGAGACATTCAATTGCAAACACCTTCACAGGACACACCACCACATTGCTTCGCCTTTGATGACTGAGTCACTCCGATCTCATGTTTCCCTCTGTACAATAGACAACCCCCATTTTTGATAGAATCTAATGACCACGATATGAAATTTTTAAGCTACACAACTTGTACTAAAATCATTGATACTACCATTGCACTAAACATAAAACACAAGTCTATAATATTTCCTTTAATACCCTATTCTAGATAACTTTCCTCTCCTAGCAACTCTTTTGCTAGCTTTACAATGTTCTCTAGTTCCTCAGTGATGGATGTCACTGCTCTGGTATATGCCATTCCATGAACTTCAGTCCAATGTGATTTCATGTATGACTTATCATCTTTATGATCAACGTTCTCTGTCTCTATCTTCTCCAATCTCTGTGTTAATTCATTCATAATATTTTCTTTTGGTCCAAGTTTTGCAGCTTCTTCTCTCTTTTCTTCGAGTTCCACGATCAAATAGAACAACTTCTTCCTGATACTCAAAGCTGATGGTAAGTAACGTGGAATCTTACTCCTGGTTCTGATACAGTTGGAAATGACATATAGAACATAAATGATCGATGCAACAGAGTCACGACGAGCTGCCAATAATTTTTTCGTTGTCTCTTCATCTTGGTCCAATTCCCATACATGAAAGTAGACACCCGACATACGAGCTTCTATTATTTTTTCAAGCATTAAATGGCAGGAGCGTAATAAATGGTCAAATATCTGAGGTTGGAATGTATGTGTGAAATCATGTTCTTGTCTAGCCTTCTCCAATAACTCTTTAATAGCGACCAAACTCTGTGACATTCTGACTTCTCTGATGTTGGCCAATTCTAAAGTCAGCTCAGTTGGATCATCTTTGTGATCTCTGTATAAATAACGTTCACTGACAGATTGGTAAGATTGCGAAATATGTGACAATAACGACGATACTGACCTGTACAGCTCATTTCTTGCAACAAAAGGCCAGACTAACCAATTTGTAAACAACGAGGTAACAATACTGACGAGAACAGCTAATGATGTAACCCATGAATGTTTAAAAATCTCAGCAGAGCTCTTCTCAGCTTCAACATATGCATTCAATGAGATAATTGAAAAGGAAAGCAATGCAATGAAGCTGGATCTTGGATGTTTTTGAACCAAAAAGGAATAAGAAAACACAATTGATATCAATGTCGCAAAAACACCAATAACATACTCATTTGAATAATGTCTAGCGCTATTTGCAGCCCAGCCCCAAAATGACCCGATAAACCAACAAATGACCCTAGTTAACAGATTACGCCATGTACCGGAGTTTCTAGGGCTCAAAAAGTAGTAAACTAACAACGGAGCCCAATAACAGTTATAATCATAGTACCATTTCCAAGATTCAGATAACCAACTAGGTAAAGATAGGAACAGTATCACGAATGACACTTTGAAGGCATATTTTGTCTCAAAATCATGGAGACGACCACTAAGTTTCCAAAGCTTGAACCTAATTGGGTTCTTCGTTGAATGGAAGTTGAAATCATTATGATCGATAGCACGAATCACTTTGGTACCTCTTTCTTGGATATTCTTGTTTCTTGATGTATTCAGGTTGTAAATTCTCTCGAAGGCATCATCAACATCAATCTTGGTTTCGAAATAGTGGAAAACAGAACTAGCACCTTGATCCCTTAAACATTGAATAGGTAGCCTTCTAACGGCTCTTCTCATTGGATAATTTGGCATCATTGGTTTATACCAGTTTGAGACATTCTCAGCAGTAGCTTTCATCACATCTAGAAGATGAACCAGCATAGCGGCAGCCTGTCTTGAATAACGTAGGAATAAAAAGATGTCGATCACTGATTCTTGATTTAGAAGATCACGACTGAAGTACTCTGATTTTGAAAAAGATTTATAGGCAATGTCCAATTGGTAGATTCTTTTCTTTAATAAAAGTTTGGATTGTTCGACTCTTTTCATTTGTTCCTGCTTTTTGGCTGGGACAGTGGAGACCTTAGTCAAGGTCAGCATTAATTTTTCAATGTCCTTGATGCTTTCAATCATCTCAATTAGCAACTTGTGCAGTGGAGCATTGAAGGCTTCATTCATGATAGACAGATAGACGATTTGAGTACCCATACCAAACTTTGGGTGCAGGGACAAGTTGGTTGCAGCTTTAGGTAAAGGTGTTGCAAGACCAGAAGCAATTGGAGTGTTAATAGCATCTGTATTTCTGGCTTTGGTGTGATCATTGGAAGACATAATGTTCTTATCATTATAATCACTGAAGTAGATGTTGGTCCTTGCTGGAATCACACGCAACGGAGAGATGATGAAGTTCAAATGATTTCTAATACTCTTTAAATCTTCATCTTCAAACAGCGATAAGCGGAAACCACTTAAAAACTCTCTGAAATTTTCAGATAACAAAATCATCTCTGTGATGGCTGAATGCTGAAGCTCGAATATGGCGTTTGGGTCATCTGTTCTTTCAATCGTAGTGAATTTTACCAACAGAGCCTTTATACTCCCTGTGGTAGACAAGATTGATCTGATGAGCTTCCTATGCCCTAAATAAGGGAAATAAAAGAGCGACACAACTAATGAGACCATAAGACCAAATAGGTAAGGTATACTAATATTCCAAAAATTCTTCCATTTCACCACTGAGTCTGTTAGATATATATCTGTAGACAAAAAGATCAACACCAGCCCACTAGTCAGCAGCGTATAGTGAAATCTGATGAAATAAGCCTTAAACCATCCCATCGTGAAGATACCAATCAATAACGAACCAGCCAAGATCCCACCTTGATGATTTCTAGTTGGTTGGGTGACCGTTGATAGGTATAATGCAAAGGAAGACCATCCCAAACCAATGGCTAAACCTAAGATTGATTGGATTGTGATTTCAAGCTGTGTACCAACAGAGTGAATCGGATGATGTATCAAAGTGGATATTGGCATAAATAGTCTAAAACGATCAAACCAGGAACCAGTGGGGTGTATTAGGCATAAGATGATTGAGATTATGTAGGCCAGTGTGAACTTGGAAATGATGACCCAATTTTCCAAATACCCTTTCAAAAGACTACTTATATATCCTTGAAAGTCAAATTTGACCTGGAGACCTTTGTTTGGCTTTTTCTCTTCAGGGAGTGATGAGGTTGGATTTGAAGGTTTTAAAAAGATGGGGTCAAAAAAGTTATCTCTTAGCTCTTCCAGGCAATATTCTTTCAATATAGTCTCTTCTGGCACACTCTCACCGACCAGGTGTGAGAGCTTGAGCTGGGACATTGAAGCCCTAGGGCTTTGTAGATTGGAATCTGAAAAGGTGGACCCTTTGAGACTAGTTTTCCATAAGTTTGTGTGATCTTTTGCAAATATAGGATCGTTGCCCATGGGCATATTGGTGGTCTGACTAACTGTATTAGGTTGGCACTGATCAAGCTGCGATTGCGAAATTAAATTAAGTCACTTTAATGGATTTATAGATCATGTGGTTAGGTTGATAAGTTTGTTTGGCTGGACACGAGAGTGCCCCTATTAGTATTAGTATTAATTAGTGTATTTTTCTAATTATCTTCTTTTGACAGAATACACCACCCACCTGTTGATATATCACTGGAGGCATATCAATGGAAGTTTATTACTCGCCACTCTTCAATGATTCCCAAGTACTTCTGTTGAGAAGACTTCCTGTGCAAGGCTATTATTAGCTTTAGGGTTGTCTCGATCTGTAGTCCATTTCCGGTATGTCTGTGTCAAGATGCCACAATAGAACAACTTTGAGGTAGACTAGAACAAGATTATGAGAGACAAACAAAATCTACTGTGCATCAAGACCTGTTTCAGGTTCCACCTTGATACAAGAGCACTAAACAACTCTAAGCCCAAGGAAGTGCTATCACCAGTGCTCATAACTGGAAAAGAGTGATTATAACCGTTTTCATTTACCCGTGGTTATGGATAACTGTATAAACAAGTTTATAGAGAAGTAGGGCTGAAACAAAAATCTCTAGAGTCTGTTTCAGGATTTTAAGCAACTGGAAGAAGAAGGATAAGTTTCACGATCAATTGTCTATTTCTATACGAATCACATCCTTTTGTTATTGCTGATCATTCTTGTCACATGTACCACTGTATCCTCTATTATTTCATAGGCATGTTCTCCTCAGACCCTAAGAATTTGCCATCAATTCTGCCAAATTGAATATAAAATCCAAATTTTGAGAAATGTTAACTCAATTCTCTATCTTGAGAAGGTAAGAATCGCTAGGATGGAGAGTTTGGTCACGTACAGTGATTCCAATTCACAGGTGATTACTCAGGTTGTCATCCATGAAGAACAGTACACTTTTGCTGAAAGAGCCGCTGATAAAATCTTAAGAGGTTCAGGTCTAACTGTTTTGACCTCAGCGTCTAACTCTAAGGTGGAGCCACTGGAGACTGAAGACAATGAGATCCCAATTACGGTAACTCTTATCACCAGTTTGAACGCTTTATATAAATTCTTGTGTGCTTATGGCCCTGGCGCCTTTGTTGAAGCTGAAGATAATGAAGATGTTTTTGATAAAGTATCAACAAGAGTTCTGTTAAAGGCGCACAGGGTTGGTAGTTGTACTGGGGATGTGCATTTCATGATCACAGGGCCAATGTGCAACGTTGATGAAGTGAGTTAAGAATGAATAATATTCTTTACAATTGCTAACCAAGGAACAGCTTCTTCAATTCTTCGTTCAAAAGTCACAAACCAGAGCACCATATAAACTCTCAACATTGATCTCGAGGGAATATGAGCTTTCCAGCTTTCTGACTGTCAATTTTGAAAAACAACCAACTCCCTATAGCTTGGTTCCGGGCCATTTGGCAACCATTACATCCACAAAAATCGATGATATCTCAGCATACCTAATCCAAATAGCAGTTGATGAAATGAACATACCCACAACATTGATCGAATCTATTCTGAAATTCAGGACTCCACCATTAACAACATCATATATCACTGATACTATTAAACTTTTAGATCAATTAGACTATAAGTTTCAATATGGTGATTTGGGGCTAGTCCAAAAGAAGTACAAGACCATTGAATTGACAAAATTTGAGGTGACATTTTTGATTGGGAAGCAAGGGAGAAAGATAGAACAGATAAGGGAGAGCAGTGGTGCAACAGTGAAGATTATCCCTCTAAACAGATACGATAACACCGCTGGTGTATCAAGAACGTGTAACCCACTAACAAAACAGTTCATTAGAATTAGCGGGACACAGTCACAGATCAACAGTGCTATGAGTCTAATTGAAGCTGAGATCTTTCAATTGAGATCGGACGGTATTATCAGTTATTAAACACGATCCATTGAGTCAACACATCCAAACCCCTCTTTGTGCGCTATCATCTTGCATAGAAAAAGAAAGTCCATTTCAAAAAGACCACATTGTCACAAAAGTTCAACTTTGATCTAATGGACTGGACTGTTAGGTATAAAATTTACGCTCTATAAAATAGGAATCCGTGTGTAAAGTACTGCACGGCGGGTTACATGCTTAATTATGGGAGCTTTCCAAAAACGACCGAAATTTTTAACAGAAGAAACTTTTTTTTTTCTTGACTTCTCATGAAAGTGAAAATTTTATAAAAAAAAAATTTTTTCACATCTTTTCTAAGTTCTACCAACCAAACTTCACAAGTTTAATTCTAACAAAATGGCTGAAGGTGTTTTCCCAGGTGCTATCGGTATCGATTTAGGTACTACCTACTCATGTGTTGCTACTTACGACTCTGCCGTCGAAATCATTGCCAACGAACAAGGTAACCGTGTTACTCCATCTTTCGTTGCCTTCACTGCTGAAGAAAGATTAATCGGTGATGCCGCTAAGAACCAAGCTGCTTTGAACCCAAAAAACACCGTCTTCGATGCCAAACGTTTAATTGGTCGTCGTTACGATGAAGAATCAGTCCAAAAAGATATCAAGACTTGGCCATTCAAGGTTGTTGACAACAACAACAGCCCAACCATTGAAGTTGAATACTTAGGTGAACAAAAAACTTTCACTCCACAAGAAATTTCCTCAATGGTTTTAACCAAAATGAAAGAAATTGCTGAAGCTAAAATTGGTCAAAAAGTCGAAAAGGCTGTCATTACTGTCCCAGCTTACTTCAACGACTCTCAACGTCAAGCTACCAAAGATGCTGGTGCCATTGCCGGTTTGAATGTCTTACGTATCATTAACGAACCAACCGCTGCTGCTATTGCTTACGGTTTAGGTGCCGGTAAATCTGAAAAAGAAAGACACGTTTTAATCTTCGATTTAGGTGGTGGTACTTTCGATGTTTCTCTATTACACTTAGCTGGTGGTGTCTTCACTGTTAAATCTACTGCCGGTGACACTCATTTAGGTGGTCAAGATTTTGACACCAACTTATTGGAACACTTCAAAGCTGAATTCAAAAAGAAAACTGGTTTAGATATCTCCGACGATGCCAGAGCTTTAAGAAGATTAAGAACTGCTGCTGAAAGAGCCAAGAGAACTTTATCTTCCGTCACCACTACCACTGTTGAAGTTGACTCATTATTCGATGGTGAAGATTTCTCTGCTAACATCACCAGAGCTAGATTCGAAGACATCAACGCCGCTCTATTCAAATCTACTTTAGAACCAGTTGAACAAGTCTTAAAGGATGCCAAAATCTCCAAAGAAAAGATTGACGAAGTTGTCTTAGTTGGTGGTTCCACCAGAATTCCAAAGGTCCAAAAACTATTGTCAGACTTCTTTGATGGTAAACAATTAGAAAAATCCATCAACCCAGATGAAGCTGTTGCTTACGGTGCTGCTGTTCAAGGTGCTATCTTAACTGGTCAATCCACCTCTGAAGACACTAAAGATCTATTATTGTTAGATGTCTCTCCATTATCCTTAGGTGTTGCTATGCAAGGTAATGTCTTCGCTCCAGTTGTTCCAAGAAACACCACTGTTCCAACTATCAAGAGAAGAACTTTCACCACTGTTGCTGACCACCAAACCACTGTTCAATTCCCAGTCTACCAAGGTGAACGTGTTAACTGTGCTGAAAACACCTTATTGGGTGAATTCGACTTGAAGGGTATCCCACCTTTACCAGCTGGTGAACCAGTCTTAGAAGCCATCTTCGAAGTTGATGCTAACGGTATCTTGAAGGTTACTGCTGTTGAAAAATCCACCGGTAAATCTGCCAACATCACCATCTCCAACGCTGTCGGTAGATTGTCTACTGCTGATATCGAAAAGGCCATCGAAGATGCCGAAAAATTCAAAAACTCCGATGAAGCTTTCTCCAAACGTCACGAAGCTAAACAACGTTTAGAATCATACGTTGCCTCCATTGAAAACACCGTCACTGACCCAGTCTTATCATCTAAATTAAAACGTGGTTCCAAGGACAAGATCGAAGCTGCTCTATCTGATGCTTTAGCCGCTTTAGAAATTGAAGAATCCACTGCTGATGATTACAGAAAGGCCGAAGTTGGTTTGAAGCGTGTTGTCACCAAAGCTATGGCTACCCGTTAAGAAGGTTATCTAATGGTTTGAAATATTTAAAATCAGTTGAGAATCTTTTTATATCTCTGTTCATAAAGTTTTGTTTAATAAAGTAACTTGAAAGAATCCCTATATGAATTATGTTCGATTCATGATGTAGATTGTTACCTTTCATACCTTCTCAAGATTTGATCGCTTACGACCTCATCCTTGGATCAGTTCAAAAGGTTTATGTTCTGTGTTTTTTTTCTCTGCGGGTAACTAACTGTAGCTCATCTCTAAAAAAATTTTATACAATAAGCAGGTCATCGCCATTCTACCAGTTATAAAACTCTCCAAAACTCCAGATCAAGATGAAATTAGACACATCCCATATGAGATACCTGACCCCTGATGATTTCCGTGTGCTTACAGCCACAGAAATGGGGTCTCGTAACCACGAAATTGTCCCAACAACTTTGATCCATCAAATTGGTGGGCTAAGATCATTATCAGGTACCAATAGATGTATTTCCGACCTTGCGAAATTGAAATTGATCCAAAGAGTGAGAAATGCTAAGTATGATGGGTATAGACTGAGTTTCACTGGCTATGATTATCTAGCGTTAAGATCAATGCTGAATAGAAAGACCCTATATGGTGTTGGTACCACGATCGGTGTTGGTAAAGAATCTGATATTTATTCAGCTACCGATGCCAGTGGTCATAAGAAAGTACTGAAGATTCATAGATTGGGTCGTACTTCGTTTAGAACTGTGAAGAATAATCGTGATTATCTGAGAAATAGATCCTCAGGCAGTTGGATGTATTTGTCAAGATTAGCGGCCAACAAAGAATTTCAATTCATGTCCACTTTATATCATAATGGCTTTAGTGTCCCAGAACCATATGACTACTCACGTCATTCTGTACTGATGCAACTGATTGATGGGTTTCCAATGAGACAGTTGAAGGAACATTCAAACCCACAAAAGTTATACTCTGATTTGATGAAGTTCATTGTAAAGTTGGGAAACCATGGGTTGATTCATTGTGATTTCAACGAATTTAATATCATTATCGTAAATGAAGAAGCTAAGGATCAATACCAAGATGAGTTTGTTGTTATTGA
This sequence comes from Taiozyma dajiaensis, assembly GCA_030579075.1. Classification (NCBI taxonomy): domain Eukaryota; kingdom Fungi; phylum Ascomycota; class Saccharomycetes; order Phaffomycetales; family Wickerhamomycetaceae; genus Taiozyma; species Taiozyma dajiaensis. The sequence goes on from JAKUAB010000002.1 coordinate 26,303, forward strand.
TTTCCCACAATGTATCTCCATCGGTCATGTTGATGCCGAATATTATTTCAAGAGAGATGTTGACTGTATTAGAAGATTCTTCAGAAAGAAGCTGAACTATGACCCACAACCTGATCCATCCATGGTCGATGAAGATGGATTTGGTGATGGTTACAAGTATCCATACCCTGTGTTTAAGAGAGATGTCGAGAGAATTGCAGAATTGGATGTTCAAGTTGAAGCATCTGGTTACAGCAAGAAAAAGAAGAATGACAGAGATTTAGAAGATGCAGTGGAGTCCATGAGAGGTACTTATGGTGAAGAAAGTGAAGCTGAAAGCGGTGAAGAAGAAGAAGATAGTGAAGAGAATGATGATTATGATTCCGAAGACTATGAAGCTTTCGATACTGATGAAGAAGATGAAGAAAAACCAGAGTCTGAAGATGAGAATGAAAGAATCATTGAGGCATTACAGAATGGTGTCAAGGAGCTGAAAATGGATAAATTGGGTAATTATATACTAGAGGATTGATTTTGAATGCATAGACTACGTAATTGATTGGGACAATTTGTATCGTAAATTCATCGCGTACTGTACAACATAACATGTGATATGAGGAGTTTTTAGTTATGCTAGATGATTGGCTAGATTACCATCTACCACCTTGAGGACCACCATAGCCACCTGGACCTCCACCGTAACCACCCTGTTGACTATTGTAACCTCCTTGAGGACCACCGAAACCGCCCTGTGGAGGAAAGCCTTGTTGATTGTATCCACCTTGTTGACTGTATCCACCTTGTTGACTGTATCCACCTTGTTGATTGTACCCGCCTTGTTGATTGTACCCGCCTTGTTGGTTGTATCCACCTTGTTGATTGTAGCCACCTTGTTGGCCATGTTTTCTGTTGTCTTTCCATTCTTCAACTTCATCTTCAATCTTGTTGGCACCCCAGGCACCAGCGACAGCACCACCAATAGCACCCAAAGTAGAGTGCTTACCACCCATTTTGTCACCAGCGAAACCACCGGCAATACCACCGACCAGTGTGGATATCAGACCACGATCACCGTTGGCCTGTTGGCCCTCAGCACCTTCGGCTTCAGTTGGTGGAGTGTAGGTTTCGCCCTTGTTGGAGTTGGAGTTGTAGTAATCGTTAGCGGACATGCTGATTCAGCTCAATGATATTCAATAGAGGAAAATTGGAAACTATTTGTGTATCAACGCTTGAGGGGAAAAGAGAATCTCCAGTATTTATATTATTTACGGGGAACGTTTCAAACCTTGGAATGTTTGTTAACTAGACCTACATATGAAATTCGATATGGCCAAAGCCCTGTAGGGCATAATTCAAAGAGCCAGGCGAAGTCTGCAGGAAAAGGCTTCGCATGACGAACAAACATATTACAAATACCTTTTCAGCTCCAGGCTATGCTGGGACCATTTCCCATCTACTCTGATAATCAGAGTGAGCTCCTACAACACCTATTCATGTTCTATTTTAAGATCAGATCAAATCAGACCTGTCAATTTACATCATCGCGATTTATTCCTCAATTGGACCAGACACAATTGAAAGCTGAAACAATATTGAAGGATCAGTAGATCTCTCGAGTAGGCATTTTGGTCTAAGGATGGGAGGTATCACAAACCGGTTAATTGAAAGTTTCTTGATAATATTTATAGTTTAGATAAATCACTCCTCAATGTGGGTTAAACATCTATAAGAGCGCTCCAATGACTTATCTTCGTTACCTATCAGTTATGAGCTCTAATTTATGCGCTTATTCAACAGTTCAACAAACAAGAAGTCAACATATTCTTATATCCCTACAGTGTAGTGAGTTCTCTAATGATCTCAAATGATCCAATTACTATTACACATTGCTCAATCGGATGTTAGATCGATTTCACCATTTTCATCATCCTCATCATCCTCATCATTATCATCGTCACTGTCATCATCTCCACTGCTCACATCAGATGTATCATCAATCTCCTGGCCCACTTGGAAATCACCATCTTCTTCATCATCACTATCCTCGCCGCCTGCCAATTCAATAGGGACACCTTCCACTTGAAGCTGTTGACTGGCTTCTGCTAAGGCACCTGGCTGTTCATGGTTCTTGGTCAATGGCTTGGCCTTCAGAGCATCACTCATGGAGTTGTCTTGGACTTGTCTATTCTTGATATAGTCGTCAATATTAGCGAATTCTTGTTGATCAATCATACTGAATTCAAATTTCTCGCCATTCTTTAACACTAAAGTGACATTGAAAGTTACTCTTGTTATTGAAGAATATGAAATGGATTCGATTTCTGAAGATGGAAACAGCAAAACTGGCTTCTTAAAACCGAAAAGTATGTGATTTGGTAAGAAATATAAAAAACCCTCTTTGGTACCTTTATGAGCTTGAACAAAGAATGAATGAAAACCCGTATTGAACGATTCAACAATCCTAAACCCAGAAAGTTGGGCTTGGCGTTGTACATAGATCTTGAAATCACTTTCTGGTTTGATCAATTTGTCATCAACCAATTGCTTCGTTATTTGTTCCTTGTTTAAAGTCAACACTATTGGGTCATTTTGGAAAGCATTGTTTAAGTTTTGTTTATAAAATAACACCAAATATAACAGTTGGGGCTTTTCAGGGACTTGTAAAAATGTACTGAAGTATATATTCTCCTTTGATAAGTCATCAATGACCAGATCTGGTTTCATTTCGTTTGATTTACTGATTGATAATATTGGAGTTTGAGTAAATGGTGATATTGAAAATGTTAGATTTAATTTCTTTCTTAATGGAGCTTGGAAAGATAGGTCTCTTAACTGAAAGATGATTGTATCAGGTATAATTGAGTCGATCTCGTAATGGTCTCTCTCTGTGTCAGCAGATGGATCCAATTTCCTCTTTTTATCGTTATGATCAGCAACTGTGGTTGTTAGGTGATTAAACAGCTTTTCAAACACTTTGAAAGCATCTTTATTCTCTTTAGAAATCCTTAGAATTTCTGATTTAATGTCAGTTGGTAATTCATCAACAAAGGCCATTTTAGTATCACAATTGCTTTGATGGCGTTTTATGTTGTATAATTTAGTTTATTTTCCTTTGTTTTGATTTCTAAAATGTGGCCATAATTCTTGCACTTGTTTTCTCACCTTCTAATTTTTAATTAATGATGATTTTATTATAGGGCAGGTCGCTTTTAACTACACCACTCTCTCATCTTTAATAGTAATAAATAGTAATAAATAGTAATAAATAAGATAGGACAATCCCGGATAAATAGTTTTAATACAGTGCAACTGATCAATCAGAGGCGATCAATTCGGCCTTTTTGGCTCTAGCAGCTTGTAATTGTTGAACACGACCTTCCAATTTAGCATCATTAGAATCCACAACCTTATAGAAATAGTAACCAAACCCAGTCCAAAAGGCTGCAGAGTAAACATAACCAAGTTTATTATAGCTGAATGGTCTTTGTTGGACTCCTAATTGGAACCCTCTAACAATGACACCTAAATTATATTTTAGTTAGTGAATTTGTACTCCTTAAAAAAAGTATGTATATCAAAGACACACACACACTAGGGGGAAAAACAAAAGAAGAAATAGCAATAGTATTACTCACCAAAGAAAGCCCACCCGGCATACCCAACAGCAGAAGCAGCAGGCATTGTGACTAAATGTTAATTCTTATGTAGTAAAAGAGTTGAAAATGGCTCTTTTTTAATAGAACCTTTTTTCTTATGAATCCATCTTTTTTTAAAGTGTGGAGGTTGATTAATTTCTCCAAAGTATTCCTTCGTGGCCTTACCGCTGCCATAGTTTGGTCGTGTCAATAAGGGAGAAATGTTTTGATTGGCTGATACAATTTCATCATAATGATTACTTTCACCTAAATATATATCTAATTGATTCATTAAAAGTTTTAAGTGAACATAAGGGTATATCGACACTACAAATATGCTTCGAGGTCAATTCAAATCCCAACTTTCTCAATTCATTCACTCTACAAATTCATATGAAGTTGTCTATTCCACATCACAAGTACCTTCAAGACTTCAAAAGATTCTAATCTTGGATTCTTCTTTTAATCCACCTCATTTGGGTCATTATTCGCTGGTGAAAAAGGCATTGGGATACAATTATAATGGCTCTACAATGAATGCTCAAGAATTCTCTGTTCTATTACTTTTATCAGTAAAGAATGCTGATAAGGTGGTACCACAACCAGCGGCGTTTGAAGATAGATTAGACATGATGAAACTATTAGCTGATCAGATCAACAAGGATTTCAACATTCCTGTCTCTGTTGCATTGACAAAGCATGCCAAGTTTGTTGATAAGAGTCGTGATATCCAACAATGGCTGAAGGGTATAACTGAAACTGCTCATAATGAATTAAAGCTAACGTTCCTAGTTGGATTTGATACGCTTATTAGAATCTTCAATGGGAAGTATTATATACCATACACACTGGAACAAGCACTAAGTGACTTTATGGTCAACAATGAGTTATTCTGTTTAACTAGAAGTGATGATAAAGAGTACACCTTGGAGGATCAATTGAAGTACATCAAAGATATCCAAAATGGCAAAATTGAAGATGTACCTCAAAGTTGGGCCAATTCAGTATTTTTAGATCATGGTGATGATGCTGTATTGGCGATCTCATCTTCTGCCATCAGAAAGAGCATTACCAAAGATCATTGGTTTGGTGATGTTATTGATAATGTCAAAGAATATATTCAACAACACGGGATTTACAAGTTGTGAGCTCACTTTCATAATTACCCTCGCGCCCCAAATCAGATCACACCATACCAGATCTATGTTGTTCTGTTATAGTTGACTGTCATTTTGAGCTGGTTCGGGTTCGGTCTTCGGTTCTTTTTGGGTTCCGATCTTTATCACAGATTTGCTTTTTCTATTGTTTAATTTTGGTGACACAAAGACAGATCCTCTAATAATATCTATTGTTTCAGCAAGATCTAAAAGATAATTCACAGTCTACTCTACACGAATGTGACAATTGAAAGGGTCAAATAGTCTCCAATTTATCGTTTCACGAGGCAAACTTAAGACATCATGATGATTAGAAAGACCAAAGACACCATTTTCAAGATCAAGACCATCAAGGTTTCCCTATTCAGTTCTCTAAGTTATCTATGTGATTGGCTTCTATGGGGTAGTATTTTAATTATATCTATCATTTACAGAAAAAAGATTCCTCCACGTTACCATGAATTTGGACTTGATGACAACAGATACTCACACACATACTACTCAGATTCAGACGTCTGTGTCCCTGATTGGTGTTTGTTTCTGCTAACGCTTTTCATGCCAGTTCTCCAGGTGATTTTAAACTTTAGTGCAAGCAAGAGTGGGAAGTTTAGAAAGTTATGGAACATCCATTCTGGTATCTTGGGATTTCTCGTTGCTCAGGCTTTGCAGGTTCTAATTGTAACCATCTTGAAGAACACCGTTGGCGCTGGTAGACCAGATTTGATCCAGCGTTGTAGCCCAAGCTCTTATACATTGGCTCCCTTGGGTTATTTATCAAACGTTAGTATCTGTTCCAATAGGAATTTGGAAGCCTTGAATGATGGTTGGCGAAGTTTCCCATCTGGTCATGCTGCTACCTCGTTCACATCTGCCACCTACAGCTTCTTCATCTTCTCCACAAGGCACGACATCTTTGACCATAGATCCATTTCATACAAGGTGTTTCTTTCCATCCTTCCGCTTATCATTGCCACTTTTGTTACTGCTACGAGATACTCAGACAATAGACATTTCTTGACTGATTTGTTGGTTGGTGCAAAGATTGGAATTTTTTGTGCTTATTTTGGTTATCATTTATACTCTCCATGGTTCAAATGCAACGGCGTTAATAAAGGTAAGGCTTTCCCTCCTAGACGTTATCTTTGCAGCAAAATGGATAAGTTCAAGTTTTGGAAGCTTCCACAAGATGATGATTATGAATATGGCCGAGACGCCATAGACATTGATGATGATTGCATAACTTCTGCATCTTCTACAGAAAGTGAAGAGATTGAAAAAGCATGTATCTCCTCTTTGAGAAGAGCCCCAAAATCAAGACCTCAAACTTGCAAAACTTCATACACAGTAAGACTCAAGAAAGATGGGGACATTGTCTGAAAACATAGTATTGAGAAAAGAATCAAGCAATCAAAAACTTGAAGATCAATATACCCACATGTTGGATCTGAATTCACAATCATTTCATGCTCCATTTTTCTTTTAATAAATAGACGACGACTTGGTTCATTCTATTGTTGATCTCCAAAGTAGTTATCGGCACTGTTTTCTCGGAAATGAACAAAATCTCAAAAACATCAACAAAACGTTCAAAATGCACAACTTTAGAACATTTCAGTTAAACAGGGACCATCACACTTAAAATGTCCTGGAGACAGTTCCAATTCTTCGAGTCCATACCGATCAGAGACCCCAACTTTGGGACTGAACATCCGCTGTACTCAGATCCTTCGTTGACGGCGATTTGCTCCACACCGAGCCACCTTGTTATCTCAACACAAAATTCACAACTACAGTTCATTGATAAACAATTCAGCCTCGTGAGATCTTTCATGGCCTATGAGAAGGGCTGGAACATAACCTTCATACGATATGTCGCCAGCGCTGACCTCCTAGTGACCATTGCTGAGAGGCAGGGACAACCTGCTCTGTTAAAAGCATGGAACTTGAAAAAGACATTGTCCAAAGAACTCGATAAATTAAACCATTCTTCGTATCATACACAGGTTCATATCAAAAATGGGAACAACTCATACCCTATCACAAGCTTCACACATTCGTCGAACTTGAGTATCCTTGGTGTCGGTTTTGCTAATGGGGTTGTCATTGTCGTCAGAGGTGATTTACAAAGAGATCGTGGTTCAAGTCAGACAATTGCTTATAAATCAAGCGATCCTGTCACAGGCTTACAACTAGTCAACAATAATAACTATGACCCTTTGCTTTATGTTACCACTACAAGTAAAGTTCTTGTGGTACCTACAACAAGCACATACCATTCTGGCAATGAAACGGTGTTTGAAAATACAAAAGGTGCTGATCTTGGGACAATTGACCTAGAAGGTGATGACACCTTGATTATTGGTAGAACTGAGGGTGTGGTCTATTACAATTTGAACGGAACACAATATACAGTTTCACTAGAGATGTCAAAGAAGAAGTTATTCAAATTTGGGAAGTACTTGTTGATAGTGACGGCAAATACCACAAATAGTTCCAGTCTAGTGCTCAATGGGTATTCTGAACCAACGAGGATCATTGTCGCTGATACTGAACATAAATTAATTTCGTTTTCCAATACAATTGCCTCCAGTGTCGCCGATGTCGTTGAACTTTGGGGTGATGTCTATGTCTTATCATCGGATGGTATCCTATACAAGATCCATGAAAAGGGTATTGATCAACAGATTGATATAGCTATCAGTCGTGATTTGTACCCTATTGCTATTCAAATCGCTGAAAATAGAGTTGATGCGACCAAATTGCTTGAAATTAAAAGACGTTATGCTGATTACCTTTACTCCAGGAATGAAACCACAGAGGCTATGGATCAATACGTTGAGACTGTTACATTAGGTAAGACTAGTGAGATCATTAAAAAGTACAAAGACAGTAAAGAGGTGGCTAATTTGGCTCGAATCTTGGAACGAATGTTGATTTCAAGATTGGCTTCAAAGGAACATGTCACGTTATTGTTATGTGCTTATTGTAAATTAAAAGATGTTGAAAAATTGAATAACTTCATTGAAAAATATGATAAACAAACGAATGATTTAGTGAAGATTGATTTTGATTTGGATGTTGTCATTGAACTATGTCGTGATACAAACTTTTTGGACCAAGCATCAAGATTAGCTCAGAACTTGGGGTATTCCTCATTGGCCGTTGACATCCTCTTGAAAGATTTGAAAGACACACCACAAGCCTTACAATACATCAAGACTTTACCTGTTCATGAAATTTTGAGAATCCTTGTTGATTATGCGAGAGTATTATTAGAGACATCACCGAACACCACCACCGCATTATTGATCGACGTTTTCACAGGGAAATATAAACCGGTTTCAAAGGAATCGTTGAGTAGTGAGATCACAGAGCAAGATGAAACACCAGTGCTGATACAGAGTTACAAAGCGTTTGTTAATTATATGTCAACTGCAGCAAACTCCATCACAAACAATGTTGGTTCTGAGGATGATGTTCAACAATTGAACGGTAATGGTCACGCACATCGAGATGGAACTGACTTTGATGGTGCTTTTCAACCTACTTATCAACCACCAAAACCAAGAATCATCTTCCCATCATTTGTCAACAATCCTAATGAATTTGTAATCTTTTTGGAAGCTTGTGCTGAGAGTTATGACTTCTTTGAGGGCAATGAAAAGGATAAAAATGATATTTTAACGACTCTATTCGAACTATACCTAGCTATCGGCCATGCTAGTGATGATTCAGAAGTGAAGAAAAGTTGGGAAGGAAAGGCTATCGATTTAGCAAAATCTGATCAAAACTCTATCGACCCAAATTCTATCTTATTAATTTCAGATATCTTCGATTTCGTTGAAGGTCAGTCGCTAAGCCGTGAAGGTCCTGGTTTTGAAATCGACTTGTTCAGATCATATGTTGCTGCAGGTGATGTTGATGGCGTCATCCAAAGTCTAGAGAAGTATGGCGAAGGTGAGCCTGAATTATACCCATTAGCGTTGATGTTCTACACTTCAACGGACGAGATCTTTGAAAGAGTCAGTGAGGAAAGATTCAAAGCAGTGCTGGATAAGATTAAGAAGGATAGAATTCTATCTCCGCTAGAGATCATCCAGTCATTAGGTGTTAACAAGGTTGCCACTATCGACTTGATTAAGGACTACATTGTGGATTTTGTCGAAACAGAGAAGAAAGAAATTGAAATCAATGAGAAATTAACAGCGTCATACAAGAAAGATGTCGAATCCAAGAGAGAAGAGCTTCATAAACTTGAAAACGAAGCAAAGACGATCCAACCAAACAGATGTAACACTTGTTCCAACAAATTGGACAAAGAGACCACACATTTCCTATGCGATCACTCTTACCACACTTATTGTCTATCCGATACAGACAGCTGTCCGAAATGTACACCAAATAGAGAGACAATTGCCAATATCAGAGAAGCTCAAAGGGTTATTGGTGAAAGAAACGACATTTTCGAACAGGCCCTTGCTGACTCAGACAACAGATTTAAAGTCATAAGTGATTTTTTCGGAAAAGGCGCAATGGAGAATGTCAACTATGTAGTTGATGAGAAAGTTTAATGAACAATATTCTTCGTCTTAGCTTCCATACCAACTCTCCCTCATAATTACAGTACTGGATAAAAAGTACACACTTTACCCTGTTGGTAAGTTTCGAAATCAGACCTACTTAAATGCAAATCAGCCAGAAATTGAGGATACCAGCTCATCAGATGAAGGAAGTTTCAGATGTATGAAACTGAATTTTACAAATCCTCTTTAATCCGGGACACTATAAAAAAAGATCATATTATCAACCTGAACGCACAAGAACCGTAGGATTCAAAGAACGACATTATAGCCCGTGCTTGCCACTTCTTAAATTTCTAGAATACAAAAAACAAAAAAAAAAAGATTGCAGCACCTGAGTTTCGCGTATGGTCTCCCACTACACTACTCGGTCAGGCTCTTAGCAGCTTAACTACAGTTGATCGGACGGGAAACGGTGCTTTCTGCTAGATATGGCCGCAACCGAAAGAGTAAGAAGCTCGATGGTACTCATTCTGTTACCATCATTACATAAGCAATAATTTAGATATGGTTCTACATCGATCTGAATGACCTCCAGTGTTTAGTATTAGTTTAATCATATCATCAGATACAAGAAGTCATGTTAAACGAATCTTGGATCGTAATCAACGCTCCTTTGGTACCTGTTCTTGTTTTCCTCGATATTTTGTCTCCTTCTTTTGGTAGAATCTGATATAAAGAGTTACATCAGAGAATACAACTCTTGATTTTATTGAAAGTCACATTGAGGTACTTTCTTTTGTATCAGCTGCCTTTCCTGGTACTGAACGAAGGTGTTGCTTGTAATTACTGATAGAATGTACTGGATTTTTAGCGTTGTTTTTTATGATTGTATCAAAACTGCATCATGTAACATGAAACGAACGTCAAACAAGGATGAAAGTTAATTAAATGTGACAAATTTCTTGAGTGGAGGGTGTGGTTTCATCTACCGGCAATGGTATTTATATTTACAGGCTTCTCCAATTATGCTCCATTTTATCTGCTCTATGTCTGCTCTTTTAGCTACTGTTAATATTCACACCCAGCGCCAACATGTCGATGGTTGATACTTCTGATGTATCATCAATGTACTCAACGGTCCTTTCATTAAATCAAAACTCCGAAGAATCCCTGGATGATTCTCAAGACCATTACAAAGCCTTTATTTTCCCCTTAAGAAACACAAAGCAGACCTATCAAATGGCAAACCCTTATGCTGACTCCCTGTGGTACAACAGTCGTGGTGAATTTGGCGAAAATGCTATCAGTGATATTCAAGATCGAGTCAAAGGCTCTAAAAAGAAGAGAGAGCTAGATACACTTGCGCCACCTTCCAGACTTGACTCCTTACAACACAAGAAGGTGGACTCCCCTATCAAAGATGATGATTTCTTTAATGACTTCAAATTCAAAGAATCATATGCTCATAACGAAAAGACAGGTTTGAAGAACTTGTCAATGAACCTTTCAGAGACCGCTTACAAAAAGGCCTTCAAAGAGCTAATCGAAACTGAGCTGAAGTTTACTAATGACTTGAAACTTATCGACTCGGTTTATCGTTCCCTTTTACACAATACCAAGAAGTACAAGAACATTTTGAACAAATCTCAAGAGGCGATGATATTCAGTAACGTTGGCACTATCATTGAACTGAGTGAGTTGTTCATCAGAGATATTTTGAAGGTTGTCAAAAGGTTAACTACTGTGGACTTAGACCTAGACTTGAGTGATCAATTGGACTTTTGTAGAGTGGAAAGCATTGACATTGGTGAGATTCTTACCACTCAATTCATTCGTTTCAAGAGTACATATACATCTTACCGTGACAATCATTCCAAGCAGTTATCTACCCTAAGAGAATGTGTTAAACATTGTGGTCCAAAAGTTGCAAAATGGCTTGCAGAATGTGCTTATCTAGCCAAATCAAGATCAGATTGTTGGGACTTGGAATCTTTATTGATCAAACCAATTCAGAGGATCACTAAATACCCCTTATTAATCAATAGCTTGTTGAATGCCTCAAGAAGTGAGCTAACGTTTGAAAAAGTTGAGAAGCTGTATGGAGCAAAGACACTGTTAGAAAAGATGCTTGAGTCGATCAATCAGGGGACAGCTAGATTTAGTGCTAATCATCAAGAAAACATGGTACCCATCGAGCCTTCTGAAGAAAAACTCGAATTTGTTAAGCAATTAAAGGCATTCAAAGACCATCACAAGACCTTACAACATTTAAAGAAGGAAATTAAGTTATCATTAGAGCCATTATTGAACCATATTATGTTCCAAAAGATGTTTTCTCAGAGCTGGAAATCTTTCATGGATTATGATGAACAGGAGCAAAATGAGAACTACATCCAGTCCATTTACTCTAGTTTTCTTGAAAGAACAACTCAGCAGGAACAAAAAACCAAACTTTTAATCGTTGAAACTGAAGGAAAGATCATTAGGGCCATTGATTTAACTTTAGAATACTGTACTGGTGTTCAGGAAAAGATTCACGATTTTCAATCTAACAAAGGCGCCTACTTGAACTACATCAAAAATGGCGAGCATTCCCATAACCGTTATCTGAAAAACTCTACCACTGCAGCTCAGAGGTACATCACTATTCAAAACGAGTTGAAGGATGACCTTCCAGTCATGTTATCAACTTTAGCCAAATTTGAACATCTGATAGTACTTCAATACCACCAACAAATCCAAAAATGGTTTAAAGAAATGGTAGGAAGGAAATCCCTCGAGGAACATCAGAACTATTTAGCGACTGGCGAGAAAGCACTTGGTGACAACTTTGACATTGTTGAATTATACTCTCAATCCAAGCACGATACTCGAGAGGCATTGAAGGATATATGTATCAGATCACCATATAGGTCACCATACAGATCACCACCACTAAATGATTCTATCTATGATAATTCTGATCTTAAGATCAGTGCTTCTAGGGTCGTCAGAAGACTCTTTGGTGTTTAATTTAATCTTATTCTTAACTATGTATCTGCTGGCCCTACCGTATATTTCATCTGTCTAAAAAATTTTATCCTCATCGCTACAAAAAAAAAAATTTAAGAAGACACAATAGAAGTTAACCTCTTTGCCAGTGAACCAACCACCATCAAACTTACCATTCCAGCCATGTCAACCGAAAAAGAATAGTATGTCATCTTGTCATATCGGTGAGAATGCGTGAAAACTTGCGCCTCTCTGCTTTGGGGAAAGCTTTCGACCCCATAATGAAAATTTCTCAAATACTAACAAAAGATCAATTAGTAAACCAGTCACTGTAGAAAAACCAATCCCGGTGACTTACGATCTAGGTAATCTAGCTGTTTTTGACCCAAATGCTCTTGAGAATGACAAACTATCTGCCAACAACGCTGATCGTGAAGAATACATCAAATCCATCACCAGAGATAACACCCAACTGTTAATCAACCAAATCCTATCATTACCAATGAAGACTACCACCGATGGTGCTGGCTCATCAGGCCAGTCATCCAGTATAACGCTTGTGCAACTACCGCAACCAACTACAGAACTACCAAGAGAGAAACCACTACCTAAGGCTAAGGAACCAACCAAATGGGAGCTATTTGCTGCTAAGAAAGGTATCCAAGCCAAAGAGAAATCCGGGAAGATGGTATATGACGAAGCCACTGGTGAGTGGGTTCCTAAGTGGGGTTACAAGGGTAAGAACAAGGCTCTTGATAATCAATGGTTAGTTGAAGTTGATGATAAAGTTAAAGGTACTGAAGATGAATTGATTGATCCAAGAACCTTGAAGAGAGCCGAAAGAAAGAAGTTGGTGAAGAAGAACGAACTACAACAGAAACGTAACCTGAAGAACAACAGTTAATTAAAGATTGAGACAATGCATGAATGCTTTTCAGTGGGGTTTGTATACTATTTCTGTAGTGAATAGGGCCCACCAGCTTCCCTCTATGTAAAACGACTTCGCGGGAAACATTAAACCAACAAACAAGCCAAAAAGGTGATGACTCACAATTTTACTGTGAAGGTGATGAAAAGAACCTGCTAGATTCTAATACAACTCTTTCGCCAATTTGTTTCACAGGCCATGTCTTCCTTTGATAGCGACAAATATCAGCCTACAATTGACGTAAGTTTGTGTCCTCGTGTTACAGACCTCAATGAAAGACTAACAAAATTCTCCTATAGGCAATCTTGAGCGTTTCAGACTTGGAGAAAGTGTCAGTGAAGAAGATTAGACGTGCTCTACAGGAATTGTTCTCTGTAGATTTTGAAGATGACAAGAAACCAGTCAATGACCTAATATTGGAGAGGTATCACATTCTGATAGAGTCAAGAGAACGAGAGCAAGAGGGACGAAAGAAGCAGAAAATGGAAGAAGAAGACGCTGCCTTGGCTGCCAAACTACAGGGCGAAGACGGTGGTAGAAAGCGTAAGACTATCAGTCCGAAAGTTTCAAAGCCAAGAAAGAAAAGAACACCTAATGATAATCCTAGCAGCTCGGCTATCTCAACCTTGGAGTTGAATCTATCACCTAAATTGAGTGCTTTGTTAAATAAGACTAAGCTACCACGTACACAAGTGGTTAAGCAGGTTTGGGATTATATTAAACTTAATAACCTACAGAACCCAAGTGATAAAAGAGAAATTCTTTGTGATGATAAGATGTCGGAAATCTTTGGGAAGAAGGTCTCAATGTTTCAGATGAATAAAGTGTTGAGCAATCATCTCTATAAAGATGATGAATGAATGAAATGATGTATCTTTGCCCCTGATTGTGTACTTGCATGTCAAAATTAGGGCACAACTGGAGGAGATATATTGTGTACAGTCATGATATCACTACCATTTAAGCAGGTATTTGCCTGACAGACTTCACCAGGTTCACAGGAGCATCTCTTTTGCCCTTAATAGCTTTACACAGCCAGGGTTGTTGGTTCATTGCTAAGGTTGACAAGATCCAAATCGAGTTGACTAGTTAGAGACCACTGAAGGCATTGTCCACACTGACAACAACAGTCATTGATGATAGTCTGAGCTTGGAAGACTCGACTGAACATATATAGTCCAAAACATCAACGACCAAGCCAGTATCTTCTTAAATGTATCAGTTTGCTATGAACACAAAGAATTTGGAAGAAGTCTAGCCCCAGACCAAACGAAGAAGCAAGCAAAGGCAATTGGTGTCGATAGCCCAAACTATGTCGATTTTTCCAGTGGTTAAGATGTCTGCGTTTCAGGTATAACAACATAGACACTCAGGAAATACACACAATGATTGTTCTTCTTTACTACTCAATGTCTCGATCAAGTAGTACTATGAGGCCCTATTGATTCTGTAGAACAAGTGGGACAGTAATTCGTGGTGATAATTCCACGGCTCTTTTGTGGCGTTCTCTACCCCTTTCAAAAACTCCAAAATGAAAGCTTAAGCCGTATACTTTCCATAGGTTCAATAATAGACAAACACTAGCGCCTTTTAAAAAATGATAGGTCTTAGAGGGTTAATTCAGTTTAGAACTTTGAAAATTTGTATATCTTTGAACATTGCTTCGAAATTGACTGGCTCAACTGTTTTTGAATAAAATTGATCTTAGGAGGGAATGGTGACAATGCAGTCTGAAATGTTGGAGGAAAGTATTAAATCAATATCTTGAATCTTACAACTGATAAAGTAGGAAAAGTTATCAAATATATACAAAGAGGGTGAGACGATATGACTTAATGTCGGAGATAAGAGTTGACAAATCCGGCGAAGTATTGTCTTAAAATTTACACAAAAACGAATTCTACAAAATTAATTTGTTGAATCTTTAAAATTCTTTGGGTGGAATCGAACAGTGTCAGCTTACGAAGACTATCATTTTCAAAAGCATTCCCAGAAATAGCCCAACATTGGAAGTACTACAGGGCGTCAGATCCACTCATACCTGAAACAGTGAGAACTATATATAGCGTTCCATTTAATCTGAATCTTGAATTTATATACAGCTCTTCCGAACCTTCAAATTCTAGTTACCTCTGCTTGATCATAAGAGAGACTGTACTGCCGACAACTTTATACGATAAAATTCTTTATAGTATGGAAATTCACTTGTGTACAATGAACAATTAAGGGTGCAGCTTATTTTCAAAGAATTTTTAACTGATTCCCTGAAAGTACAGCATGAACATGTCCGTGCCTACTAATATTGGTTTCAATATATGCTACTTGAAAACGTAAGAGATCAAGAAATTACTCAAAGTTCAAGTGACTTCCTCAATCGTAATAATCTTATGGATTATATGAATTATAAGAAATCAATTTAAAGTCATACTCAGATTACTACTGATCGATCAGAAGTTCAGTAATTTAGATTTCCCCCACCTTTTATAATCAATAAATATTGTTGAGAATGAAACAATGAGTTATAAAGTTGAATTATAGGATAGAATAAAAGTTGAAGTTATTATATATAATATCGCCTTTGAATCATATCACACATCAAATTTTGAAACATGCATCCTTTTACACAAACCATCTTCACCTCAGTCCAATGACCTTACCAGGTGCAATTACTTTGGCAGAGATATATCAAAGACCAGCATGGTTCACAGATATGAAGGAGACTGGAAAATACATTGCATAGATTGAAGAATTAAGCAGAAGTAGTTTTGTAAGAGATCTATTACAAATTAGTAAAATGTAGTCTTAACAAAAGTATGTAAAAAGTTCAAAAATATAGCACAGTATTAATAGTTCAGATGCATTTGTGAAAAGGCTCGAAAAAGATGAGTAGGATAGCTGCAGGGAAAAAAAAAGAAGAAAAAGAAGAAGCCATGGCGCTGCAAAGTTTAAAGAAAAAGAATGGTCAATGCATAACCAGGACCATGCATCGTATAACAGCTTGGACTAAAAGGCTGATCTAATAACGAGTCCTTGACAATGGAGGGAAATAACTTGATAAAACATTCGAATATACCTGATAAACCAAAATGATGATAACATTAAAAGAAAAAAAGTGTCTGGATGGTTAAATGAAGGAGTGAACACACAAGTGTAAACAAATAGCAAGATGTATGAACACGTAAACGCAATATGATCAATGCAAGTGTAAAAGCTCTTAGTTGAACGTGTAGTTCATTTCGGTTGGAAGCCAGTTTGGAACTGTTGGAATCCACTGCTCCTTCTTTGGCCTGGGCCTCTAACGCCCAAAGGATTTTTTGAGAATGACAATCTGATACCACCTTTACCTGGTATGCCAGACTGTCTAGGTAATGTTCTACCGTATAATTCAGCTAGTGCTCTTGTGGCGTGGGCAACGTCTTCAAACTCAACAAAGCACATTGGTCCATGGATATGACCACTTTGACCAACGGTTCCATTAGCAGACTGAGTCTTGGTCTTGAATGACAATCTTCTAAATCCTCTCTGTGGAGCAAACAATTGGCGTAGTTCGAGTTCAGTGGCATCTGGTGGTAAGTTACCAACATACAATGTATTGCATGGGGGGTTTTGATCAGCAGGGTTAGCAGGAGGTGGAACTCTAGCTAATAATGATAAGTCAACCTGGGACGGTTGTTGTGAACTGTTCAAACCTTGACCATTTGGAGGTTGTGATAATTGCTGAGAAGACCCACTAGCTTGGTTTGAGGACACCAAGGGATTCTTTGGTTGGGATAAGGGCCCGGAACCTTGATTAGCAGGAGCTGAGCTTGGTGGAGCCGCAACAGCTGTCTGGCCCAGAGATGGGTTCAAAGGTTGGGAAGATGGCGGTTGACCAATCTGGGAGCTTAAGGTGAAATTGTTTGGAATTTGAGTAGAGGATAACTGACCTGTGAGAAGAGGAGATGGGTTGTTGAAGAAAGCAGAGCTGTGTCTTCTTCTATCCCAATCAACACTTGGTGTTTGTGAGTTTGAATTGAACGAGTTGGAAGAATTAGGAGCATGTTGAGTAGGTGGGACTGTGGCAGATTGGGGTTGAATAGGGCCTTGTGGTTGTTGCCATGGGTCTCTTACTAGTTGCTCATACTCTCTTGCATCTTGTTGAGATTCCATCAACAACATTGACTTACCAACGCCATTTGTATTGGCCTCAACATTTTCAGCGATAGTATCATTGGCAAATGGATCACTGAACAAAAATCTTGACCGTTGTGCACCGATACTAGGTCTCTTGGCAGCTGAAGAAGCACCCACGTTCAGAGCTGGTTGGAAAGACGTGTCTACAATCTCAGCCTTAAGGTAAAATGGGTAGGTTGGACCGAAAATTTGGTTAGATTCCAGGATTTGCGAATAAGTTGAAGCTGAAGATAAGGAATTGAATCTAGCATAGATGGCGGGCAGATTGTTAGAGTCTGGGACAAGCTCTAAACCAATAAAATCTTTGGCAAACGCAAAGATAGCATACGATTCCCTGATGGTTATGTCTGATGGGATGCTTTTGATCTTAACGACGTATTGCTGTTGATTCAGATTGAGATGGTCCTGAGCGGGGGAGGTGATCTGCTGTTGCTGCTGCTGTTGTTGTTGTTGTTGCTGAAGTAGTAGTTGTTGTTGTGATTGTTGGTCAGTTGGTAAGTGGGTGGATGAGTTAGATAATGACAAATTGTGGAGGCTAGAACTCAGATTCATTGGTGAGTTTGAATGTCTTCTGGATTCGTTTTGATTGTTGTTGTTTAAAAGATTCAAAGAAGATCCATTTGGTGATGTACTTTCAGATATTAGTTCGCTCAGTGAAGAAGATGGTTGCTGTGGGCCTTGTGCACCTCTATTAATGGTATCTACGCGCTGAGGCTCTTGTTGTGATATGCCACCTTGGGTTGACATGACGAATTTTTGATGATATTAATGCTGATATTTGATGATTCTGTGATTTGGAATATTGTCCTAATAATGATATGCAATATTAACCTTGGTTACTTTTCGAACTTCTTTATCTTTCGTAAAATGTTCTCTCCAGTATTCAAGTATGAGTGGATTAAGCAAATTGGACCCAATGGGTAGAAACAGTACCAGACTGAGAGGAAACCGTGGAATTTCGCAGATTCGAATGTTTTGGGGCTTCTTTTTGAATCTTTGAAGCAGATTTTTCGATATATGGATGGTGTTACAATTGAAGAACGCCACGCGTCTTTAGTGTCACAAAAAAACAGTTGGAAACCCTCTGAAGCGCGAAGAAATTGATCGTTTCGGAGCTGAGAAAGGGCGCTATGAACTGCTCGTGGCGACAATAGTGATTGGAAACACTATTTTCAGGGCTTTCTGGGAGAATTGTGTTGTTTTGTGGGGTGTCAGAATGAACCTGGCTGGTTCAAAGTGAAATGTTTTTTTTAATTTTTTAAGGGAGAGGGAATTGGCGTTTCCAGGGAAATTCGAAGGCGGGTAATCACCACGAATATTGCCTAATACGGATCACTCCCTCAAAGTGCTTGCTGGTACCCGTTTTCTGTGGTAACTGCTGCATTAAATTTTGGCAGTCCCTTCTGGATTTGTTCCTTATATTGCATTCCCTGTTTTCTGAGCTCATTATTGAGTTTTTAATGGCCTCTATAATACCCCAAATATTGAAAACACCCGCACACCACATGCATACTGTTCCATGGTAACTGGGACAATCGCTGTTAGTGATGATAAAATTTCCCAATTGGGTAATTTAATGGTACATGTCGCTTGGTGATTATTAAAATGCCTACTGATGTTACCAAAACAACTCCCAATAAAATTGTGAGGAGCATATACAACCAAAATAATTGGAGATATTACTGGAAATATCGACAATCGCAGCGTTTGTAGTGGGAAGAAACTTTGAATGAAACTCCAACAACAGAAGAAAGTTCCGTGGAACACACTAACATTAACCAAATTTATAAAGAGTGCACTGTGTGTTTTCATAAGTTTCTTCTTTTGTATCTATGAACTATCTTTGTAACAGCCGTGTGGTTGAAATCTCCGCAAATATGAAAGACTTTCATCTTATACATCTAATACCGTTTCAGGCGTGGAACTCGACGACATCTTTAACTGTCATAACCTGGTATTCCATGACCCAGCTAGCTCTCATTATATTCCACAGGGACTGAATCTAGCCTTTTTTTTGATTTGGCTGTCGTTAGTCATCTAAGTTATATATAAAAGTTTCCTAGTTTATGTTCCTAGTTTATGTTGGGCATGCCTTGCTTATAATGAAAGATGATAGGAATAGGTACCTCTGTGTTTCGGGAGTCTTTTTCCATGGAGCCTGGGGTCTCTTTTGTATGTCCACCGTATGTAGCATATGTCTTCCTCTCATGGAGATGTTATCTTGAACAGCTTTCAGTAGAATTTCTGACTGGCTTTCTTTACCAATCCGCAAATCCTGCAGTTCCATATCCTCATTGTCTTCAACTGATTTTATTCTGGGGTTTAGATGCATTGTTTAGAGAGTGGAGTGATCGTTATCAATTAGGTAAAGGATCGGGAGCCAAATGATCTTATAATCGATGTTGATAGACAGTTTCTTGAGTTGCTGTAGTGTGATGTTGATAGGAGTGGCAGATCGTATAGCTCCATCCTCACTAGCTATGCGTTGCAAATGTTAGATTTTATGCACCATTATGCAATCATTGCACTAAGATAGAGAGCACCATACAGCTTAATATGCTAGTTTATGTTCGTTAGATCCCAGAGCAGTCAAATGGGTGGTGTGGACTCTGGAGTCTGGACGCTGGCTATGCCCAATTCTGCAACTTGATATAACAATAACAGAACACTACTTTGTACACTTGTCCACATGAATCTAGGGCCAAGGTCCAACACCACTAAATAATCCAACAATCCAAAAAAAATAATAATTCCGATACGGGGAGTCGAACCCCGGTCTGCTCGGTGAAAGCGAACCGTGCTAGCCGTTACACTATATCGGATTTCTTGAAAACTGAAAAAGAGGAGGTTTAATAGATTGTGGTTTCAAATGTTATGTGACCTACTGGCATCGAGATAGAATAAGGAGGTTGTTTGTACATTAGAGTCACTGAACATGTTAGTTCTCAACATAATAAGTGTTAGAAGCTTATGGGAGACGTAACCTATCAAATTAGATGCTATTCTAGACCTCCAACAGGCCACAGGGAGATTAAAAGAGACATCTGAAACTCTTCATTAAGACATGTGAACTTCAAAGACTGATGAAAAGCTATACCTAGCTTACTGTGAAGAGACTGAACAACTTATCAAATGAAAAGAGAGAGAGAAAAACAGATGAATAAGATACAAGAAATATAAATTATTCATTAGACTTGCTAGAATCCTTATATAACTGTAAGGTTTAAATAACCGTCAAAACAAGTTTTACAGCTATCTATAAAAAGTTTAGCAATACACATAAACAAATCCTGGAGATTGGGAATTACATGATGAATGATTTATATGGAAAGTTCCAATGTCAAATTATAAATAAACGTATAAATCAGACAGAATGAGCCAGCGATTCAGCTTCTTCCTGATCAATGATCTGTAAAACTTCTTCAATCGTCCCATAATATTTTTTATCAGCCAGTTCATAAATTCCAGAATCCTTTAGTCTTTCTCTTATATGACGTCTTGTAGGCACCCTTGTGAAAAACACTCTGATTCCTCTGTTTTTATAGCTCATTAGGATTTCATAGAAGATTTGTGAAGCACTTGAGTCCAACAGTGATAACCCATTTAAATCAAAAATAACATATTTATTCATCTCTTCATGTCTAATTCTTGGAGCTGCTGGATGGGTATGAACCGAACCGTACCTTTCTAAACGAAGTAATCTGGCTCTAAGATCTGAAGTATTGGAGAATGTCAGAGGCTCAGAAATTTTGACAATTAGGCAACCTTCAATCTCTTCCAAAACATCACCATACTCTTCTGGCAAAGGATCATCAGCATCAAAAAACTGGGAAGTACCCGGAAGTCTACCCAAGATTTGGATACGTGATAATGTCGAATTTTTTATGACCAATATCACGGAATGGGCAACACCAAGGGTAATACCTGCTTCCATTGAATAGAATAACGCCACTAAGAAAGTGATGCAAAATGTGACAAGTTCACTGTAACCTTTAGATCTCCAATGAAACTTGAGATCTGAAGGAGTTTCGTCCAGTAATTTAATACCCACGGTGGTGGTGATGACAGATAAAACACAAATTGGCAAGAACACCACGTACTTTAACAAGCAAAAGATAGTGACAAGAGTGATGGATCCCATAACCAAACCAGAAAACGTAGTTTTAGCGCCACCCATAGCATTGATTTTAGATCTACCATACCCACCAAAGGCTGGTAATGCACCAATGAATCCGCCAAAAATGTTAATAGCACCTAAGGCAA
Organism: Taiozyma dajiaensis; assembly: GCA_030579075.1. Taxonomy (NCBI): domain Eukaryota; kingdom Fungi; phylum Ascomycota; class Saccharomycetes; order Phaffomycetales; family Wickerhamomycetaceae; genus Taiozyma; species Taiozyma dajiaensis. Next base: position 47,952 of record JAKUAB010000002.1, read on the forward strand.
CCAGTTCTCTATTGGAAGAGATAGGCAAGTCATAAGTGGAGCCTAGGGATTTTGAAGCAGTCGTTGACTCAAAAAAGCCCAAAGTAGCGGCCAAAAACCCAGAAGACATCAATGTTTTGTATAATGGCAAAGCTTCCGATCTCAATGGGGAGTTATAAGTGAAACCTTTTGTTTCAATCTTACCAACGACGGCAACGCCCATTGTACGCCAGTCATACTGACTGGACAATAAAGTTGAGACCAGCACAACAATCAAGATCTCTGGAACGTACACCCAATTTTTTTGACCCTTAGAAATGAATCTCTTCTTAGCTAAGCCAATGGCAAACATGACACCAAATGAGACCAAACTGATCCAGGCAGTAGGGCGATGAACGTCTTCAAAATGAGTCACCATGAAGTAAAACTTGGATAATGGAGAATGGAAGTGAGCCTTTTCACCTTTGTATGTGAAACCTAAGCCTAATTCATCCCATAGCGAGTTAATAATCATAACGAAACCAACCGAAGAAATGAAACCTCTTAGCAAAGCTCTTGACAAAACATTATCTAGGAAACCTAAACGGAGTAGACCAGCACCTAATAGGTAGAATCCACCAATCATAGACAGGACACTTACTAAATCCACAGGATCATACTCGTCAGAATGAGCTGTCAGTCTTTCAATAGCTTGGCCAATAACCAGAGAAATGGCACCTTCAGGGCCAACAATCATTTGCGGAACAGATCCGAAGATCGCATAAATGATTGGAGGAATAGCTAGTGAGTAAAGACCACATAGTGCAGGAACATGGGCCACAGAGGTGGCGTACGATAATGCTAATGGGATTTGGAAAGATGCAAGTGTTAATCCAGCGACAAAGTCCCCAAGGAATTTCTCAAAGTCATAAGTAGGAAGCCATGAATAGCAAGGCAGGTAATATGGTAGCCTCTGGGTCAATGAAAGCTTGTCAAAGTTGCTAGGGATGGACGTTTGACTCGATTGTGAAAAGATGGATGGAACTGGAGTTGAAGAGCGGTGTAGTTCTGTCGACTTCAGTCTGAGATTGGACACAATTGTTCTTGGACGGCGAGGAGAGCCCGACGATAGGGACTCATACGTTTGCTGGGGACTAGTGTTCTGCCTGTTGAGAAGTCTCTGCTGTTCAGACATTGCGAATGGCGAAGAAGTGGAGTTGGTGATCAGTGCCTTTGGCAAAACGTGGGCTTGGAGGAAAGGATTGTAAAAGAGCGTAAAATGGGTGGAACAAATGGCAGAGTTACGGGAAGACCGTAGTTACTGGATTTTAAGCGGGCTTTAGAGGTTGTTTCTTAGAATCTTTGGCGGCTTTCGAGCTGTTTCTCCGTTCTTTGTCGTGACTCCATAAACTTTTCTTGTATTACCAATTTTCTGTCATTTATTGATTTTCTGGGGAAAATAAAGTGTGCCCAATGAGAAAGACCTTGATTACGACTACAGTCAGTGATCGTTAATGTTAACTAATGTTTATGAATTGTCTTAAAGAAGAGCATTGATAGCTGCCTTTAATGCGTCTGATCGTTTTTTCTGCACTTGTCTCCCCTCCGAGCGGGATAATTCCAACGTATACTCGTTCAAATGGTGTTCAAAGCTCTTCATCAAGGCCTTACCTTCCTTAGTGTTCAGCTCTCCTAGTGCCCATTTATTCACAAGCTTGTCAATCTCATCTTTTAGTATATTTGTCTTCCGTCCACTGGAGCCTTCGATCCTCCCTGCTCTCTCATCAATCCAATTCCAGATCAAGATTTCCTCACCATTGAATAGTATATCTTGGGCCTTCTTATCAATAGGCTCGATATTTTCAAAAAAATCTAGTGGTGACGTCCTTTTAGGAATACCCTTAATTGCATTTAGGATTAGGAGCTGTAAAATCACAACAGTCACAAGCAGCGCCAATACCATAGTGTTGAATGGAGATAGGTTGAAAGGGAGTCCTGACCTGATGCTCTCTACCTCCTTGGCCTCAGAAACGACTGTCGCAGGAGCCGTAATCTCAGCTGGTTCAGTATCCTTTGGTGTGATACTAACCTCTTCAAACTGCTCTTCAGTGTTCATGGAAACATATTGTTTCAACAAAGACACCAATGATCTCGTGGCAGACTCCTGGCCACTCTTGCAACTCTTCTCGATGACAGCCTTCATCCAACTAGAGCCTGTCCATTGAACCCAGAAGGAGACAATAACATCACAAGTGTTATCTGAACCCCAAGTTATGATGTATCTAGTCTTTACTTGGAATGCCTTGCCTGATGGGACATCTGGGGTTTGTGTAGTGTTGATGACATTGATATAACCATTTCTGTCAAAATGTTCGATGGTTTCTGATACCAGACACTTTGTAGACTTTGGACCAACTGAGAAGTTCAGACCCTTAGTATAATTATAAGTTCTTTCCTGGCGTTTTCCATCGGAAAGAGTATAATCTGTGAAATCTGAAAAGTCCTTGCCATCTTGCGATTTGAGGAAATCCAATGTGAAATCGTTCTTCTTACCAAAAAGTAATTCATAGAGAATGCCAGGTGGGCATTTGAAATTTTCTTGGCTCAAAATGATCTCTTTATTAGCTTGGTGGTCGTAAATGAAGCTTGTCGGAGGATGAGCATAAGGGCCTTCGTAAGTATACTCTGAATTTTCTTTGAACTTGAACACTTTTTCATTGGAAAGTTTAGGTTCTTGAAATTGGTTTGAGGAGTCCGAGGTCTCACTGTCGTCATCATCATCATCGTCTTCCTCATCAAAGTTGCTTGTGGATTCGGAGCATGCTCTTCTTGCAAGGCGTGGAGTGTCGCCGTCTATAGACATTAATGCTGAATTATACTCCTCGTACTCTTCCAATCCTAGCATCAAGTCTTTAGGGATGTACTCTTGAGCTCTACCAAAGTCTTTCTCCTGTACTACTGTCACTTTATCAACTTCACCGGCATTAGCCTTCCTTATTGTCTCCATAAACTCATATGTGGAATCTCTGGACAGAAAAGTGGCAAAAGAATGTTTCTTCCCTTCAGTCTTAGTGGAAACAGCGATACCGTTGTTGAACAGGCCAGCTGTAGCGGTTTTCTCTAGACTAGTAACATCAGAAAAGGGTATAACCAGCATTGTGACCCAGCCCAGTAAGTTTGAGTTGAAGCAAATGTTCTTCTCAGTGAAGTAAATTCTTCCCTGGAGCAATATTTCACGACTTAGGGCGCAACTGAAGTCATCCAGAAGTCTTTCATCTTCAGGGATAGATTTAAAGATCTTGTGGAAGTCTTTATTTCTTGACTCTGTGGCGTATCGGTAATTGGTGTCTTTGAACTTCTCATCAACATATTGAGACGCATTGAAACTCTCTTCGTCAATCCTGTCAACTTTGAAAGGCTTCGCAGCCTCTGTCAGGGGCGATAGTGGAGAGTCTGTAGAGCTTGTGCTCGTCTGTCTTCTCTTTCCCCTCTTGGATTTCCTATAGCTGATGATGTTTGGGGATGCTCCTGGATCTGTGCTTGCGCTTTCGCTTCTTTCACGGCCCTCGGAGCCAATGTTCACGCCAGGGTCTGCCAGAGAGGTGTTGCTATCATTATTGTTGTTATTTAAAGATAGTGTAGTCATCATACTGTTGAAGAAGCCTCCGTTGGATTGCATGGTTGGCGTGCTTGGCCCTTGTAACTGAGCAAGGTCTGAGACCGTTTCAGTAACACTAGAAACGCCACTGTTCAAGACAGGTTCACTATTTGCATCATGTTTTGTAATGAAAGGGTTAGCAGGGGCAGATTTGTTGGATTCCACACTAGCTTCAGTGGCACTGAGCGATTTCAACTGGTTCTTCTTTGGTGGGATGAGGACAGGAGAAGGAGCGTTCATTGTGATAGGCTTAGGAGGGGCACTGATGATAGGTGTGTTCTCTGGCACCAGAAAGTTCCGCTGCTGCTGTATCTTGGGCTCTCTGAGGGCAATTGGAGACTCAAGTACCGGGGAGGATCCCCTGGTGGCGTTTACCATGGTGACACTGTTTTTTCTTGATTTGTTTGTGGAGACGATGCTTCTGTTGTCTTCAACCAGCAAGCTTTCGCCTGAGGGGTCCGAGTACGTCCAGGAATCGTCAATAAGATCCATTCTAACAGACTTTCTTCTTCAGAATTGGGAGGATACAGGACCGATGGATTTGTTATTAAATGAGAAGTAGTATTAAACGAGATTCTCTACCTCAATTATGCCTTTAATCTTTGATTTTTTGATAATCGCCCTAAACGAGCAGGGTTACGAAGCCCCTACAAAAATTGACACAAAATGAATGTTAAGTACCAGATAAGTTAGAAACGTTTCAAGTTATTCTTCCACGCACAGCCATTCGGGCTCTCCTCTCTGTGGCGAAGCTCCTAGCTATCTTCTCACGCTCAGAGAGTCTTGTGGAAACATACTCTCTCTCTCCCTTAGATAGTAATACTCGCAAGATTGTGTCTTCTGTGTGAATCTGGAAGGTGCCAATGTATTTATCTGACTCTTTCACAGCTTGCTTGGTCTCTGCCCTTCTTTTCGATGATCCATAGGCAAGAATTGTCTTAGACCTTGCAATGGTATTGGATCTTTTTCTGATTTGTGCATCTTGTAGGTTATCATTCAAGTCTTCATCACCTAGAAAATTCTTAGCTTTGATAGCCTTCAGCACTAATGGGGTCAATCTGGTCACCTCAGCTTGTAAATCAACAACGGTTTCATCATACAACTTGTTAATCAACATCAGTTTCTGATACTCAACATCTTTCAATTGGTCTAATGGAGGACCAGCACCGTCATTGTGGAAAAACTCACATAACGAACTCAACCAGATGAACACGGAATCTACCTCAACCAAAGTCAAAGCTCTACCATAACCAGGGATGGTTATGGAATTAGAGACGTTGGCCATCACTGTGTTAAATTGGTCTTTCCAATTGTTGTTGGCTAATAATAGGCTCCATGCTTTAACGCTTGCCAGGGCAGGTAACAGAAGGGTATCTGCACTCTTGAGGACAACTTTCCAAGCTTGGACCATAACTTTGAGCAAGATATCTGAATCTAAAGTTGTTGACAAGATCTGCAGGTTAGAATTTAAGTAATCAAACAATGGCAAAATGGCATCTTTGGTTTCATCAATAGTTGGTGATCTCATACCGTTGCTACCACAAATCAACTTCAGTGTATGTCTTGAAAAAGAATTGGTAATAAACACTGAAAACTTGTCGACAATAGAAGCATAAATTCTTTCCATGGTTCTGGCAATCGATCTGTAGGCTTTACCCATACTGAAGAGTGCATCGCCTTTCTCACTTTCCAATGAGATCTGAAAAATCAGCTGACCCTGAACATCCAAATCCTTGACAACTTCCTCTGAAATACCATCATTTCTAAACTTTTTTGAATCAAGTTGAATCATGGTGCGACCTAGTAACTCCTGTGATGTCAACTTGGAAACCAACTTTGAACCCTGATTCCAAACCATGACAGTGATTTGCTTGCTACTAGAATCGGATAGTTCAACCTCAAATTCTTCTTCATAAGAAGGGTTCAAAGTCTTTGGAATGATCTTCGTCTTACCGATTTCTTTTCTCTGTTCGGAATCCACAAGCACAACATATGTACTCGATAGCCCATCACTACCGCAAGGTTTGATGTTCTCAGCTCTAACAACTCTCACTGTAAACACGCTCTTGATCGTTGCTTTTGAGGTTGGAATTATATTAGCTGCTAGTCCCTTGATTCTCTCAGGGTCAACCTGGGTCTCAAGATCATTCAACTGTTTCTGCATCATTGACAAGTTGTTCAAAGCAACACAAGTTCTCATCTTAAATTTGAATGGCTCAGGAGGAGTCAGCTTCAATCCACCAGAAACAGCAGCTTTCATCTCATCAAACGACCAAATATTCTTTTTCTTTAGCAAATCAGTAGATGAGCCATTCTCAGAGCTGGCCTCTTTCAAATCCTCAGTGACAATGAGCTGGACTCTTGCTGCGTAAAAAACTATTGCGTCTGAAACTGATTTCAGCAATCTGGTGTAAATGTAGGCCATCTGTCTTTCGTTAGTCCACCTAAAGTTCCTGAACATACCAAAAATCTCATTGATCATTTTGAAGATATCGAGGACTGAATTACTATAGCCACGGTCATTCTCAAGATCCAAAGGCTCAAAACTATCCTGCTCCAATGATGCTTTAACCACAGGAAAGATTCTTTGACAACTGGATTCAGCAAGATGACCCATATACTTGAAGAAATAATCCTCCAAATCAAATGGGAACTCACTCCTTGAAGATTTCAGTTGGTTGTAGATGTCTCGTAGGTCTCCTAATTCTTTATATGTCTCAATAGCATCAACTGGATCGATTGGTTTTCCCTCGCTCTTAATCTTGTAGTGTTCAATGTGGGAAAGCATGTTCTTCAGATCTTCAGCATATAATTTAATGAATAAGTGGCCAGCTTCGTTGGCAATGAAAATTTCATCCAGCAACGGCTTTGGGAATTTTTTTTGTAGTGATTGGATAACGCTGTAGATCTTCTCTGAAGTCTGTTTGATGTGAATCAGGTCTAAAGAACTGTCTCTTGGAATAGCACTTAAGTACTCTACATATTTTGCTTCTGTGGTCTGCAAGATGATGTTCCTCAATCTTTTCAGCCACCTTTGCGGCAGACCTGACTTCGTGATGATGGGGAACAATGGGTCTACTTCAATATATTCATACAAGATTCTCAAATAAGGAGTAAGCTTTGGTGCTTTGGTCGCAAAAATTCCAGTGAGGTTACCTCTCAAGGATGACATTACCTGAATGTAGGAGTTTGACAAATTAGTAATCCACGTCTTCTTGTCTATCTTTGGCCATGACTGGGGATGAGCAGTGTCATTTAACAGCCTGTAAAGAACGCCAAACAGTGCCTCTGTTCTTTCTGGATCAAGCTCATTGTCTGGAGATTTGAGGATTGTGTGATGAGCAACCTGGTATAGGGCTGCGGACTGTGAAATTGAGTTAATTCTCCAATACTTGCAACATTCACTAATTATGTGTTTAGCAAAATTGGAAAGGATGTTCTCAGAGTGGAAATTTTCGCAATTTAGAACTCTTGTGATCAAGTCAATTGCGGCTTCTCTTGAGTCGTTGGGTATAAAATGTAAGGCCTTAGCAGGGGGTGCAGTAGTGGACTTCACTTTCAATTTCACTCTATCAATCACTTCTTGCAACCCTTGGCGCTCATCTTGCTTCCAAGCTTCATAGTCTTGAATTCTGTCAAATGATTCAGGTGTGAAAGTGGCTCTATCTTCAACAAGGCTCTGTTTCAACAATTCCAGATCACACAGTAGCGTGATTTCATTGGACACATCTTTTAACCGTATCACATCTTGTTGCAATTTGATCTCATCTATAGAAAAAATCTCACCAATGAACTTAGCACCCGAAATCTCACTCAGTCTGTATGAGGGTTTGGGTTGTGCAGATTGCTGCCCATTGCTAGTTATCCCGGGGAGTTGTAATGAGTTCAATGACGATGCCGGCTTGCTAGGTTTAAGACTCTTCCTATACTCTTGAAGTCTTGATATTGAACCTTCTGGGTTTCTGCAAGTTCTCAGAATCCCTAATAACAATTTGATGAACACATCCGATTCTTTGAAGACATCGGTGTTTGTCTCATTTGCTTCTGTGTAGAGTTTAATCTCTTTGGTGGTTGAACTCATAAACATCATAACCAGTTCTTCAACCTTTTCGACCTCAGGACCAGGCTTCAGTAGATCATTGTATAAATGTAGGAAACAACGCTTCGTCAGTGGATCAGTAATCTGTCTGTTCTTACCCATGGCAATCTCAACCATTATGCTCTTCAACTTTGGTATTGTTTCCCTAGGCAGTACAACGGATTCAGAGGTGGTGCCGTTAAAAGCCAAAAACGAATGGCGTTTGGATTCACTGTGACCTGGAGTAGATGACACTGACGTTGGTCTGGGTGTGGGACTATAACTTCGTTTGAACCTAGGTTCGTTCTTGTACTCTAGCAATACGACTTTCAGTGCAGCCTCATAGGCCTCTGTAGCACAGCGAAGACTTGCTTGTGAGCCATTTGGGGTCACTGTACTGATAGTGGTGCCGATTGAGATATCAGTGGCTATGGAGCTGTTGCTGATAATTCTGGTGGCTTCATTCCCTCTTGACACTTCTCCCAATTGGAGTCTCTTTTTGACAGGATCCATCGACAATTCTTAAACAAAAGAAGAAGAGTAGCAAAAAATCTCTATAACTCGGTGTAAGTCTCTTGAATTGCCCGAATCTCCTTCTTCTTGGAGCCGTGTCCTCTTCCTCATTGCAACATTTGTCAATGTATCATGTATATTTTTTTGACTTTGTTTACACTAAAACTGGTATACGCACTACATCATGGGATGCCTAGAAAGGACTCCTACGCCATTTCTATGGCAGATTAATGAGGCTTTGGGTTCACTAAGGAGAAGTTCCACGGGTTTCCAATGACAAAGATGTAATCAATATGACTGTTTTTTAGACTTATTTTCAAGAGTTGTTATTATACGATCAGACTTTTACCCATAGTTTCCATTTCACACTGTAATAACGCGAAGCAAACCAAAACACCGTCCCAATTAGGGAGATCGCTGAGCAATAGATGACAAAGTTGTTGTAACCAGAAACTTTCTCTCCACTTCCAATGATAGCACCAGCAATTGGGACGGAAACTAAGTTACCAAATGACACAAAAAAATACATAGTACTGAATCTTGCACCAAATTGTTGGGTTTTGCAAATCTGTGATAAGCACACAGGTGTCAGTGAGAAAATCGTACTGGTGAAGAAACTGAATACCATAGCAAAAGTCCACAAGGCAGAATGATATTTACCAAACGGTAACCAGACTACTAAGCAAACAATGGTGGCAACGACACTTGTGATAATCATAACGTTGAATCTACCATATCTATCAGCAATCAAATTTGGGAAGAAACGACCAAAGACACCAACAACGTTCATTAAAGTAACCATCAAATATGAATTATCTTCTGAAAACCCTTGGATCAAAGCGTATTCTGGTATGTAGGTCAACGCAGTTGTAAGTGACATTTCTGAAAAGATAATGGCGAGGACACAGTATGCAAACCTCATATCTCTCAAGGCGTTGAAATCAATTGAGCTTGTGAAGTAGGTGATTAAACGCTTCTTTAACGGCAATTTCTTGTATTCTTCATCCTTTGGAAGTCTTTCTCTAGTCAATAGGATTGAGACGACTAAGCAAGATGTACAGATGAGAGCCAGGACTCTGATGGCCCATTTATACCCAACGCTCAAAAATAGCTTTCTCAACATGATTGGAATGAAAATACCACCAACACTACCACCAATTGTGGCTAACCCAGTGGCCACGGCTCTTCTTCTGTAGAAGAAATGGGAAATGACACCAACTAAAGGAGTCATGTTTAATGCTGTACCTAACCCTACACAAACACCAAACGACAAGATAAACTGATATACAGTAGTACATTCAGCAGTAGTGAATAAGCCCACAGAGTATAAGATAGTACCGAGTGTCATTGGGAATTTTCTTCCGAGTCTATCAAATAAGGTACCACTGAAAACTGAACCTGATGTTGCAATAGCCAAGTAAACAGAGAAAATCCAACCTGTGACGGAACTAGAGACACCGTTTAGTTGATTCGATGAAATGTATGTTTGAATGGACCCGATAGAATTCAATAGACCAAACACTGGGATCAACCCCAGGAATGCACCCAGAACAACCAACCAAGCAGTGAACCCACCGTCTGGGAAATCATCTGGATTCTCCTCATTTAAAGTGGCATCATCGCCGAATGTGTGTTCTGTGGTATTTGAGAGGGCACTCTTAATCTTGTCCTGTCTTTGAAGTGCAATAGCCGTGGCTGAACTCGATGCTATAGCAAGTTCGTCGGATCTCGATCTCGAAAGCTTTGGAACGGAAGCGACGGTTGGAATGGAACTGTGGAACTTCAAACTCTGGAGCAACACGTCAGGCATAATGAAACTGTATGTGTGTATTTCTGTATGATCTATCGTGCGATCTTGAAAGCTTTCCTTTTCTGAAAATGGCTCTTCTTTCAAAGGTCTTTCGTGTATGTGAACATGGCTCGAAAAGTGAAGGAACTTTTCACAATTTTGCATTCACCACTAATTTATTGACACATCTGTCCCGCTATTTGCCGAGGATTGCCGCCAATAAGCTGTGTGTGTCCAAACCGCACTTGTACTGAATGTTCATAAAGCTGTCGACGTGGACGACATGTTATGGCATGGTTTAACAGCAAAGAAACGTGATGAAATCCTCATCGAAAATCGGAGTTACAACTTTTTCCTGTTTCTGGCTTGGATAAGGCTTGGTCTCTCGTTTTCCCACTTTGTTAGAGTGCCAGAAAGGGGCTTTTGTTACAGACACCTCCTCCCTTTCAGATCATGAGGTGAAGATAGAAAATCTACAGTTCACGCAGAGGCATAAGCTATAAATCAGAATTAATGTCACAATTTTATTGAGCTAGTTAAGTTTAAGCATATTACGAGATACATTTGCTCTTTCTTCCAGACTTGACTCCTTACAGCACAAAAAAGTAGTCCTATCAAGAATGAGAATTTCTTTGATGTCTTCAAATTCAATGTATTATTTTGAATACGATTCTATATTGATCATTTATCCACAAAAACTCCAGTTCAATTATCTCAAATATTTGCAAATTTTAAACGACTTCAAAAAAATACACTGACTCTTTCTCTATCTTGACAACGGAACATCCTGATGGAGGGCACTGCGACAAGTATGATAAAGAGCATTCACATCTGATATTCGATGTTCACAATATTACCTTAGTGCTAGCAACTCCTCGAAGACGTCTTTGTATAGTAATAAAAATATCGAAATTGTTCGACAAAAATTGCTGGTTCTCCATCTGGCCTTGCAAGACTTTTTTCAAGTTCTGTGTCCTAAAGGCAAACGGGTGCCTCTGAGAAGATACTGGCTTGGTTAGAAATGTTTTGAAGATCTGCTGATTCTTTCAAGTTCAGAATATTGTCAATGGCCATTGTCGTCAGTGTGGAAAACTGTCTTCAGTCCTCTACAACCAGTTGACTTGTCTTGGATATCATCTAAAACTTAGGAATTAGCCACAAAAACTGTCTGTGTAAAGAAATTAAGGCCTAAGGAGGAAATCTTGTGTACCTGGTGTAATCTGTGTGGCATATAACCGCTTAAATGGAAGTGATATTCTGTCCCTCTGTTATGATGCATGCTTTTTTTGAAATCGCTCACGATATATCTCCTCCAGTTGTGTTCTAATTTTGACATGCAAGTACACAATCAGGGGCAAAGATACATCATTTCATTTCATTCATCATCTTTATAAAGATGATTGCTCAACACTTTATTCATCTGAAACATTGAGACCTTCTTCCCAAAGATTTCCGACATCTTATCATCACAAAGAATTTCTCTTTTATCACTTGGGTTCTGTAGGTTATTAAGTTTAATATAATCCCAAACCTGCTTAACCACTTGTGTACGTGGTAGCTTAGTCTTATTTAACAAAGCACTCAATTTAGGTGATAGATTCAACTCCAAGGTTGAGATAGCCGAGCTGCTAGGATTATCATTAGGTGTTCTTTTCTTTCTTGGCTTCGCAACTTTCGGACTGATAGTCTTACGCTTTCTACCACCGTCTTCACCCTGTAGTTTGGCAGCCAAGGCAGCGTCTTCTTCTTCCATTTTCTGCTTCTTTCGTCTCTCTTGCTCTCGTTCTCTTGACTCTATCAGAATGTGATACCTCTCCAGTATTAGGTCATTTACTGGTTTCTTGTCATCTTCAAAATCTACAGAGAACAATTCCTGTAGAGCACGTCTAATCTTCTTCACTGACACTTTCTCCAAGTCTGAAACGCTCAAGATTGCCTATAGGAGAATTTTGTTAGTCTTTCATTGATGTCTCTAACACGACGACACAAACTTACGTCAATTGTAGGCTGATATTTGTCGCTATCAAAGGAAGGCATGGCCTGTGAAACAAATTGGCGAAAGAGTTGTATTATAATCTAGCAGGTTCTTTTCTTCACCTTCATAGTAAAATTGTGAGTTATCACCTTTTTGGCTTGTTTGTTGGTCTAATGTTTCCCGCGAAGTCGTTTTGTATGAAGGTTAGTTGGCCTTAAGGGCCCTTTTCAAGAGCATTTGGGTCTAAAACAGCTAGATCACACAGTTTGTAAGTCAGGGGGATTGGTTTTTCTGGTTTACTAATTGATCTTTTATTAGTATTTGAGAAATTTTCAATACGTCATTAGCACTATTGGACAATACAGCCACCTATTCCTTTTCTGTAGACATTTAGGGGATTGGAGGTTTGATGGAAGTCCAATAGCCATGAAATGGTGCTCTATTAGAACTTACTGAATATTTCTCTGTGGCTATGTTAAGAGTATGAAATTAGAAAGCTGTTCATCAAACGCTTCTTACAGATAGGTTAACAAGATATCTTTTGTAGTTTCAGATTGGCCATTTGCAAATCACTTCATCCCGTAAAAGTGGACATGACCCAGCAATTTTCGATTATGAACATAAGGCTGGATATTGGATAGTTCAATGCCCATTACTGACGACAATTGTACCAGCACTGGTCTTGAATTGTAAAGTTTTTGTGGCAACATTTGTTCGTAATATTTACTTTTGATGGGCTGCATTGAACATCAAAGTTTAAAGGGATAGTTTAAAGCTAAAAACCTACAGGCGGCGCCGCGCCTTTTTAAACTGCAATTGGGACATGGCTGTTATAATTCATGTTGGATCTCAAATCGAGGTGGTTGAGAAATCAACATTCTTTTAGGAAGTATTTCAACATCGAAGGGTCAAAAGTCACCCTATACCCCTAACACCTACTACTTGTCAAGTTGAACAATTTTTTGTGTAATGAAAACTATAAAGTAGGGGAGAAAAACATACAAACCAGTTGTATATGGAGACTCAGGGCAAATCAGGGTCTAATCTTTTAATAATATGAGTATAACCTTTCTCGGCCAACTGACAAGGAATGAAAGAATATGAACGAGTTAATAAGAGAATGCAACAAACAGTAGTTAGAACAGCGAACTTCCAACAGCAACACACAGGGTCAATCATTTACATCTCCAAAGATCTCTTTCTCTCTTCGCTCGAATGGTGAGTCTTCAACTCTCCCAAGGGAGCTTTTTGAACAGGTTTCACATAAGGAGGCACAGTGAAGGCCCTGTGTTGCTTCACTTGGGGTGTAGTGTTCTCGCCATCGATTGGAGAGGAGGAACACGAACTTGGTGGTGTGATCAAAGAGGCATATGAATCACTAGACGATGAAGATGAAGTTCTGGATGGGGTGGAGGAAAAGTATGGTGATGAAGATGGTGTCTGTGGATAGTGGATTGGGTTCAAGCTAACCAATTCATTGGAGTATTTGTAGATAGGGCTCAAACTCGGGTTAATTCTGACATCATCTGTCTTGTTGAAGTATCTTGTCTTTAAAGACATTGGGATGTCTTCATATCTTAGCACATTTAGCATAGCTTCGATCAAGCTGTTCAAACGGAAGTTGTTCTTGGTTAATGAAGTATAATGAATGAAGTTTCTCTCATCATCAAGTTGTAAGGCACTTGACATCAAAACCACTGATGCAACAGCAATTTGGGAGCATGGGTAATTGAATGTGATACGGTGATGGAATTGCATCAATTGACAAATGAAGTTGGCACCGTACTTCATGTTGTTAATGATATCAAGTCTTTGGTTGTTGATGACAGGTTTTTCCTTAAGGATCAAGTCAATAAACGAATCATGAGTGGAAGAACCAACTTCCCAATTCAAAGATTTCAAGATGTGTGTCTCCATTTCAATGAACAAGTTTTTGGAGTAACAATTGCAGCAGGTTGCTCTCAAGAAATCAATGGATGGGATCTTCTGTTTGGAGTCTGAAAACTTCGAAGCTAACCAAAGAGCTGTGAGGCCCAATAGTTGAAAATGATCTTTTCTAACAACTCTTAAAGAACAATAACGGTCAATGATGTTGACTGTTAAAAAGAATGTCGATGGTGATAGTTTCAATCTATTGTAAACATCCATTAAGAAATCAAATAAGATAGGTCTCATCTCAATGCTAATTTGTGGTTGTTGTTGGATCAATTCTGGGTTCATCTTTGTAGTTTCCTCAAGAATAGATAAATGTTCATAAATGTCTGAAGAGTAAGTTAGAACGGAATTGCTGTGTGCACGTTGTTCCATTGCTTTCAGTTTTGGATTGGAAGCAGCGATTCTGTTAAGTGTACGTCTTTTTAATGTCATTGGAGTCATGGAAGACATGATTGTGTGTAGGATTTTTCTCTAAGATTTTATGAGGACGGGCAAAATGGTGATTAGTCGGTATGCTGATAATTACAATGACCTAAATCAATTCTAATGATGTTGTTAAGAGCAAATAGAAGTAGCAAAAGTGTGTGTATCTTTAACGGTGATAGTAGATTCTTGAAACTCAAAAGTGGTACATGAAAAAAATTCTTTATAGCTCAAAACAATGTGTCGTAATATAAGCAAATGAAATGAGAGAAGAAGAGATGGGGTAGCAAACGATATGTGGGTCTATCGAAAGTGTTGTCGATGAGCTAATTAATGGACAATGATGCTTGGAAATTTGAGTTTCTTGTGTTGTGTGATGTTCTGTCCTTTGAGACCTAATTATAGTGAAAAGTTTTTCCTCGTTTCTCAACGAAAAAGGGAAGGTTTCAAATAGGAATTAGCAATTGTTGTGATGAAGAGGCAATAGACTATTAAACTAATAATAACCTTATGATGGAAATGGAGGCTTCTGGTAATGTGTTATTACAACTTGGGGTCGCTGGAAGTCAGGGCTTGGAGTGGGACTTGAAGAATGGGACCTGGATAAGAGACTAACAGGGTAGTGAAACCAGCACGAGTGTAGCCTAACGATGGATGAGGTTTTGTGGGGTCAAGATTGGGACAAGTCGATAACAAAGATAATTAATCTTCCACGATTAACTGTTGAGGTTAGTGTGAGAAAAAGTACGGAAATCAGAAGTTATTTATAAGGTGTGTTCCAATACAAATCTTTGTGGATGTTTCAGAATTTGGAAACGTCGATCCCGATCTCTGAGGGCTTCGTAACAGTAACATGCACAAGTTGCGAAGAGTGCAGGAAGTCCTAGTCTTGGCGAGAGACGATCCTGATCAAGGTCTGAGATGTGGGTCTGAGGGTGTGGGTCTAAGGGATGGATCTTGGGGACTCAGGTTCGGCGCTCAAGCCTCTACTGGGTTTTGCATGCGGCATTGGGCGAGATAGGCGTTATCATGAGTTGGGACTGGGGGACTCGGGACTCGGGAGTAGTGGCCTAGGCCCCATCTGGGCAGGGATATATATAAATTAATACCCAGAAAAGTGTGGAATCAAACTGAAGCCCAATGTATCCAACCAGCTATCTGATACTAGGTGATACCAGGAGACTTATCCAGTGTCTATATAGTTTGAGGAAACGATCCATAAGGTTGAGCTAATATGAAGGTCACAGGAGCTTGAACTTCCCAAAAAACCCTTGGAACAGGTGATATCAACGATTGATCATTGAACCCCTCACAGAATTGTCTAAGTTGTATTGCGGCTACGCTCTTCCCTGCTTAATTATTTGGAAACTAGTGTGTATACAGCTAGTATAATTGAATGCGCAACAGGAATTATGTGAGATTGATTTGATATACATTTGGACATTCCAAGTGGGAGTGGGCATAGCATGATTTCTGCCAGATCAAACTTAAAACACGGCCAAATGTTTCCTTGCTATACGAGACTTAGGCTGTACAACAAACCACTATAAGTACCTGAAGTCGTTGCCATTACTTGTTGTATTCCTCACAATGCGCGATTGAACTTCTTGCAAGCTTGGCTTGTAAAGAAAAGGAGATAAACAGATTAATCAACTCGGCCTTCTGGTGGTTCTCTAGCCCTTCTTTCAACAGAGTCCATCTTTACGCCCGCTATCCCAGTAAATGACTTGCTTTCTTGGTGGGTTTATGGCCTGGTGTTACCAGCTAGATATTAATTATTCTCTTTTAGGTCCATCAAATCTGGTGTTTTTTCATTGACCAAGTTGAACTTTAACCTTAGTCTTCTAATAAAACTGATTACAATTTTACAATTCACTGATGAGATGCCTTTCAAAACTTTCAAGATCCCTTGAAACTTTGGATTTCTACCACCACAAATTGTAAACTTTGAATCAACCTTGTAATTCTTTGAGCCTCAAACTCTCACTCGGTTCCAATTTGACCTACTAATGAGATTGAATTAGAGAATAAGATAGAAAGGCACCAATGTCTGGTGAAGCAAGAAAAGAGACATTTACAAGAATTTACCGAAGCTTTAGACTCTTTGGAAGTTGCCGATTTGACTGAATAGCATTCAAAAGTGTACTCCTTATAGGTTGAACAGGAAGTTACACAGGCCAGCGTGACAGAGGGACAGGAGAAATACATCTTCCTCATGGCCAAAAATGGCTGGAAAGGTCTTCATATGCAAAGTAACATTACTGCAATATATTAACCAGGGCGTTTCACAGATTAGCTAGTGGAACGCGAGATATCAACTATATTACAGTCCCAATGTATTGTGATTTGGTACAGAGCTTATAGGATATTGTGGGAATTTAGCAGAATCGAAAAAGCAATCATCTTCAATGTTGTTTGCATGTGGGCCCATGTGAAGAGTCATTGTAGGTGTGACTGTGTGTTTCGTAATTGAAACTGAAGGCCTATAAAGCTTGATATCAGTTAGCTCTATAGTTCAATACTGCCATGACTGCAAGTCCCAGAATTTCAGAACAATGGTGATGAGACTATGCAGAATAGTCTCATCACTTCAAGAGCCTAGCCGCGCATAAATTTGATGCGTCGAAATTGAGTCTTGCCCAGCTGTACTATTGAAAAACCCGATTTTATCCAAATTGGGTTTAAAGTGCCTTCAGAGGAGCAGAAGCTTGCGGTCTGAAAGGTACCTCTGACTTGATTGCTCTGATCAGGAATATTCAGTAGCTAATTATTCACTAAAATCTGTCCATATTAATTAAAACAGGTCAGGTGGAACACCCGGAGGTTGCATTGGCTTGAAATGGCTGCATCCCTGTGTAGGGTCTAAATCGAACACTATCCCCCCATACAAGCTGAAGGGAAGGAGCCTTGATCCACCAGATGGTTCGCGTCTCTTACTCGTTCCTTGCACTAATCAGCTAATATCAGTGCTCTACACGTTTCCTCAACTTCTTTTTTTCTTTCTGTGTCTCTCTGCGTGAAGACTAGTTCAGATAGGGGCTCGTTCAATTCAACAGCCTCTTAATTTAATTATCCAAGTTGTTCTTGTTATGCACGCCAAAAAAAAGTCCCTTTTGGCCTCGCCCATTCAATGAAAGCCTGTCAAAATGATACTTAAAATCAGATATAATACACTTGAGAAAATCTTATTTGACACAGTACCAAAAAGAAGAGCCCTGATATTTACACAGGCTGGTGTTGAGCTTGAAAGACGTCTTCTGATCTACAC
The DNA here is from genome assembly GCA_030579075.1 of Taiozyma dajiaensis. Taxonomy (NCBI): domain Eukaryota; kingdom Fungi; phylum Ascomycota; class Saccharomycetes; order Phaffomycetales; family Wickerhamomycetaceae; genus Taiozyma; species Taiozyma dajiaensis. The sequence continues at coordinate 65,549 of JAKUAB010000002.1, forward strand.
TGAGTTATACATGCACTGGCAACTGTGAGTTCTGATGCATACGACCTGCAGGTTGTATGAAAGAACGATAACACCAGTCCCATGTTTAATGTTCAGAATTAAAAAGTTGAAAAATGTAAAAGCCCTTCCCCAGACTGAGATCTATGATTTCTGATTGCCTCATGTACTAAATCAAATCAAAGACTGATTTGAAACATTAATTATCTACCTGTACCCTTGATGTTTTAGAAATGGGCATTTTTGTGGTGAATGCACAAGAAAAATCTGATACAAAAGTGGTTAGCGACACAAAGTCTTATGACAAGAAATTAATGGTATGCGTCAAGCACCTTAAACGTTGGCTGGGAAAAAAAGTGACGGGCTCCGGTCCCTTAATGTTAGAGTTTATATAGACTGATGGGCTTCTGCACAGGAGAAATAGCGTATTTATCTATTGTTTTCAACCTTCTGCTGCGTTCAGCTAACTACCCCTGAGATATAAGCTAGCGCTCAAGATTATCTAATGCACATATAACAGGTGATGCAAACCCTCCGAGTGTCAGAGTCCCCAATTCATCAGACAGGAGAACTCAAAAAGAAAAGGTTATAGACCTGGCTAAACAGTGAAAGTCTTCATAAATTATATAACTGTCATTTGACTTTGGTATGGTATTTCAGCTTACTAATTTCATTCAAAAAAGAAGGCTAATATTCAACAAAGAACTCTATCCAGATATTTTTTGGTTGCAATAATATCGTGTAAGATAGTAAATCATGGGAAACCTGTAAACCTAAAAAGTTGGTTTTCTGATCAACTCTTCGAAATGAATATATCCACAATTTAGCCTTGACCTACACATGCTGGTCTAATTGTTAATTACAGCTATTCGACCTGATAGTCAAAAGTACACCACAGTATTCACACAACAGAAGGAGAAACAAGGGCCATTCGCTCGAGACCTCACCAAGAGTTCATTAATGATGATGCAAATATAGACAATCTAGTGACTTTTGAGTGAGCTTATTCACGTCTTGTAATTGAAATCTCTAAGATCGTGGGAGTTCTGGATAGTAGTAGTGGTTAAATTACCTGTCATTCAAGCTCTAAGGATCGGGTGTGGGGGGCCTTGCTGCTCTGGCTGTTTAAGCATTTTTTGGGGCAATTCAGAGTGTAATTTATTATGGTTGGTTTTGTGGATGAGTTCTTGGAATAGTGGTGTGCTGTATCTACTGTAATACACCCATTTAGAAAAAAAAATTCAATTCTAATGATACATGAGTCTCAACTTTCGAAACCAGTCGTGGGACTTGGTGGCCGGCCGGCACAAAGAAATTTGAGTGATCCTAGCCAAGGTGACCTTTGGTTCTGTGGGTCTGTTCTCTTTCCAGTCCATCATGAAACAAATATCAACTGACATCCACTTTCTCAGCTTATTCGCACCATGTTTGAGATGAAGCAGAACTGCGTCTTGGTTTCAGCGTTACATGTGAATAGACTTTACAGGCAAAAATATGTCATCATGACTGTTATCTCTAGGACGTAGCTGTATAATAAGCAGCAGCTAACTAGACTTGAGAGTTAATTATGTACAGAGACGCATCTGCAATAGAAGAAGTTTGAAACTCGAAAATGCTGATCCGGATCCTTTACCTACCAACTTTAAATCAAAATATAATATATTATATATAAGCTAGGGATTGGGACTGCAGTGGACTAGTCTTCGACTCATGAAAAAATCAATTTCAGGTCTTTAGACTACATAATCTCGGAGTCTCATTAGAAAACAAATTGTGAAAAATCTTTAGCAAGTAGTCAATAAGAAAGGAACTCATTCTTTAGGAAAGCTAGATCAGCAATTTGAAGTCAGAAAAGCGGCACTTCCAACAATAAGTGCTCACAAATCTTAGCCCTAAACACCCAGCCTTAAAGGGGCAAGTTTGCAATGTTGCTTTTCTTGCTTTTCCTCGGCCTGGTACATATATTCTCGCCCGAAGCAGAGTAGTCATGACAACTTTCCAAGGTTTGGACTGGCTTGGTGAATTATTGCTGTCCCCCCTATTTCTTCAGGGGTGTTTTTCTCCTAATTTGGGCTCTGAGACTAGGGGGACTTGTGCGAAACAAAAAAGATGAACTCATGAAGTTATAAATATATAAAAGCATAAATAGACGCCCATCATGCACTGACGCATGCTAAATATGTTTTGAGGCATCCCGATTCCCTAGTGGTTCCAACATTAATTATACAATATATACAATATCTAATATTCATCTCAATTAGTAATGTGATATGAATTTCAGGAGAAATAGTGATTCGAATTTTCCATACGACATGATATATGATTTATACATCTAGTGGTTTCAACCTTCAAAACTTGCATATGATCAACAACTAGCGCTACTGCGATTGGAGATTTTAAACTGGGGCCTCAAAAATGCGATTTTCGAGTTCAAGTGACAATATTCTTCCATTATAGGCCGCAAAATGCAGAGATACCTTACAAGCATTCCCTAGAAAAGGATGACATATGCGTAGGTAACTCATTTGAAGCTACGTATCTTAAATAGTATTTTGCTCACTAAAGCTAGATATTGCACGAGTTTTGGGGCAATGAGACACATTCAACCTGCGAACATCAATTAGGTCTAAATTAGTGATCCTCATGAATATGGCTTAAGGCTAGGAATATGCAGGTCATCATTTTAAAACAGCGATTCGTTGAAACAATTCACCTGGTCCAAGTCTGATAACAGAGACGCCAGCGAATTTTTAAACTGGAAGGAGAAATATGCCGACATGGCGACTGGTCCAACTGAAGACATTTCAACCTTAATGGGACAATTTTAATATATACCCAATTGTGTAAGTCTTAAATCTCGAGTGCAGTGATTTTTCGAGTCTTTTCCAGAAAAAACCTAGCCAAAATGAAACTTTAGTAATTGCCGTGAATGAAACCGAACCACTGGAAATAATCTATTCACGTTCCTGTTAGCCTTACTTCAAATCCTGGAATCCTTCACATATAATTATATACTGAAATATGGAAATATGGAAAAATGACGCTTTCCAGTTAGCCCGTCGTGCACAGTCATTCAGGTTAATCTATATATAATTAGCCATAATTAGCTCTGAGACTTTGGGTTGATTATTGAAGTGGTGCCCTATAATGTTAGAAAGCATGAAAATCGGCGTTAGCACTTATATGAAATCAGGCTTCAATTCATGGTGCCACTTTTCTAGGGAATTTTCTTGGACTGTTGGTTCTGAGGCTCACACCCTAGGATTTTGGGACTAGCGAGTTTTAAAAAAAATTGAGACTAGCGAGATGTAAAAAGCCCTGGATATCTTTGAATAAGCCAATTTTGATGTGGCTAAATATGCTTGAAGCCAACTATCTAAATTTCGCTCCAATGGAATTCTTAAGTTAGTCCCCTATCCATTGAATCACGAAGGGATGCGCCGTAAAGCTTTATGCGAAGTCTTGTTTAACATCACGTCCAATCTTCATACCTGTTTGGGGTCTCAGAAAAAAAGTCCTAGTATATTCGAGACTAGTCTCTAGCATAAGTCTAGCTGCTTATAGGAAGGACTCTACTACTTGGTTAAGCATGTGTGCAGCCTATTAAGTTATATTGGTTGGCTGGGAGCTTAAACTTAATTGAATTTAGAATTGCTGGGCAGGGGTTTCAACTAGATCTCTTTCTTATTTTGGAGGTTCTAGTCCAGCTATTATATTCTTAAGAATTTGCTCATGAGTGGAACACCAGAAGCCTAAGTCCAAGACTCACAATCTTCCGGTCAACAAAGGTGGTCTACATGGATAGGAGAATCTTGACTTGACATTTCACCACTTCAGTTTTGGGCTTCTATATTTTTGCGTATATATCGCTACTTATAGGAAGATCAATCAATCTGTCGCTCGCGGTATATCCTACTACTGCAGGGACCAAGTCTCAGTTGAGGGAGTATATCCTAACAGTTGCTGATTACACCCTTGAAGTTATGAGATCACCTGGCTTGATCTGCCAACACAATCTTGTTTTTTTTTCAGTCTGAAATAAACCACCGCGCAATCAACCTTCCAGATCGGGAAATTAATTACATAATTTGATCTGTGAACTGGATGCCAGCCAATTCAGGAATTTGGAATTTGGAAGGCATGATAAATGATTCAGGGTTAAAATGAGACATAATGCGTTAGGCGTGCTCTAAGGTGTGCTCATAAAAGTGAGAACGCGGTGCCTGGATTTTTGAATACAGTTCGAGTTGTAAATCAGGATCAACGAGCGAGGTCAAGAGGGCCGGTTAAGCAGCACTGGGGTTTGTGAAGATACTCTTACAGGCAGAACTGGAAAATACCCTACTGGAATGTCTCATCTGTGCCTACCACGTTACCAATCTTCTATCAAACGATGAATGTATTGATATTAGTCAACAGCTTCATAGAGAAATCTACCATATTGAAGTTTCAATAAACTCAGGAAATCTAGGTTACTCGATCTACACAATTGAGCCCACTTTCAGATCTATAGCTAAAGAGGGTAAAATGATTTGGTAAATGGGGTACATGTGGCGATATTTAACCCCTCTCACTTTCAACCGTTGGAAAGTTTCAGTGAATCTTCATTCGGCCAGGCTTGTCCCGGCACTCAATTAGAACCAAAAGAGGAACCAATTGATAAATTGGAAAGCCTACAGGAAATTTCTCCCCTTAAGCTAAACCGTGTTATGAGGAGGAGACGCTGTTTACAATCATGTACTCTCCTTTTTTTTACTCTCAAATGGGTCCATATTGGGCGTTTGGTGAACCTCTCGATATTCTATTGAAAGAAGGGAAATCTTAAAAAAAGGAACTAATTTAACAAGCTAGATCTCCTTGACGCTATATCACAACCAATTAGTATTATTATTATTATTATTGACGAGTCAGTACAAAACAAATCTACGTCAAGGATCAAGATAACATTGTAAAGAGAGGGGAAGTTTCAAGCCGCCCTGTGGACAACCCAAATTAATCCCCCTGTCCAGAACCTTCTGTTTATCAAGCAACGTACCACCATGATAAATGGTTGGGCCTCTTTTCGCTGGAAGTGATAACTCTTTTTATAGCCCCTTTTGACCTCAGGTCACCTTCCAGGCTTGACTGTTTTTAATTAGTCCTCGGCCAACTTTCTCACAAACTTTAAGTTTATCTGAAATTTTACTGCATCCAGCTCCAAGGCTGTCAAAATCGGAAGTTGCGAATCAAAGATCTGGCTTTAATGCAAGATTGGGTCTCTAGTGCGTCAACGTACCTGAAAAAACGTTGGGGCAACAAAAGGGACAGATGAACTAGTCTCATGAGTCTAATCAGCTAAGTGGCATACACAAATCAAGGGCAAAACTTGGGCCGGCTAATGATTACTTAGCTATTACTGACGAGATCGTTTCATAGAAACAGTGTTTATCTAAATTTTGTAAAGTCAAGAGAGGGGTCACTAATACACTATCACTAATCTTAAAAAATTACTTGGACTATTCGTGAAAAACTCTTCAACTTCTGTTGTATCCAGGAATGTCGAATGTTGGCCTGCCTTTACAAAAAATAAACATCCAGCTTTATTTGGAATCCCACTTAAATTTGAGTGTTTGGAAGAGTTCACTTTCTGGCTCCTCGTTGATTTGGCGATGGAGCAAGTCCAATTATCCTGAAGTTCCCGACAGACAATGAAGAGGACTGCCAGCTGGTTACAATTAATTATTTACATGATATTGCAACAACAAAGGGCTGTAAAAAAAGATACATCGGCTATCTTTAGATTAATCCAACAATCGTTTAAGACTAAGAGTAGATTCAGCCGTGGTCCTGAATCCTCGGTTGAAGCGTGATCTTGGAAGCTCTCAGTTAATGTTCCAGATTTTAGTTGTTTTTTTGTCTTCATTCTTCAATTACAGGAACTTATAGACTGTACTTCAAAGTTTTTTTGGTTGCCTAATCTGAGGTGGACCACATTGTTCTCTATAACTAGTTTCTATCGGTCCGGAGTGACCACTTTATGGTCGCCTAGGCTAATCTGTTGATTCCTATTTTGTATCCAATTTCGAAGTGTTTCAAGTCTCAATTAATCTAGAGTTCTTGGTTTAAAAAATTGTTTAGATCACCGAGACTTGCACTCAGAAGTCATGAGCAAGGAGATCATAAGTACGGGGCTACTAGGCCAGATACTAGTCTCATTCTGCTTTTGTACTTGTCATTCTTTCTTGATCACGAGATATATGACAGTATATCATTAACTCGGCTGACTGAGAGACGAAATACCTTGTCAAAAAGAATTAAAACTAGGCTTTACACATCTCGAATTTAATAGCCTATCTCACTCCCTTCAAATTACCTAATAACATATAATACATCTTGAAAAATTTGCATTTATAATATTATAATATCATTATGCTAGCGTGAACAGCTATAAAATTATATAATTTTTTATTAGTACTACATGATGCTATTAATCCTTTCAAGTTCATGAATTTAATTTCAGTTTTCGTGAAACTGTATTAATTGAACCAAACTGCCGCGGTTATTCATGGAACTACGCTATTTAGTCAAAGTGTACTAATTAGACAATTAGACGTATATGCAGGATGCAAATTTTTGGTAACAGTACAGTAGACTAATATACAAACCGTTTACGACTAGAATCAAGTTTTGGTGATTACTTGCAAGAAAAGTAAGTAATTCAAACTGTAAATATTGCGGTAATTTTTCCTAAATTATATATCACCTCACAGTTGAATAATTTGGTACGCGCGTACTAAAATTTGACACAAAAAGCTGAAAAACTAGATATTATTAGGACAGGTTCACTGCATTTATAAACTCACCAATTAGTTATTGTACTATGATCAATTAGTGATCTGAAGCCTCTATGGGACCACTGAACACCCAGTTTCTTCTTTATACCGAATTTGATTAGGTTCACAAAGTTGTGGTTACTTTTATCGCCCCCAGATCTTCGTATTTACCGGATTTGGAAGATTGCGAGATTGGTGAAAGGAGCAAGGGGCGAGTTTGATAAGATAACAGTACCATCTCATCAAGAGGAAGGGCAAATCTTTTGATTTTTAGTGTGTGAAATCGAGTAGTGTAGTAAGCTGAAACTACTTCAAACACACTATCCTGATTAGAAGCCCATCCACATCGATTGTTAGATTTGGAGATTGGCTGAATGTGTCAAATTTACCATTAGAGATTCACGTCGACAAATGGAAGAGGGAAGTGGAAAGGAAACTCCACCTATACACCGTTAATATCATTTTATACACCACAATATACAGCCAATCAGAGTGGTGTCCATCTTCTTCCTCAAAGTTAGCTGTTGATAATATCTGTCATTTTTTAAGTTTTGTTGTATGTGACAGAATCTTTAAACATTTTGTAAAGTGAAAAAAAAATAAGGATCCCTTCATCCCATTAGCGCCTAACTCCTTAGCTCGCACGAGAAGGCACCCCTACTGTAAAGGACTTTGATCAAAAACGCCGAACCTATCATAGAGCACGCGCCAATGTCCACTTATTTCACCTTCGAATGGTGGGTATCCGTTAAATTGAAAAAGGAATCATTTACTAACAATGTTGAAAGGCCCTCAAATTCAGACGGACCCGTATACGTCACAGGGACGTTTGATAATTGGTCAAAGAGCACCAGATTGAACAAGAACCCGCATGGTACTGGTTATTCCGTCACTATTGAGGTCCCAAACCAGAAGATCCTGTTCAAGTTCGTTGTTGATGGGGATTGGCAGACTACAAACAACCTAAAGATCGAAAGGGACACCTCTGGATTCGAAAACAATGTCGTGTACCCTGAAGACTTGCAAGTTATCAAAGAAGAATGTCATTCACTTGGCTTCAACTTCATTTCACCAATTTTGACTTCACAGAATGCCCAAAGCTCAAACAATTATAGCTGGAAGTCTGATACCGAAAGCAGCGCATTCACCAACGTCTCATTAGGTGATCTGAGCCCTCTGAACCAAGTCACTGACGAAAACAGCAATAGCAACCCTCAGTTGATAAATGAACTAGACCTAGACGCCGGAAGGTTTATTGATGACTATGACGAGGGTGATGAAAGTCTTGAAGAACTAGTGGCCAGTACGCAGGGTACCATATCTGATTTGAAGACGAGAACGAACTCATTGACCAGAGTTTCTGATGCTAACGATTCCACGTTGATCAATATCCAGGAAGGTGACAGGCAGATCAGATATTACACTTCGATGTCACTACTTTCAAGATTCACCAAATATTTCAAGTAAAAGATGCTAGCTTTGATTTGTTCTGTGACATGGACCAGTTGTGATTCAGTCTAGTCACTACTTTCATCAACTATTGTTTGAAACCAACCACCATACCTTATTAGTTTGCTTTATATGCCTTTTGTATTCTTTCAGTCCTTCTTATTTCCTTGGATGACATAGAGTCCTCTGATTGATAGCACTTTTTCAGTTCGAACGTGACTGTTGTTGTGATCACGGGAGTTCAAACACTCATTTTGTTCTAATACTCATCGATTTAGCTGTCCCTTGTTTATTAACGCTTAGCTGTCAGTGTTAGTTGTAATGTAATGAGTGACTGCTCAGCATAGAGCTTTGATAGTAATGGAAAAATTTTTCAATTTCTGCTATTAGTTCTGATGCCCAATCTCTCGTCCCTGTTCTTTAGGCCAACCCTTTGTAACACAGAGCCCTGTGAATCACTAGTGTTTTGATTGTAAGAGCCGATGTTGTTGCCCTGCTGCATCTTCTTCTGCTTGACCTTCTCATCGTCGTAGCTCAGGACGTCCTCTGGGGTGAGCTTGATGGCGGTTGGAAGTCTTCTGATCATTATTCGTCGCGTTGTGTGGCGTTTAAAGGGTTTCAGCTCACACGCTGTTTATTGGATCACCATTTGAACGCCATTGTTAAGCGAAATCAGGGTAAATCGCGAAAATCTGCTCAAATTTATTGAATTCATAGAGAAACAGTGGAAATTGCTGGAATCAACAGTCCACAAAAACAGTAAAACCATCGAAGCTCGCCACTTTTTCAAGCTAAGTTCTTGCCACTGTTCATCAAGCCTAAGCCTTATTTGTTTTTCTACCTTGATTCCACCTACAGGCTAGCAGAAGAGCCTGAATTGTTTGCCAGTGAACCGGACCTTTTTCCTAGACCCCATCTCTATCACAAGACTCATTTGACAATGACAGACACTGGCGTTAGAGCCGAGCTCCTAAACGACCAAATCCGTCGAAAGCTAGAGGAACATACATGCAGAATCTGTCAGTGTGAGGGTACAGATGAAGATCCCTTGTTCTTCCCGTGCAAGTGCAGAGGGTCCATTAAGTACATCCACCAGGGCTGTTTAGAAGAATGGTTGAAGCGCTCTGGGAGAGATGCCAGCTGTGATATCTGCCACCAAAAGTACAAGTTCACGACTGTCTACTTTGAAAACACACCAGACAGAGCCCCTCTACACTTGATCCTGCTAAGCATCAGAACTCACATTATTAAATCAGTGTCTAACATCTTGACTATTTTTGGTATTGTTGGTGGCATTATCCAAATCCCATTGTTCTATGCTTTGATCAAGAGATTTTTTACGTGGTCTATTGATGGCAAGACTCTACATGAAGACTTTTTCCAAAACTTAGTCCATGGTGACAAGAAGTTTGAAGGTGACCCATACAGCAAGAAGAATTTGGGCTCAGCATTTGTTCATACTTATCTGTCAAGCTTGGGTGCCCTGATTTTGACAATCTTCGTTATTGGTTGTTTGTTTATTCTGCATGAGTGGGTCTCTAAAGATTCTGGTTTCACAAAGTTGATACATAGAGCTATTGGTTACGACAGAAAAGTTGTGGTAGATGTCGCAAGACTTAGAGCCGCCAATCCCAATATGGCTCAAGTTGATAGAAGAATGGAAGAAGATTTGGCGCACATGGCCAATTTGAACAGATTATTACAAGAGCAACACCTACTTGTGCCTGAAGAAGATCGCAGACTATTGGCAAATGCTATTGAAAACCTTATGATCCGCGACCAACGAATTCGTCACCAATTTCAGAATAGACGGATTGAGCTACAACATCAACCGCTGGATGACGAGGATGATGATCCAAACTTTGAGCCAGATGATGAACTTTCATCGGATGAGGACTCAGAGTCGGATTTAGGGGAAGGGGATGATGCTCATGACGAAGAAGAAGAAGAAGCAGAGGCTGCAGAGTTTGAAAGGTTTATGAGATTTAATGAAGATGAGAGATTGGAAAGAAGAGAGGCCGAAGAAAACATCGAAAGACTGAACCAAGAGCATGAAAGAGCTATTCAACAGCAGCGTTTGCGCAACTTGAATGAAGTTCCGGACATCCCAAACATCCCAATTGACAATAGAGTTGACCCAATTCCTCAGCAAGCCCAGCCACAAGCTCAACCAGCAAGACAAAACCTGAATGGTTTCTTGAATGTGAACGTTCCAGCCCGTGGCAACATCAACCCTGTTCCAGGCCCAGTCGCTGCCGCCGCCAATCAACAGCCTATTCAACAGAATGTTAATAACATTGACCCAGAAGATTTCTTAACAGCTTTCCCTGTTCATGTGATGGTTGCTGTTGCTGATATTTTGATTTGTGCTTATTTAACCTTTGCATACTTTATCCCATCTTTAGCTGGTCATTTCATCTTCCAGGTTGGTCATTTAGCGTTTGGGGTTTTATCATCTCTGTTTGAGAGATTTGCTTCATCTTTGAAGCTACATCAGTTCATCAATCCACTATTGAACCGCTTGATTCAAATAAAAAAATGGAACCCAGAAGCTAATGAGTTCTTGACCAACAGAATGATTGATCCGTTGGCAAAATCATTTGCCAATATCTATAACCAGGACGTGCCATTGTCCACTTTTGAAAGGTTCATCCCATTAAGTTTGTCCTATGGCTTGCTATTTTTTGTAATTATGAGCTTTCTAAGGATCAAAGAATCCCAACATAACTACTCCCACCCATTAACGGGGTTCCAGAGAAAAGTTTTTGTCCTTTTATTTGGCCTGATGTCCACCCTCAAGGTGTTTTTGATTTTCGCCATTGAACTTACATTCTTCCCAGCTGCTTGTGGTGTTATGTTGGAATTCGTCTTGGCTCCAGTTTTTCATCCGACATCTAAGCTAATCTTTTCAAACTTTGAGCTCTTTAAGGAGTTCAATGTCGTGAAGTCCTTACTATACTGGGTGTCTGGTACCGTTTACATGTGCTTGTTTGCCCTGTACATAGGCATGGCTCGTCGTTACATCCTAAGACCAGGTGCCTTGTTCTTTATCAGATCTCAAGAGGACCCAAATGCAAGACTGGTCCACGATGCCCTAGTTTGTCCATTGAGAATGCAATTGCCGAAGATTGGTCTTTCTGCATTAGTCTACACACTTTTCATCCTGATTGGGTTTGGTGTGATTAGTTATGGTTTAAGACTGACTGGATCCCCATTAATACCTATCCACTTTGACTTTCCTTTTGCGGTTACATCTCTCTTTGCATTGAGGAAGTCTATGAATGAATTACCATTGATCAAGAAGTATGTGAGACAATATTGGACCAGGGCCTTCAAGATTTCAAGTTCAAAGACCCGCCTTTCTTCATTTATTCTAGGTCACCACAAACCAAGAGAAAGAGGTTATGTCAAGTACAGATCATTGGCTGCCATGATCAGAGGAGCTAAACCCGACTACTCAGATCCAAGATTGTTATCAGATGTAAAAGAAGTTTTTAAGACCACCGATGTTGAAGCTGTTTTCATTCCAGATGGTGACTTGGTTAGAGCCCCGAAGAATGATGTTGTTTCTAGAAAGTTTGTGAGATCACTGTTCATTCCAGTTACCAAGGATGACATCCCATTAAGGTCAGAAGCCGAACGTATAAAGACTACAAAATTAAAGGTTGACGAGTTTGAAGACTCGGAAGATGAATTGACCACCACAAACCAATATGAAATCGTCTACAGACCTCCACATTTTGGTGCTAGATGTATTGGCCTTGTTTGCCTGTTATGGGTGTTTGCTGTTATACTGATTGCTGGTACAGTCGTTGTCTCTCACTTTGTTGGTAGACCTTTAAAAGCTCTAAATGATACACTTCTAAGTGAAATGATACGGTCTCTGAACCTTACTCAACTGTACGGCGATGAGTTATCAAATTCCTCTTTTAGATTAAATGCTTGTTCAATTTCCATTGGTTTTGTGATAATCATTTCAACCTTGAAGGCTTATGACTCTCGCTTGACCAAAAACTTTCTTGAGGAACATAATGACAATGAATTGCCAGAACAAAAGCAAAATTGGGGTAGAAGAATTGTCGATTTCTTGAAAGAGAACATTAAAAAGGCAGCTAGCCTTGCATTGATTTTCTACAGCATTATTTATGGTTTGCTTTGGTGCTTTTTGATCCATGATTCTGCCATTGAAGCTCCATACAGATATTTCTTTGGTATAAAGAGTGATGCTTTTTTTATTTACGACCCTGTTTGTTTGTCACTGCATCTAGTTGCTTCTTTCTTTACAATTTCCAAATTATATAAATCGGCCTATAAAAACATGATGAGAGCGTTCAGAGGTGATGATTTGACGGAGATAACCAAGGACGTGTTCCATTTTGCTTTTGAGAGATTCTTAAAGACACACCTGATTACGATTGTTGTTAAATTGATTGTGTCAACTTTCGAATATTTTGCCCATCCACAGTTATACACCAGCTTCAGAGCTGCCATGTATTTCGTCATTGCTGAAGAGGGTGTCCATAAGAACATCACCATATATGTCTGGCCATTGGTTGTCTTGTTCGTGTTTTGTTACTATGTCTTCTTGAAGGCATTTACACTGTTGAGAAAGGTTAACACTGAGGTGAAAGAGAAGTACTATTCCAGAGGTAAGACTTTAGAGAACTCCGAGTTTGAAGATGAGCAGGAAGCTGTCTGTGTTCAGTGAATGAGAGAAATAGGGGAAACCTTTATATAGCTATGGGTGGATTCAACATTGGTTGATGTTATTGCTGACGTTAATACAATATACATACAATACCCCAAACTCCGAGTAGTTCCGAAAGCCGAGACCCCATGGTTCGAAGCGATGGCGATAAATCACACTCTGGAAAAAAAAAGAGGTTTGGGACTGGTGAAAAAATTGGACGAAGTTGACAGTTGAACGTCATCACAGTCTGCATTAAAAACAATCGACAGATTTGAGCCATGTTGAGAGCATACGTGTTGAAGGGCACCAGGCAGCCACTAGCTAGAGCCTTCCACACTTCATTCAGAGCTTGTAATGCCCCACAAAAGTCCCCATTACAGATCTTCACCGAGACTTTCAGACAAGAATGGAAGAAGTCCAAAGAGTTACAAGACGGTATCAAAGCTTTACAAGATGAGACTGGTAAGATCGGTGAGTCAGATGCTTACAAGAAGGCCCGTGAAGCTTATCAAAAGGCTCAAGAATCGTCTACCGTTGTTGGTAGAACTATCAAAGAAACTGGTGAAGTCATTGAAAAAGTCGCCGTCACAGCTTGGGATTCCAAAGCTGGTAAATATACCAGAAAGACCATAACTAGAACCGTTGAGAACGTGGATAAGGCCATTGATCCAGTGAGACAGACTAAAATATACAAAGATGTCTCGGAGACCTTTGATGATGGTTCCTCTTTAAGTTATGGTGGGTTTGCAACAAAGGAAGAAAGAAGATTAAGAAGAGAAAGGGAACTAGCTGCTGGTAAGAGACCTAAAGCTGTCAAGAGTAATGAAGAAGCCGGCTCTGCTCTAGTTGCTACTGATATCCAACCAACTGGTGAAGGTTTAGGTAAGAAGATTGAAACTTTAAAGACCCAAACCTCAGTTGGCCGTGCTATAAGTGATTTTAAATTGAAGTATTGGGATGAATCTGAAAACCCATTGATCTCCACCTTGAGAACGGTCACTGAGAAAGTTAGTGGTGTCTTTGCTGAAACTGAGACCGCTCAAGTTTACAAATTGTTCAAACAAATTGATCCAAATTTTAACAATGAGGACTTTACCAAGCAATTAAGAGAATACATCATCCCAGAAGTCTTGGATGCCTATGTCAAAGGTGAAGAAGAAGTTTTGAAGACCTGGTTCTCCGAAGCTCCATACAACGTTTATGCAGCCCAACAAAAGGCCTTCAGAGAACGTGAACTATTTGCTGATGGTAAGATTTTAGATATTAGAGGTGTTGAGATCCTGAGTGCTAAACTATTACCTTCCAACATCCCAGTGCTAGTTGTTGGCTGTAGAGCACAAGAGATTCAATTATACAGAAAGGCCAAGACCGGTGAAATAGATGCTGGTTCTGAGGATAACATCTTGATGACCTCATATGCTCTGGTCTTGACTAGAGTGCCAGAAGATGTCGACAACAAGGAAACTGAAGGTTGGAAAGTGTTGGAGTTCGCAAAGAGTGGATCCAGACAATTCACTTGAGTTATGAAAGGGGAAGAGGGGGAGGAAATGTTTAATGGCTTACGTGTTTTGTAAATAGTGTCAAAATTAGATCAATAATGATGTTTGATTATTGGGAGGAAGCGAGATTCATTTTATGTAGCTGATTTCTTGATTTTGCGCTTCTTAAAGAGCTTGGGCGTTAGTTCGTCATCTGAGTCGCTCAATTGAATAGTCTTGGATGTTAGTTTCCACGATTTGGTCTCCATATCAACTGTAGTCTTTGGGTTAAAGGGTTTGGGTATAAGCGGCGGTGGTTTAATCACTTTATCAGAACTGTCAATCTTTCCAGTGATAGTAGTAGGTTCCGGTTTCTGTATCACTTCCCATTCACCAATATCAGCACTTTCGTTCACAACACTCTCTTGCTTTTCTTGCTTCTTATCCAATACTTTCTTATTCTTCACTATCTTCTTAAATGGCACTTTTTCCCCATTAGCGATCTTCGCCTCCCTTCCAGCCCTTTCCACCTCTCTTTGCACCTTTATTTCGTCTCTGTTCTTCTGGTGTAGCTTCCATATAGACTTCTGGATATTGGACTTGTGTCTCTGTGAATCATCATGATGCTTCCTTGCTAATTTGTTATCATCAATGAACTATAAAGGTTAATATCTTTGAACTTTTGATGATTGTAAGGAGGGGCCAGTATACTCACAACTTCACAAGGTTTACACCAATACCTCACCATTTTAGTGTTTTTATAAATGATCAATTAGTGTTTGTTATTAAGGTCTTAAAATACTGTTGAGTCTTTCCAGTCTTTCAACCTTTCAAGACCCTTCAACCTTGAAACTTTTTGGGTCTTGAAAAAAAAGAAAAAACAGAATTTATTTCAAATTGAACAACGTTTGGATCTAAGTTTTTATAAGGTCAAAAACACATAAAATTTCCCATTAACAACATGGCAAAGAAGATACAAAAGGAGGTCAACAGCCAATCGTTACTGAATAGAATTGGGAACAATGGTAAATTAACAAGAAAAGAGCCAAAGAAGGACATAAACCCACTTCTGGCGAGGTTAAACACGCCTAAACACCAACAAAAGAAAGATGAGGCCAAGATCAATCCATTGCTGGCTGCTTTAAAGAAGGGACAGACAAAGAATCAAACCAATAACAAAGTTACAAAGAATACGAAGAGTACAAAGAGTACAAAGAGTACAAAGGCCATACTCATCAACAGTAAAAGAACCGAGTCAACCAGGATCAAAGCTCAACAACAACAGTCAAACACATACAGATTAGTGAATAAAAACCCATTGTTCCTTAAAATCAAGAACGCATCAACGCCTAATTTCCTAAAGATCAGTAATCTGGAGACTGGTACCACAGCAGATGACTTGAAACGTGTATTAGAGAACATTGCACCTGTCAAAGTGGTGAAAGTACATGAAACTGGACATAATTGCATTGGTGAAGTGATCTTTCATGATACTAATAAACTAAAAGAAGCTGCAAAGCAATTACATGGTGCAATAGCAGATGGACGTTTACTTGAAGCAAAGATCACCAATGATTCAGTCACGGGAATTAACGTTTAAATATGTGATTTTTTTTAATTAAGACAATAATCAAATTTCCCTTCTTTACTCCTTTGGGATAGCAATCATAAAGGGGAAAAAACGTGGAATATAAAAAGGCGTAGTTTCCCCTTAATTCAACTTTGATCTCCTTCTCAATTTAGTCTCTTTTCCCTTTCTCTTTAATTTATATACAGAGACTTCAATTAACTTTACATAATGGCTAAAGCAAACAGAATTCTTGCAACATTATCACTTGTCCTTGCTCTATATGCCAATTTGAGATATGCACTGGGAAGAGCCCCAGTTGAAAAGAACCCAGAAGATGATCCATTTTACAGAGTTGGATTCACCCCATTTACTGCTAACATCCTGGTACTATTGATCTATTGGGGGTTCCTTCATTTACTACAGTTGTCCTTTGTGGCCCAATATTTCTTCCCAGAGACTACATCTTCTACAGGAAGAGGTGTCATTGGTTCCATTCTTGGTGCTGTTGACCAAGCTGCCCGTTTGAAGGTTGCTGACGATGTGGGCTCTTACTTTACAGTGTTTAACTTGCTCCAGTTCGCTTGGACGTTGCTTTTCGCTCATGGTCACTACATTTGGGCTGAACTCATGGTTATCATCAATTTTTTCAACATTTTGGCTCTATACAGTACTCAAAAGACGTATGGTATTAAGAACTTTGCCAACTACTTCTTAATCCACTTACCAGTGACAGCCTTACCATTCAGTTGGTTATTATACGTGATCTTTTGGAACGGTGCAGTCGTTGTCGGTTCAAACTCTTTGGCTGCTCGTATCGTTGCCAACGTCTTTATTTGGGACTTTTTACTAGTTCCTGGGTTCAACTTGGTCATCTACCGTGACTGGGCCATTGGTCTATCTTCAGCCGTGTTGGTGTTGGCTCTTGCCTTAGGCCAATTCTTCACCAAGTTCTTTGCCCTGCAATGGATATTTGCCTTTGTCATCTCTGGTGTGTTGTTCTTGAGCTCTGTTGCTGTCCTTGCTGGTAATTTGAAGAACGAAAGCTCAGCTTCCACCGATGCAGAGAATGCTCCTTTGATCAATAACTGATCTCTCTTGTGACAATATATTCTTTTCTTTTATTGTATAACTGACAGATATATTATGATTAAAACAATGAATATCGATAGTTTCAATGTTAAGTGTAGTAGTGCTATTTTTACTTATCACATGGTTTAACCATCTTTTCAATGTATTCTTGTCTTAGTTGCTCTTTTGGAATACCATTAGCGATGGATAAGTATTGTAATAAACCAGGATGTGCAAGAGCAGAGTGGTAACTATCTTTAAAGACATTCTCCATCCATTCTTGCTTTGTGGTGTTTGAATCTCCCAATCCAATATGGCGTGCCTTGAGCTGGTCATAAACCTGTTGTTCTCTAATCTTATCAGCCTATTACTTTGTTAGTGAGTTACTTTGACTATCATAAAATGGGACAAAATGAACTATTAAAACATAACTCACCATATTTCCAGTATTAATCGACTTTTAAGTAAATGTTTCTAATGTTTAATGTTTAATGGTTAATGGTTAATGTTTTAAATGGCAACCTCTTCAATGGTTTTTTTTCTTTCTTTCTTTCAGTTGGAAAAAAACACATCTTTCAAAAGACACCAAACAACCAAACAAAAACCACAAAGTTCCACCAAGACTTAGTACAGGCCATGTCTGAATCTACCAAGGACCAAGGACCAGCCTCTATAGAGCCCACGGCGGTTCAAAACACACAGTCCTCCGGTGTAACGGGCTCAAACGGTACAGAATCAAATGAAAGAGAAGCAGTGGCTGTTGATGCTGATGCTGATAAAGATGTCGAAATGGCGGATGCTGAAGATGTTAGAGAGGGAGAAGATGCTGAAGGTGTTGAAGAGGAGCTCGTGGACTATCGCTTGTCACTGCTGCAGAGCGTCAATGTCGAGTTTGAGGCCTTCCCTTGGAGACAATTCACAGACGAGGGCATTACAGACCTTACGACATTGGTGGATGAGTTCATTCTTCGTGTTTATAACGAACCTGCCTTCTTTGAAGATATCTTCTACGAGGCCATCTACACAGTTAAGTACCACCCTGATAGACTCGCTATTGCTGACGTTGCCTCTGTGTTGAACAAGATCCTGGAGACTGATAACCCTGAGCCTTATTACTTGAAGTTTATTGCCATTTTCAACACTTTTGAAGTTGATAACAACTTAAGAGAACTAATCAAGAAGTTTACAAAGCTTCCATCAATTGACCTTGTGAAGTATCTATTGGATGAAACCGTTTTAAAACAACTGAATTTATTAAAAGACTCAATGAAGACTTCATACATCCTTCAACTCATTGAACAACGTCGTTATTTCCTTTTAAATGAAGCCAATGAAGGTTATGCCAAAGTTGTCGCTTTATTCAACGAGGTGGTCTGTGCTGATGATTCTCATTTCCAAGTAAATTACTTGGTCAGAGCTATTGAAAGACTCATTGGTCATTTCTCTTTAGATACTGTTAGAACTTTGGATTTGATCATTGACATTGCTGCTAATTCTATCACAAGAAACTACAGATTTATCTTGGAATACTTTAAGAAGTCTCAATGGTGGCCAACTACTCCTGGTGACATTTCAAGCTTGGAATCTTTGAATAAAGGTGGTAATGAAATCGCAGCAAAGTTGATTGGTAAGAAATTAAGAACCTATGTTGAGCAAGAAAAGGACAGTTCAGAGACTTTGAAGATTCTAATCGCCATGTTAATCAAAGAGGGATTTGTTTCATTTGCATCAATCTATCAATATTTTGGACCTGACGAAGAGATCATGGACAAATTGAAAGAAGAGACAGAAAAGAACATTGAAGACGAGATTTTTAAAGCCTCTGCTAATGCCTTAGCATTAAGTGGTCCATTGGCTGATGATGATGAAGATGATTCAATTTCAGGTAATTCAAGACCAGTTTCCAAGAAGGAAATTGAAAAGAAGAAAAATGTCGAGGTGAAACAGTTAAACCAAAAGTTGATCTACTTGAAGGTTTTCTTAGCCAATGGTCTATATTATCCTGCATTGTATATTTTGAACAAGTATCCATTCTTGGCCCATGTTGATAATGAGGTTTCTCAACTACTGATAAGATTGTTCAATGTTATTATCGAGCCATTGAAAGCTAAGTTCACTGTGTTAAGTGCAGAGGACCAAGCAGAGTTGAAAATCGAGGCAGAGATAGCATTCAGCCGAAGTAAGATTGGGAGTGACGAACTGGCATTTGAAAAATTCACTTATAATGAAATCGAGGTGTTCAATCCTTTGAAAGCGAATCACACAAACAAGATCTTTAAGTACTTTTATTATGAATGGACTGAAAAGTTACCAAAAGTTTCAACTTATGAAGAACTTACACAATGTGCGAATGAATTCCTTGTTTTTGTTGGACCTAAGTTTTCTCAAGATTTATCATTGATAACTTCTTTAGCCAAATTTGGTGTTGATGATTTGGAATCTTCACAAGCTGATGCTGATTATGATGGAAAGCTGAATAAATGGTTCCTTTTCTACAGAAAGTTCATCTTACCTGGCTCCACCTACATTATTGACAACTCAATTACCATTAGTGACATTTACAAACTATTAGGGAAGTTCCCATTGGACTGGAGATACAATTTGTATGGTGACTTGTATACCAACATTTCGAAAAGAGACCAATTTGTGAGATTGAACTACTCAAAGGCCGAGAAGCAAACCAAGGACGTATTGAAGAGAATTACTACCGAGAATGTTGGTCCTATGATGAGAAGACTTGCCAAGATCACATTCTCAAATCCATTGCCTGCCTTCTTTGTCATTGTTTCACAAGTTGAAAGTTATGATAACTTGACCACACTGATCGTTGATGCTGCTCGTTATTTCACTGACTACGCCTGGGACGTGTTACCTTTTGTGCTATTGATCAGATTGACTGATACAAAAAGAGTCGCTGTCCAATCTGATGGGTTGAATGATTCACCATGGTTACAATCACTAGCCACTTTCATCGCCAAATTAGCTAAACAGTATGCCTCATTCAATTTGGAACCTATCTTAAATTATATTGTGAAAGATTTACATAAGAACAGTACCGTTGGGTTAAGTATCTTGAGAGAAGTTGTTAATCAGATGGGTGGGATCCAACCGAATTCCAACTTATCGATTGCACAGATCAAACTGTTGAATTCTTCAGAAAGTTTACAAAAATTGGTTCGAAAGGTTATCCTAGATACGAGAGATAGTTCAAAGACTTCTGGTCTAAGATTATTGAACAATTTAATCAAAAACAAACAGTTGAGTGAAGTTTTTGTGTTATTGTCTGATTTTCATAGAAATTTGATTGAGAAGAGTACAGAGAATGGTCATTATAAAGTGTTGTCTAGTCAAAACGATGAGATTTCATCCGTGTTACACACTTTTATTGCATTGGTCGCTTTCTTCTTAAAAGATGACAAGAAAAAATTCACTGAGAATATTGTTGGTGTTCAAAGCTTGATTAGCGACTATCAAGTCGACATTGCCTGGACTTTTGAAATTTGGAGAGATCAGTTAGAGATTGTTGATGAATCATTGTACGAATTGGAAATAGAAGATGTTGATTTCGATGAACTGTCAAAGAACTTATTTGTTGATTTCTGGAAATTGAGTCTTTATGATATCAATTACAGTGATTCTGCTTATCAAACTGAATGTCAGAAATTGGAGAACTCATCAACTTCTATAGAAGAACAATTGATCAGTTTGAGAAGCCAAAGACAAGTACCTGAAGTTGTTGCTGAAAAGACGAAATTGAATGGCCAGTTGGCATACAATAAGCAGACACTTGAAACGATTGCTGTTGACCAAGTTGTGCATAAGGAACATGATGCTAAAGTTAGAGAAGCTTTAGAAGTTTCAAAGACTAAATGGTTTGGGACTGAAGTCACCGTTGAAAAGTTACAATCATTCATTCAAAGCTGTATGATTCCAAGAGCTATCCACTCTGAATCTGATGCTGTATTCACTGCTTCATTCATTGATCAAATTTTAGAAATTGAAACAAGTGAAAAAGTGTTGAACATCTTTTTTGAATCAGATATCTTAGATACATTGCTATATACCTTGACTCCATTAGAAGCTGAAAACCTGGGTCTCTTTGTCGCTGAGATCTTCTCCTATAATGAATTCATTAGAAAGCAAGAATCTTCACCAGCAGAATACAAAAGATCGATTTTAGGATGGCACTCAAAGACGCTTGAAAGTATCAAGATGAACATCGAAAGTGAAAACTACATGTCGAGAAGAAACACATTTACATTCTTGAAGAACTTAATCGGTGTTTACCCAGTCGTTGAAGACCATGGTGAAGCTATTATTGAAAATATTAAGAGAGTTTCAAGTCATGAGAAGAGACAAGATTTGAAATTGGCTTCAGACGCCATCTTGGCCCACATCACTTCACATTCGAAATCATGGATCCATCTATGGGACTTTGCTAACTTTGATGAAGAAGAAAAGAAAGAATTAGAAAAGAAGAGGGCTGAACTAGTGAAAGAAAGAGAAGAGAGAGCTGCTGAATCCAAACGTCTTGCTCTGTTGAAGGCCAAGGAAGAAGCTCGTATTAGAGAAGAGGCTCGTGCCAAAGCAAAAGAGGACGAACGTCGAAAGCGTGAAGAAGAAGAAAGATTAGCAAGAGAAGCTAGAGAAGCTGAAGATAAAGAAAGAGAGGAGAAGGAAGCTGCTGAACGAGTCAAGTCGGCCAAGGGTGAAGCCAAAACAAGGGTCAAAGAGGGAGATGAACAGGGAGATGGAGAGGAAGTTCTAGAAGAAGAAGAAGACGAAGATGAAGAAGAAGTTTTGGAAGAAGATGAAGAGGATGAGAAAGAAAAACCTGTCAAAGAAGAACCTAAAGCAAAGAAAAAACAAGGCTCGAGCGAAAAAATTGACACGCAACCTGGTTCAAAGAGAGATGAAAAACTAACAAGAGGTAAATTCAAAGATGTTACTGCCTCAATCAAGTCAGACAAATTGCAGAAACCTAAGGATGACCCTTTACTTCACTTCAAAGAAATTAGCTATGCTATTAGGGATGGTCAGTTGGAGAGGTTATATGCTGCTATTCTTGATCCTGATGTTGTCAAAAAACTGAAAGATCTTGGTAGAAACGGCAAACAAGCAGTTGGCATCCTAGAAGAGTATGGCCTTAAAACTTTTGGTCAGAGTCATCACTACACAAAATTCAAGATGTCGTTGAGAGATCTAACCTATGCTCTTGGTGAATTACTCGAGTCTCAGAAACCAAGATTACCAAGTGGTCCATCTGGTGGACGTATCAAGAAAGAAAGAATTCCATTGCCGCCACAAGGTGAAGTTGGAGGTTATCAACAAGTTAAGAGCACAAAATGGAACATGGACCAAAGGACTTATAGCCCTAATGACAACAGCTCAAGATCTTACAATTCAAGCCCAGCTCCAAGGGGACAATACAATCAAGGTTCATTCCGTCAACCTTCTGACAATTCTCGCTCTGGCTATCGTGGTGACCGTCGTGATCGTGATCGTGATTCCAAACCACCACCACCACCGCCACCTCCTTCTGTCCCACCACCGCCTCCATCAAATACCCGTGGTGGTCGAGACAGCTACAAGAGAAACAATCGTGATAACTACTCCAGTTCCAGTTATGAAAACAAGAGGCAAAGAAGATGAACGATTAATGTACGTTTTTAAGCGATACACTAACTGGATCGATTAAATCGAAATTTGTAGTTATATCGAAAGGAAATTGTTCTCAAAAGAGTCAGTTGATCTTCATGTCAGAAAGAATTTATGATATCGAAAGAGGGATCATGTCCTGATTGGAATTTGGCCGAATCAAGTGGTCAAAGTTTTCTTTTAAATGTCACTTTATCACTTTGGTGCCACTTTAATCATTGTGCCCATATCAATATTATGTTTGTTCCTTCTAAATTGGTTAGAAATCATCAACATAGTTAAGAAGGGTACTTGTGGAGTCAGTTGATCATCCCAATGGACAATAATTCCAAGATTATGGTTGATAGAGGTACCAAAGAACCTTCGACTTTCAATCTGGCGAAAGGTATCCTGGTTGTGGACCCGATTGAAGCAAGAGGCATCAGGGTACATCACAAAACGACATCAAATATATACCTTCTATTCCAGATTGATACACTTGTACTGAGGTCGCTCAGAATACCCACAAATACCTCACTGCATACATGGAACGAGGACTCACAGTGTCGATTTGAGATAAACCCTGGTATCACCCCGGTCTTGACAGTCTATTTGATGCAAGATACCAAGCCGGTGCCTACTGTTGTTGGACAAGGTAATTTGAACTTGGTTGATGTGTTCTATGAAAGAAAGGCAGATAGATGGATTAAACTGAACACAATGGGCCAAATCAACTTAGAATTGACGTTCTATGCTATCGCTCCCCTGGTCCCAAGAAAGGTTGATGAACCGATAGTGGCTGAGCAAACCATCAAGCCAGTGGAGAAGTCAAACACTAGCGAAAGTACCCAGAAGCTAATCTCTGCCGTTGATATTGTGTTTGATGATAACAAAGTGGAAAAGAGTCGCCTGAGGAAGCTAGCAAAGAAGGTGAAGAGACGTTATAGGGAATCATTGAGGGAGAACCACGAATATCAACATACAAATCAAGTTAGACAATCAAATGTCCAAAGTCTGTCATTGGAAGTTGAAACCAGCTCTGAAGAGATGAAACCACTGCCGTCTCCACCTGGGAAGGATGAAGCAGAGATTATGTTGTCTAATAATGCTATTGAATTTAAGCCATCACCAAGTTTCGAGTTTGATGAGCTCTCCATCCAAGACTTGGATATAGAGAGTCTTCCTTTCTCAGCTAATGCCATTGGTGGTGACTACTTCAAAGTCCAACTGAAAAAAGCTAAACAGAAGGAGATCCAAGATAGAACTAGACTAGACTACAAATCTTTATCACCAGAGGCCTATTTTTTTATTGACAGGTTACAAAAAGGTATGTTACAGCCTGGTGACTTCTATGTTGAGAGTGGAGTCTCTGAGTATAAGGGCGATGGTACTTGGAATAAAGGCTGTCTTAGAGACTCAGTGAGGATAGATGGACCACCTCCAAAGCTACCTCCAAAGATCCCCGTGGGTATGAGAGAGGAGGAATATTTTGTTACTAATAGAGACGACTGCATTGAATACTTTAAAAACAACACAATTTTGATTTGAGAGAAGATTAGAAAAGCATTAATCTGAAATCGTGGTAATCTGCATATAAATATCCATTGTAAGACCTCATCCTATCTTAATCTCCAATTAAACTGGTTCATCCCAAAAAGGTGTATACTCATTGTAGATTACATAATCATTTTGGAAAAACGCGAAAAACCAGCCAAGTGGATACTAAAGTAAACAAAGCGAGATGACCACCAAAGTTCAAATCTTTGGAGACCAAACACAAATGGCTGATAACGATACCATCCTACTCAATCAGCCCATTGTGGTTGACAATGTGCGTTTTGAACCTTTCATGAATATTGTGCGTTTACGGAGGGCGATTTACTAACAATTCCAAGGGTTCTGGGACCATCAAAGCAGGTTTTGCAGGTGAGGAGAAACCAAAGACATATGCCCCATCAATGTAAGTATCGCATACCCCTGAAGTGGCCAAGAAGAGTAAGTGACTAACATTAGACATAGGATTGGCTGGCCCAAATACTCCAAAGTGATGGCTGGTGCCCTAGAGGGAGAATCTTTCATAGGAAACAAAGCACAGGAAAATAGAGGACTTCTAAGGTTAAGATATCCAATTGAGCATGGAATAGTACAGAACTGGGATGACATTGAGAAGATTTGGTCGTCGGTGTTCCAGAACGATCTAAGGACAAATATTGAGGATCATCCTATTCTCTTAACGGAGGCCCCATTGAACCCAAAGAGACATCGTGAACAATGTGCCCAGATCTTCTTTGAGACTTTCAATTGCCCAGCATTATACCTTTCCATTCAGGCCATTTTAGCATTGTATGCATCTGGGAGAACAACCGGGGTTGTCATTGACTCAGGTGATGGTGTTAGTCATGTTGTACCTGTGTATGATGGGTTTTCTTTACCTACTGCCATTAAAAGAATCGATATTGCCGGGAGAGATGTTACTGAACAGTTACAGTTACTACTGAGAAAGAACGGTGTGTTATTGGATACAAGTGCTGAGAAGGAGATCGTTCGTGATATAAAGGAGAAACACTGCTTTGTATCCCAAGACCCACAGAAGGATGAGAATGATTGGAGTTCATATTCTTTCAACTTTGATAACAATAAGGATGACCTAGCCAGTAGAGTGGAGCATTATAAATTGCCAGATGGAAAGAAGATTGAATTAGGTGCTGAAAGATTCCGTGCCAGCGAGATTCTCTTCCAACCAGAGATAATAGGTTCTGAATTCCAAGGGGTCCATGAATTGACTTATGATTCATTACAGAAAGTGGATCTGGATCTAAGAAGCTCCCTTTATCAAAGCATAGTGCTGAGTGGTGGTAGTACGTTGTTTAAAGGATATGGTGATAGATTGATCAATGAATTAAAATTGCTAACTCCAAAGGGCACCAAGATAAAGATCTTTGCACCACCAGAGAGGAAATACAGTACATGGATCGGTGGATCTATCCTCGCAGGTTTAAGTACATTTAAAAAGATGTGGGTTTCCAAGGCAGAATGGGAAGAAAACCCAGAGATTATACATACCAAGTGTCTATGATAAAACATTCATGCATTTTGCTATTAAGGGAACAAACAATAATTTAATAATGACTTCCCATCATCAGCATCACTAACCCCTTAGATACAGTAGTATCTGTCACCAAAGTCACCTAAACCAGGGTCAATACGTTTCTTTTCATCCAATTTTGGATCTATACCACCCGTGATGATTTTGATATCTGGGAATTTGGAGTGATAGTTAGCGATACCTTCTGGAGCTGCCAACAGGTTTAAGAAGAAGATTCTTTCTGGTTTGACACCTCTTGAGATCAAAACCTCGGTGGCCAACATGGCAGAACCACCAGTGGCTAACATTGGATCTAATAAAAACACATAACGATCTGAGATGTCTTCAGGTAGTTTTTCGTAGAATAATTTTGGTAAGGCAGTCTCTTCGTCTCTTTGGATTAAAATCTTACCAATTCTGACAGATCTGCAACAATCTCTTAGACCTTGTTCCATACTTTCACCAGCTCTCACGATGGAGACACCACAGATCTTACCAAGGAAGTCAACCCCTTCATAAGTGGCACCTGTTGGGGTAACAACATCTGATCTTTCGACTGGCAATTGATCAAGACCCTTTTCGACTAATAGACGGATGATACGGTCAGAGTAGAAGACGAAATCGGAACGATGAGTGTCTTTGTTTCTGATGATGGAGTATAAACCTAACAATTGGTTAGTCTGTGGTAGTAGAAAGACATTCTTTGGGACTTCAAGAGCGGACATTGTGGATTGAATCAAGGTATTGACGAATTAGTGACAAAAAAAATGTATCTGACCAAAAGGATCTTTATAAGAACAATGTGTTATCTATTAAGTATTGTAACCTTGTTTAGCACAGAGTACCCACCAGTACAAAAAGAAGATAATATATTGAGATGAGCTTCTGATAAAAAAGTTTTATCTCCAACGGAAATTCGCGGATTTGGACTTGAAAAAAAGAAACGACGACACGCGACTCTTGGGAGATTCTGTGGTGTCCGGGTGTGAAATAGTAACCTTTTCAGACACTTATAATCTGTTTGTTTGGTGGAATTAGGGTCTAGGTCTCATTTGTAAAACTTGAGGACCTTTGTCCTGTGAAGAAACTGGCATCTTGTTAGTGGACTTGCGGTCTGAGGACTTGTAGTCTTAGACACAATCTCAAGTGTAGACTCACCTCTTTTAGTCCCAATTTCGTCATTTGATATTCTAATTTCTCTTAATACTAATTTCTCTAATATTAAAAATTCAAATTTATCTCCGATTAAATGTCATCACCATGGTCCATCATCACTATCATCATCCCTATCATCACCACAAAAATGTCCATCAAAAGACACGCACATTTCAAACTGGTTCTGCTCGGTGAGTCACTAAACAACAACTCTCTTCAAATAAAGAAATCCTTCAGAACTAACCAGCACCAACATAGGTGACTCTGCAGTAGGGAAAGTGTGTCTTTTTGTCCTTCTCTAATATCCTTGTATATAGCCAATACTAACAAATCCCAAGAGTTCCATAGTGACAAGATTTGTAAAGGATAAATTCGATGAATTCAAAGAATCCACAATTGGTGCTGCTTTTATAACCAAGACAGTTCAACTTGATCCTTTAACTTCAGTCAAGTTTGAAATATGGGATACAGCAGGTCAAGAACGTTATAAATCCCTTGCTCCTATGTATTATCGAAATTCTCAAGCTGCTATCGTTGTGTTTGATATCACTGATGATAATAGTTTCATCAAGGCTCAAAATTGGATCAATGAATTGAGATTACAATTAGGTGATGATGGGTTAGTTATTAAATTGGTAGGGAATAAGAAAGATTTAAAGAATAAACCAAGTTCAAACGTGATAGATGAATCAAAGATCTTAGAGTTTACAAAGAGAGAAGGAATTGAATTCTTAGAGACAAGTGCAAAGACTGGTGAAGGTATTAAAGAGCTGTTTGAGAGTATTGGTAATGATTTACCTGCTCAATTTTGGAATGAGATTACAGAAGGTGAAGACGACTTTGAAACTACTCAACAACCCATGGGGACGGTAAATTTGAATACGATACGGGATATGGGGAAAACAGCAGGTTGTAATTGTTAACTATATGTACTATCTATAATTAATGTGATAATTCTTAAATATATACTGATTTAAAAATGTAACAAAGATTTCCTCATTAGATAGTAGCCATTAAGTTTCTGATATGTTTAATGGTCAATTTCGGATCTTTAAACTTCAGTTGGAAATCCTCCAAATTTCCTCCTAAGCAATACCGGAATGAACAACTAGATGTATTCTTGTAGAGTGAATATGCATCCCATCTTTATGTATCTTGAGATCTCATACAATGATGATGTTACTAAATTTGATTTCACCTTGAGAGCTGGAATGACACATGCTATTCTAGGAGGCAATTTAAGTATACACAATAGGTCCACTAGATTCACCTTCAATAAACTATTCCCTATTGTCGACTAGCGGGTTACTAGCACTCAAAAGTTGTTAATGTTTGGCTTGTGTGTGGCTGAAGTTCATACAACTCAAACAACCCGTAAACATTTCTTGCCGACAAAGCTTAGAAGGGCTATCTCGAGCTAGATGGCAGGAATACTTGGAGACCTGGGCACAAGTACTGTTGGCGAGTGTGCATTAAAATTTCACATCTTCAAGCTTACAGTTTAAGACCTAATGTTTTATAAATTGTGGCTTCTGCTTGTTGTGTCCTCACAAGAAATCTGACACAAACTGGTCAGGGTAACTGCTGTAAATAGTCACGTGAAAAAGCACCAGGGCTTCATAATCACAGGAAATTAAGACCTAATTACGATATTACGTCTTATTGATTTGGTAGCCGCTTCTCAATTGATTGTAGAACAAAACCTCTGTCAATTCAAAGATTAGAACTTTTGCAAATTTATTATCTGTTATATAATACGTTGTTGGAAAATTTTATAGTATGTCATCTATCGAGCATTCAGCTAAACTTCATTAATGTCAAGATTCCCTCTTGAAATCAATTTGAAGATTGCTGAACAAGTCAATTTTAATCCTGAGCGCGTGTTTTGAAACTTTCAAAGAAGATATAAGAATCTTTAAAGATTTAAACGTCTCAAGTCTATCAGTACTATGGGCTATCTGGGATCATAGTTGCCCAGGTAACTATACGAAGTGAAATACCGCAGGTGAGAATTCTGCATTCCCCTGGTAAATGAGCAAACGTTTTATGTATTCGCTGTACTGTGTCAACGCTGATATAGATCCAAGATGAAAATCTTAAACAGGTCTGATCATATAGACATTTTTTGAGTTATCGACACCACATTACTTTTGTTTCTTCCAAGTTCTCTGTGCCAAACGAAAACTGACTGAATCTCCATCGGTGGATAGTCATGTCAGTGGATGTCAGTGATGCTCATTACAAGGATGATAATTCTGTATCTTGTGACACTGCTTATCTCCCAAACAGTGGTGTCTTTCCCCTTCAAGATTAGTTTGTTTAAATAGTAACCCTTTAATGCCTTGAACTTTTGGTTCAAAAACTGGACAACCCATTCCTTTTTATTGTTCAACCACGAGGAGCTTGCACAGTGGGGAGCTCTGTGGTTGTTTGAGAAAGAATATGTTCTTCATGCGCTGCTCATTTTTCAAACTTGGCCATCTTGGATTAATTGACTGATGTCTTATAATAAGGCTTCAATAAAGTAAACCATTGAAGTGTGACCTTTTACAGAACACACACCTGTACTAGAGACTGGACTACGAAATTCAATAGTGTGGTATTTGACATGGTATTAGTGCAATGATCTTAGAAATAGTCTTCCTTCTTACCCTTAGAGAGCCCACACAAGACTTGTTATCAACCGTAAACAGTTGTAGGTATGGTCTATCAATTGACCAAGAAGAGTTGTTAAACAATGTACTACTGATTAAAAGACAAATAAATACCAATAAATACGAATAAATAACCAAAACGAACAATCACAGAGACGACGTTATCCCAGGCCTAAACTCCCCAATAAGCTCTGGAATTGCCTTCTTCCATTTGCCAAAAGAAACTTATTCTGGCTCTAATGATAACCAAGTCAGTACTTAATCCTTAACAAGTCTTTCAAATGTTGATACTCACCAGGTCTTTAGCACTCGTTCGAAACTCTCCCTTAATGTATTGTCTGTACTCAAGTCTCTGGTGTTTGGGAAGCTCTGAATAAAAACACAAGTTAGTTTTGAAGTGGTTCATGTTTGTGGGGGAAACACACTTACTGTTTGTAGCTCGAAGGGTGTCTTTGTAAAACTTGAGGACCTCTGTCCTGTGAAGAAACTAGCATTTTGTTAGTGGACTTGTGGTCTTAGACACAATCTCAAATGTAGACTCACCTCTTTTAGTCCCAATTTCGTCATTTGATATTCTAATTTCTCTTAATACTAATTTCTCTAATATTAAAAATTCAAATTTATCTCCGATTAAATGTCATCACCATGGTCCATCATCACTATCATCATCCCTATCATCACCACAAAAATGTCCATCAAAAGACACGCACATTTCAAACTGGTTCTGCTCGGTGAGTCACTAAACAACAACTCTCTTCAAATAAAGAAATCCTTCAGAACTAACCAGCACCAACATAGGTGACTCTGCAGTAGGGAAAGTGTGTCTTTTTGTCCTTCTCTAATATCCTTGTATATAGCCAATACTAACAAATCCCAAGAGTTCCATAGTGACAAGATTTGTAAAGGATAAATTCGATGAATTCAAAGAATCCACAATTGGTGCTGCTTTTATAACCAAGACAGTTCAACTTGATCCTTTAACTTCAGTCAAGTTTGAAATATGGGATACAGCAGGTCAAGAACGTTATAAATCCCTTGCTCCTATGTATTATCGAAATTCTCAAGCTGCTATCGTTGTGTTTGATATCACTGATGATAATAGTTTCATCAAGGCTCAAAATTGGATCAATGAATTGAGATTACAATTAGGTGATGATGGGTTAGTTATTAAATTGGTAGGGAATAAGAAAGATTTAAAGAATAAACCAAGTTCAAACGTGATAGATGAATCAAAGATCTTAGAGTTTACAAAGAGAGAAGGAATTGAATTCTTAGAGACAAGTGCAAAGACTGGTGAAGGTATTAAAGAGCTGTTTGAGAGTATTGGTAATGATTTACCTGCTCAATTTTGGAATGAGATTACAGAAGGTGAAGACGACTTTGAAACTACTCAACAACCCATGGGGACGGTAAATTTGAATACGATACGGGATGTTGGGAAAACAGCAGGTTGTAATTGTTAAAAATATGTACTATCTATGATTAATGTGATAATTGTTAATAAACTGATCATGATTTTGTAAGTCTTGTTTGCTTGTGTTAATGACGCTCCTGTTATGAGGTATAACGAATATAATAATGATGGGATTTGAATTCTTTTGGTGATATAAAAAAGCAGAAGGAGCTGTGTCAAAGTTAGAATGTGTTTAAAATAGTCAACTCTTTGAATAGGTTGAATCTTAGGTCCTAAAGATGGAGATCTATCTTCTTCATCATCAACTTCACTAATAGATAGTTTCTTGTTCTTCTTTATAGAATCTTCATAATTTATACCCATTTGTTCCAACCTGTCTAATAACTCATTGGTATCCATCCTAGCATTGGGGTCCAAATCTGTTAGATTCTTGATCAATTCAATGAACTCATCGTTCAAATCTTTACGATGAATTTCGCCAAATATGCTTCTTGATGAGATCTCCATTTTTAACTGTTCAATATTAAATTCGTTCTTGTATGGTAATCCACTAAAGCACATAAAGTATAAGATCATCCCCAGGGAGTAACTATCACTTTTCTTGCTGAATTCTTTCATCTCAAAGATTACTTCAGGAGCACAATACTCAATGGTACCAGTAGACCCACTTGCATTTCTCTTTTCACCTTCTAATTGAGATTCACCAAAATCACCAATTAATACTTTTGGAATCTTTCTTAGATTTGGTTCCAAATTTGGAATCTTTAAATATTCATCAGCTAATAGACAATTTGAAGGTTTCAAATCTCTATGTATAATATGTCTTTGATGAAGTTCATTAACACCTTTCACAATATTTAAAAATATGACAAAGATTTCCTCATTTGTTAATAATCTCCCATCAAGTTTCTTAATCTTATACTTTTTGATTTGTTTAATGGTTAATTTGGGATCTTTCAATTCTAGTAAGAAATCTTCTAAATTCCCTCCTGAACAATATTGTTGTAAAATGAAGGCACAGGGAACTTTTGGACCAAATTCATTTATAGAATCCACTTCTAGCCAAACATGGTTATAATTAACCAACTTCCCATTATTAGAACTAAGTTTCACAAGCATATGTACTTCGTTCAGTACTTTAAACAACCATTTCGGATCTTCACCAATGGTGATCTTCTTTAAGGCAAACACACCCAATTCAACTCCATTCAAGAAATGCCCCACTTTGAAAACAGATCCACGAGATCCACGACCTAATAGGGCAATTTCTTTGAAAAACTTTTCGTAATATCCCTGTGTAAATAAACTACTTGGTAATTTAGATCGAATATTATCTTCTAACAACTTGAAATAATTGGAATGGATAAAATCGGAGTTATGACCATCATGATCCGGGGAAGTTTTACGTAGCTCAGAACCACAATGAGGACATGTTCTAGGACCACTATCTCTTCTCTGCGTGGACACAGTACTCACTTCATTCGTGTTTCTATTGTGTAGGACCAATGTACCTTGGTTTCTGCTGTTCATGATGACACTGAAATCATTGTCTTTGGAAGGAGGAGGAGGTATTGATCCATTAGAAGTGAGTGATTGAGATTGAGACATAACAGGTTGCAATGAGAGGAATCCTTCCTTATCATCAATGATATCATCACCATAAATTACCAAACTCATCTTTGTAATTGACTAATTGACGTTATTAAAACCAATAAGAACAATAAAGAAATTAATGAATTTTGTGTCAAAAAAACAAAGATGGAGACGTTGAAAAAGGATATAAAAAAAGGAGAGAAAACTCCCGAAAGAGGAAGTTAATCTAAATCAGTAATCAGTACAATAATTACGCACTACCAGTCACGTAAATTTCAGCACTAAGAAAAACATTCAAACAAAACCATTAAAAGAAACAACCTTTAAACAGCTAAACAAACAATCAGGTTTAATTCAAACCATCTAACACCTCCTTTCCAAATCTTTCTCACCATGAGCGCACAAGAGATCGTCAATGGGCTTAAACAGGCGCAGGAAATGGCTCAGGCGAATCCTGAACAATTCCCAGGTGTCCTTCATGTCGTTTTAAACATGACTTCTTCTACTAAGATGATTGAAGTTCAACAATGGACTTCACAATTCTTACAAGAATCATTTTCCCCTGAGAATAAACAGATCTCATTTGCCACTAAACAAAACGAGGCTGGATCTATATTGCCTATTCTTATTGAACTCTCGAAAGTCCAAGATATCACCGTTTATAAGAATGTTATCTTAACAACAATTAGCATCTATGAAATGATATTTGATTTAGTTGGGAAGACATCGAATGATCAAATATGGTATCAATTATCCGATCTAAAGACATTCATATTAAAGAATTGGAATACTGCATACCCATTACATCCAAAGGATCCCGATAGTGACAAGTTTAGATCTATTGGTTCTAGAATCGCTGCCATTAAACTTATGGCAAAGATCATTATTATACAAACATCACCAGTTGTCCAATCCCAGGATCCAAGAAGAAGAGGTGGATCTAATGGATCTTCTATATCGAATGAGATTTCTATTGCTAATGTCACTGAGAATCATTTAGTATTACATAAAAATCAATTGGATGCTGAAGCTAAAGCTTTATTTGATACATTGTTAAACTATTTGAAAGAAGAAGAATATTTAATCTCACAAACATTTATTGCCATTATAGAGAACTTGATCTATATTGTACAAAGGAGGAAATCGTTCACTTTAAAAGTTTTCCAAACTATTGCAAATTTTGAGATTGATAAAAAGTATCAATTCCCAAAGGATAAATTCTTAAAATATAAATTGGAAAAAAGATTCGTTGAAAGATCTATTAAGAATGCCTTGAATTATGCTAATAAGGCAAGTTTGGTGAAATCAACCGATTCAATCTCTCCAATTTTTCAAAAAATTGTTACTACGATTCATTCAAAGCATGAAGATCAAAAGAGGAAAGGTATTTTAAACAATTTACCTGGTGAACAACCAAATAAAAAGATGAGCAAATATCAAATATTTCCTAATGATGCACCAACTATTGAAGAAAATAGTTATAGTGCACTATATCAATTGATTGATTCTTCGAATGAATTAGTTGAGCTTGATGTTTCACAATTACCAACTGAAGCATTATCTAATGCTGCCATTGCCGCATTACATAATGTGGACACGAATAAGTTAATCGCTGCCCTAAGTATTGTCTCTGCAAGATATACGTATCTAACAAACAAGACTCCAAAGGAGGAAGTTGGTAAATTGGAACTTAAAGCTGAAGAGGAAGCTTTAAAGAATGATGATAATGATAATGAGAGAATTTTGAATGATGAAACTGTTGAAGAGAATCTCGATACAACTTATGTTTTACCTACTCCTAAACCATTGAATGAAGATGCAAAGAGAGCACATTTGAAGTTGATTATTAAGAATTTCTTTAGTTTATCCAATTTGAAACAAGGAGAAAATGTATTGAATGTTTCCAATATTCAAGATGATCAATTAGATCGATCATTGAAAATATCCAAAATTGCCATTAATGATTGGAAAAAGAATTCTTGGTTAGTTTTATTAACGAGATTGGCTACACGTGGATTAAAGAATAACATCAATGAAGATGATAGAAGTGATTTAATTAGAGAATCGATCTTTAATTATTTCTTAGAAAGCATTCATGATAGAATTGATATAATTATTGAATGGTTAAATGAAGAATGGTATGCTGAATTAACAAAGAATTCAGAGGCCTTTGAGAAAGAAGATGAGGACATTGAAAAGAGTACACCAGTGTATTTGAAATGGACAGATAAGGTCCTTGATGCTATGATTCCATTCTTAGAAACCAATGATCGTAAGATCTTTATTAGATTGTTATCAGATTTACCTTATTTGAACAATTCATTAGTATCTAGGGTAAAATCATTATGTATTGATCCACAAAGATCAAGTTTAGGGTTTCAATCATTACAATTTTTGATCATGTTCAGACCACCTGTGAAACAAGGTTGTATTGCAATTTTGAATGAATTATATGAAAATAATGAAGATTTAAAAGAAAAGAGTGCAGTGTTGTTAAAGAAGTATGATGAGAATTTTAAAGAGGAGGTTAAGAAAGAAGATGAAGTTGTTGCTGAATAGAGACATGCTTACGGTAACTAAAAAGAGAGAGAAAAAGAAAGAAACCAGCACTTGGTCTAAATATTGCATTAATCATTATATATAATATGCCATTGTAGGCTTTTTTTTTATCTTGTCTAAGCCCTTGTGGCCTTCCTTTGGAAATACCTTTCTCTGTATTCATTGATCTCTTGTTCTGAAAGTTTCGGTATCAGTCTTGATGTTGTCTGTTGTGTGGTTGTCCCTCTCTGCTCAATCTTCGTGGTTTGATTCTTAATATGATAGTTGCTATCAGTTTGTGTTTGTTTTGAACTTGGTGATTCGGAATGATCGATGGTACCCTTTGTAATGTCACTAGTGCCAATAGTTGTGATATTTGAGGTAGTCACTTGGGGATGACCACCATTTAGTTCATCATTGATAATAGCTCTATGGAAATCTTTCATATCACCCAATTTCTCAATAGGTTCCCTTTCCAAGTTGTTCAATTTGTCCTTATGTTCCCTATATGCCCCAGTTATAAATTCTTCCTTATCTTTATAATCATCACCTTCAAGATCCCTTTCTCTTTGAATTTTCAAATCTTGAACGATTAACTTATCCTGTTCCCTACGTTTCTTTGCCTCAAGTAAAGAGTTGATGTATTTTGGTCCCTTAGTTTCATCACCAGCACCAGCACCACCAAGTTTACGTAGTTTTGCCTTTCGAGATTCCTGAATCGAATCATAATGATCATCATAAGAATAGGTTGAATCATCAATGTTTAAAGGTTTGGACTTTTGTTGTAAAAGACTTTGTGTTAGAGCATTACCACGTCTTTGTGGTGGCTGTGCATCTCTTTCATTTTCAGAATCTGAGCTGTCATCACCAAATCCTAAAGCATTTCTTGCCATTCTTTTTGTATATGTTTGTATATGACTTCAAGACCATTGAGTCTCATTATAGATTTAAAGTCTGATGGGTCTTGATTAATCCAGGTATTAAAAACATCAAGAAACCGGTAGGCCCAACATCTTCTCTATAAATCACCAAAAAAGAAAAAAAATCGCGGTAGTTTCCATAATGAATTAATTCGGGGGAGGAACTAGTAACAAATTAGGAATAAATTCATTAAGAACAAATTCATTAAACATTTGAACTATTTGAAATTCATTTATTAAACATTAAGAGAAAGACAAAAGGGACATTTGTTTTATTACAAAAAGAATTGAAATATTTTCCTTTTATTGACATTTTTAGCATCATTTTCCTCATTGGTCTTTTGGTCTTTTGATTATCCCGATAAATCACTTGTTATCCTATCTTCTATTATACATTATCACCCATCGCCCATCATCATCAACAACATCATCACTGTCCATTACATATTAGCACAATGTCCGGTGCTGGTTTCGATTGGCTTAACCTTGCTGCTTTGAAGTCAGACACTGATCTACCACCACCACCAGTTTCATTTGGTGTCACACCAACATCTTCCACTTCTTCATTGAATCTAGTACAGAAATCACAATCACAATCACAATCACAACTTGCAAGTCGAAATGCATCCACTGATGAGCTTGTGGAAGTGCCCGAGACAGAAGAGGACTTGAAAGTTCCATTATCACTGAGTGCAGATCAACTGACTCCTGAAGAGGCTAAAACCTATTTAAGGTGGTATAATGATATCGTTGTAAGAAAGGGAACCAAATTGATCAGATTACATGATGTATTTCAATTCTTAAACAATTTCAATCTACCACCAAAGGTGAAGAAAGCTTTGGAAAAGATCTTTCGATATTCTGTATCGTTCAACATTGGTGAATTCTTTGCATGTTTGAGAGTCATTGCTCATACTCTATTGGCTAATGAAGCTCCAAGACGCTTATTGATCAAGAAACCTGGACCTTTGTTAACACCAAGATCCATTCTATCTGGGAAGAGAAAACAAGAATCTGATGATGACGATGATGATAATAATCATAATAATGACGATAATGAATTAAATGGGAATTCATCACAAGGTTCCACTTTGGACATTGATTCATTCACAAAGTTTATTTTAACAGGCTCAAGACCTGAAGATGCTTCCAAATCAAAGAGAAAACATAAGGCGAGAAGAGTGAAATTCTCAGATGAAGTCACCGTGGAGCCCTCAGAAACTATTATGAATGATGATGTTGAACCTGTAAAAATTGATATGTCATTACCTATGGATCAACTATTGAAAAACATGCCTTTAAAATCAAAATCAACAACAGTAACTCATGTCAATGAAGAAGAAGAATTAAAAGAAATGCAAGACCAAATCAATCATTTCCAAGATGTCAAGAACGTTGATAGTGCCTTGATCCATGGTGTGCCCGCCAATATCCCACAAATCTTCTTTGACGAAGTGAATAATCCTTCACCATCTGTGGCATCGCCGGATCCAACGTTCCAGCAACAACAACAACAACAGTCAACTCCACAACTTTTAGCTCCAAACCATACAGGACCTGTACCATTTGGGAACGTATTATCACCTAATATCACCGGCACCAACGGCTACGGTAATGGTAATGGCAATGGTAAGGGGTACCTTTCGCCAAATTTCACAGGTCAACAACAGGATACTTCATTCTTACAACCTACAATGACCGGTTCATTATCCAACACAATGAGACAGCATATTGGTCTAGGCTTGCAGCATGATCCTAATTCACTGACACCACCTGTTCCACCACCACGATCCAGATCATCATCATCACCAATCCCATTCCAATTAAATCCACAGCAACAGCAACAACAGCAACAGCAACAACAACTAGGCATCGATAACTCACTTCAACTCCAACAACCACAACCACAATCACAGGGGTTATACCAACAACGCACATCGTCACCATTATCTCCACCTCCACCACCACCACCTCCACCACCTTCAAGACGTTCCCGATCCTCGAGTCTTCAACAACAGCATCAACAGCTACAATCAACAGCACCACCACCACCACCATCTCGATCACCTGCTTTACCACCAAAGATTCCATTCGAGTCCTCTCCAAACCCATATCAAGGCAATCAGAATGGGTCTATCTATGACAGGGTGCTTCAAGATTACAACATCAATGGCGTGCCCGTAGAGCATTACAACAACAGCAATATCAATGGCAATATCAATGGCAATATCAATGGCAATATCAATGGCAATAACTATCCATATCAACTACAACCAGGATCACAGAGTAACCCAAGTAACCAGAATAACAACAATACAGTCGATATTTTGGGTGATTTAAAAGCTTTACAATCGGAAGTTAATAGATTACAACAACGGCCAAGATGAATGTTAAAATCCCACTTTTTACAATCAATTACACATAATTTACAGTGTAGAACAATAATTTCTATTCTAAACCCTCTTTATTGTGCACTTTTTAGTACTTTATTGGTACTTTATTGGTACTTTATTGGTACTTTCTTCTAGTAATTGACTGTTTTTCGCGATATTGGGCAATTTTCCAAATATAACCTCGGACCATTAGAAAAACATCACCTATTAATCATCTCCATATTATAAACACAATCAATTCATCCAATGTCACGAACTTTTAAATCATTCAGCTCTGAGATTGAAGAATCTTTGGGTCAAAGAGATTCCAAATTGCCCAAACTTGACTCACAACCAGCAACAGAAACAACACAATCACAATCAGAATCACAACCATCGGCCCCTGTTAAGAGGAAACAACATCAACATAAACAAACTTTTGATGAATTATATGGTGAACCTGAAAATTTCTTAGAGATTGAAGTGAAAAACCCACGTACTCATGGTTATGGATCTAAGATGTACACTGATTATGAGATTCATTGTCGTTCAAACCTTCCTGTGTTTTCCAAAAAAGTTAGCATTGTTAGAAGAAGATATTCTGATTTTGAGAAATTCAAGACTTTATTAGAGATGGAGAGTTCTAGAGTGATTATTCCAAGTTTACCAGGGAAGATCTTGTTTAGTTCAAGATTTCATGATGATCAAATTGAAAAGAGAAGAGCTGGTTTAGAGAAATTTTTACAAACGGTTGCAGGTCATCCGTTATTACAAACAGGATCAAAAGTTCTTGTTGGATTCATACAGGATGACGTGTGGGAAAAGAATGTATATTATTGAGAAAGAAGAAGAAAAGACACACACGCCAGCATGAATTGAAAAGGTAATAAGCAAAAATAAATAATGAATAAATAATGATCATATAAGTTGCAATATAGTGGTGTTAATAGAAAGTAACATTATCAACATAATCATCAATAACGTCCCAAATAATACCAAGATAATCATGAACATAAACTAATGATTCCATATTGATATCTGTTTCATTGATAATCTCTATTCCTTGTGATCTATTAGATCTGTTCACAATGATTGGATCAACATTTTGCACAACAGAACCAATCTCTTTAGCAATAAGGGAATAATTTTGCATAGATTTATCAATTTTAATTCCCCTAGGATCATATTTATAAGTGAATAAACATTTGTTATACTTCCCAAAAGCCAGCTTATTGAAAGGTAAGTTCTTATGAATTATAAATTTGATTAATGTGTTGTTATGATATAATAGATCAAATCCATATTTGAAATAATTATGAAACACATAGTCCTTTGGATCAATGATATCATCATTATGAATACTAGTCTTTGTTTCATCCTTGATGAAAATATCATCAGGAGGACCTAATATAGCAAGTATATCTTGTTGAACCGATTCATTCAACTTTAAATTTAAATCTTTGTAACCATTTTTATGGATTAAGAATCTTATTATGATATCTTTTTTCCCATTGATAATAACATCATTAATCTCCACAGGTTCCACCACTTTGATAAAATTATCCCTTTCTTTTAACAATTCAGAATAACGTTTATATTCATGAATGATAATACTTTCAACAATGACACTTTTTTTCAACAATTCATTTAAATTAGAACCTTTGAATTTAAAGCTTATACCTGGATATGATAAGATATAATAATCATCAATCACTTCACCATTATAAGTTGGTCCAAATATATCATTATAAATTGAATTGATATCCCATTTCCCATTTAAAGAGATCCCATTATATTTATAATCAACGTCTTTCTCATTTATATTCAACTCGATAAACAAGAGTTTCTGACGTAAAGGATTAAAGATTAGATTAACATTATGATTTATCAATTGTAAAATTATAGGATCATTTGGAGTTTGATGTAAAAGACGTGATTGAACATTGATAAGATGTTTATTGATGTATGAACCAAGTTTAATGTCGTTGATTCCCTTCTTTGGATGTATTATAATGGTGGGTTTGGACATTTAATCAGTACTTTTATCCTCTTTGTTTAGTTCTTTAAGCACGTTGATGGTTGTTAGAATGAACTGATAGGTGATAGTTGATACTTAATTGATTGTTGATGGTTACGTGCCCCTTCCCTCCCCCTGTTGATCAATTCACCCGTGAATCTGTCATTTTCCTGATAATTTCGCGAAGTAAAAAAAAAATTATTTTGAAGCGATGAGGTTCTTTTTATAAAAGAAAGAGTCTCTCTCTATTGAAAAGAGTCTCAAGAACCTCACTTTCCTACATTTAAATTAGTCCCATTTATCAATCATGAGTAGTGACGAAGAAGATTACGATATTGCAGGGAATATTGCCCTGGATGCTACTGCTGAATCAGATTATGACTCCTCAAGTGATGAAAATGAAGAATTTCAAGATGAAATCATTAGTTCTGATGATGATGATGATGATGATGAACAAGAAGATACCAAATCTATAAAGAAACGTAAAGTTGAAATAAATAAGAACCAAAAGAAAGAAACAACAAAGGAATTCCCAAATCTTGAATTATCAGATGATGAAGGTGATAATACAAATAAAGATTCTGAAGTTGCAACTTATTTTGATATAAAACCTCAAATAAAGGCAAAGAATGGTACTTTTGCAAGTTTTGGGTTATCTAAATTCATTTTGAACAATATTTCTAAAAAGGGGTTTAAACAACCTACTCCTATTCAAAGAAAAACCATTCCACTGATATTACAAAATAGAGATATTGTTGGTATGGCTCGTACAGGTTCTGGTAAAACTGCTGCCTTTTCTTTACCTTTAATTGAAAGATTAAAAGTTCATTCTGCAAAAGTTGGTGCAAGAGCCATTGTCTTATCACCATCAAGAGAATTGGCTATTCAAACTTATAAAGTCTTAAAAGATTTTTCTCGTGGTTCAGATTTGAGAAGTGTATTATTAATTGGTGGTGATTCCCTTGAAGAACAATTCTCAATGATGATGTCCAATCCTGATATAATTGTTGCAACTCCAGGTCGTTTCCTTCATTTGAAAATTGAAATGAACTTGGATTTGAAAACTGTTGAATATATTGTCTTTGATGAAGCTGATCGATTATTTGAAATGGGGTTTGAAGAACAATTGAATGAATTATTAAGTGCCTTACCACCAAATAGACAATCTTTATTGTTTTCTGCAACATTACCAAGATCCCTTGTTGATTTTGCTAAAGCTGGGTTAACTAATCCTGTCTTGGTTAGATTGGATGCTGAAACAAAACTTTCAGATCAATTAGAAATGGCTTTTATCTCTACAAAGAATAAAGAACGTGAAGCTAATTTATTAAATTTAATCCAAGACGTTATCAAGATCCCACAAGCTACTCAAGAGGATCTTAAAAAATTATCTAATGCTAATGCTTATGATTCAGATGAGGATAATGATGATAATGATGATAAAAATAAATCAAAAAAGAGAAAGAAACCACATTTTAAAAAACCAAGATTACCACCTGCAAATCAATTACCATCTCCACATTCTACAATTGTCTTCGTTCCAACTAGACATCATGTTGAATATATCACCACAATGTTGAAAGATGCAGGGTATGCTGTTTCTTACATCTATGGTACTTTAGATCAACACGCAAGAAAGGCACAATTGATGAATTTTAGAACAGGACTTTCACCTATCTTGGTCGTCACAGATGTTGCTGCTAGAGGTATTGATATTCCTGTGTTGGCTAATGTTATTAACTATTCCTTACCTGCCTCTTCAAAGATCTTTATTCATAGAGTTGGTAGAACTGCAAGAGCTGGTAATAAAGGTTGGGCTTATTCCATTGTTTCAGATAATGAATTACCATATTTGTTAGATCTTGAATTATTCTTGGGGAAAAAGATTTTATTGACTCCAATGCATGAAAAGAAAATTGAATTGTTAAAACATCAACATGGTGATGATGATTCCTCATTTATCGAACCAAAAGTTAATTTTACAGATAGAATGGTACTTGGTTCTGCTCCAAGAATCAACGTTGAAAATATGATGGAAATGTTCAACCATTTGATCTCAACTGATTATGATTTGGAAGTTTTACAAGGTGTTTCATTAAAAGCTGAAAAATTATATTTTAGAACAAGAACTTCTGCTGGTGCTGAATCTGTTAAACGTTCCAAAGAGATTAAGAATTCTGGTTGGGATGAACAAAATTTATTGTTTGGTAAAAACGCTGAAAAGGAAAAATTGGAATTCTTGGAAAGATTACAAAATAGAAGACATAAAGAAACAGTATTTGAATTCAGTAAGAAGGATGATTCTTTAATGGATCTAATGAACACAAGAAGAAGACAAATCGCTCCAATTCAAAGACGTGCCAAAGAACGTAAAGAACTATTAGATAAGGAAAGAATTGCTGGTTTAACACATGGTTTAGAAAATGAAATCTTGAAAGGTGATAAGAATGAAATTGGTTATTCTGTGAATGAAGAAACTTTGGAGAAAGAATTTGAAACTGTTGAACAATTACAAGCTAAACAAAAGAAGAAATCTTATAAGGATCCAAATTATTTCATTTCTCATTATGCTCCATCTAATGTCATTCAAGATCAACAATTGAACATCACTTCAGGTTTTGTTAATGATGCTGCAAATGCCACTTTTGATTTAAATGATGATGATAAAGTTCAAAATCATAAACAATCACAAACAATGCAATGGGATAAGAAACAACATAAAT
The DNA here is from genome assembly GCA_030579075.1 of Taiozyma dajiaensis. Taxonomy (NCBI): domain Eukaryota; kingdom Fungi; phylum Ascomycota; class Saccharomycetes; order Phaffomycetales; family Wickerhamomycetaceae; genus Taiozyma; species Taiozyma dajiaensis. Next base: position 108,721 of record JAKUAB010000002.1, read on the forward strand.
ATGTCAATTCCAAATCTACAGATAAGAAATTCATCATTGGTGAAAGTGGTCAACGTATCCCTGCTTCTTATAGATCTGGTCGTTATGATAACTGGAAAAACTCTAAAAAGATTTCAGGTTTGAAAGTTGGTTCTAGAGAAGTTACTAATGAATTTACTCCACAAAAGGGTCAAGATAACAGAAGATTCAAACATAACAAACAACAGGCTCCTAAAGCCCCTGATAGATTCCGTGATGATTATCATAAACAAAAAGCCAAAGTTAACAAAGCTGTTGAATCTGGTGTTAGAGTCAAGGGTTTCAATAGAGCTGGTCAACATAATGAATTGAAATCAACTGAACAGATTAGAAAGAGTAGAGAATTGAAGGAACAACGTCGTGAAAAGAATGCTAGACCAAGTAAAAAAAGATAGGTCAGAGTATATACTATTTAATAATACTCATTTAAAGATTAAAATTTAAGTAGTTTTAAAACAACATCAAATTAATGTTCTTTCTAGTCTTTATAGTTCTATGTTTCTATGGTTACACATAGAAAATTAACCATCCATTACGTCATCAAAAGACAATTGATTACCTAATCCGGTAAGAACCACACTTTCAAAGTCCCGCCGCCCCCAAATTTTAAAACTTTCCCATTAAAATTCCCTTAAAATCAATCAGATTCCTTCAATTAACAAAAAAACTTTGGTATAAAACCATCAATTAAAATCTTGTTCTTTACAAAAAGTGAATCAATTATCGTCAATTCAATTTGGAGATTTCAATTGTGAATTTCACCAGTGATTAAATCAAAAAAAGAAAGAAAGGTGTCCTTTTACTTTGAATTTCCTAAACTCTTTTGTGGTAATTCAAGTATTGCTTTGCTTTGCTTACAATCTTATTAATCAAATTGCATTCTTTAGACGGCAAGAATCCATTATTTAAAGGGATCTCCCGTCACTCGCTTTCCCAGTAAATCTTGAAAAGATTTTGAATTTTACAGTGGAGTGTACTTGAAGGTAATTTGTTCTTTTATATTTGCTTCATTCCTCTTACCACCTGCTTTTAACAACTCAAGATTCAATTGGTCAAGGAAATAAGGCAGTCTTCAATCCCATTAAAACGGGACTCAAAGTATATGCACACCAATATTCTAAAGAAATTACACATTGGTGGTAATAACAACAACAATAGTAACAACAACAACAACAACAACAACAACAACAACAACAACAACAATAGTAACAGTGCGAACCAAACCATGGAATACCACTCACAACCATTGCAACAAGCTTATCAACAAGCAATTCCACAACAATCACAACATCATCATCCTCAACATCAGCAACAACAACAGCAATATGCATCCGCACAATCAAATACTCAATTGACCCAACAACAAGCATTCCAAAATGCCGCTGTGCAACAATCATTGCTACCACAAAAATCTACAATATCCAAGGGGAAGTATAGTTTAGGCGATTTTGAAATCATGAGAACTCTGGGTACCGGTTCCTTTGGTCGTGTTCATCTGGTTCGTTCGGTCCATAACGGTAGATACTATGCTATCAAAGTTTTAAAGAAGGCCCAAGTTATAAAGATGAAACAAATTGAACATACGAATGATGAAAGAAGAATGTTAAAATTGGTTGAACATCCATTCTTGATTAGAATGTGGGGTACTTTCCAAGATGCTAGAAATTTATTTATGGTTATGGATTACATTGAAGGTGGTGAATTGTTCTCACTATTAAGAAAATCTCAACGTTTCCCAAATCCAGTGGCTAAATTCTATGCAGCTGAAGTGACATTAGCCATTGAATATTTACATTCACATAATATCATTTACAGAGATTTAAAACCTGAAAACATTCTATTGGATAGAAATGGTCATATCAAAATCACGGATTTTGGTTTTGCTAAAGAAGTTCAAACAGTGACATGGACATTATGTGGTACACCAGATTATATTGCTCCAGAAGTTATTACTACAAAACCTTATAATGTCTCTGTTGATTGGTGGTCCTTAGGTATCTTAATCTTTGAAATGCTGGCTGGTTACACACCTTTCTATGATACAACACCGATGAAAACCTATCAAAAGATTCTTGCTGGTAAAGTTCAATATCCTTCCTTCATGCACCCAGATGCTGTGGATTTATTATCTAGATTAATCACTGCTGATTTAACAAGAAGATTAGGGAATCTGCATAATGGTCCAAGTGATATTAGAAATCATCCATGGTTTTCCGAAGTTGTTTGGGAAAAACTGTTGGCTAAGGACATTGAAACACCTTATGAACCTCCAATTACTGGTGGTACAGGTGATACTTCATTATTTGATCATTATCCAGAAGAACAACTGGATTATGGTATCGGTGGTGATGATCCATATGCACAATACTTCCATGACTTTTAGATTCGAATTCTTTTCTGTTCTTTTTTTGTTGGATATGAATGGCTCGTATTCATATCCTTTTAAGTATTTATCCCGTTTATTACAACTATAAATTACTTGGATAAAGTAGTCTTTAGTCTCCAGTCTCTTTGTTTAGTCTCAAGTCCTTTGCAAACCGCGCGAACCCCGCGAATTTGTTAATTTGCTGCACGTTAACTTTTAAAGTATGTGCATGTCTCTTCTCTGCAGACTGCGGCAGAAAGGACAAAGGGGACAAAGGCTTAAAGGGACAAAATTGACGAGACTTTTTGAGGTAACTTCTGGAAAGCTGTGATTCTTTTGTCTGATGTTAAAGGCAATGGACAAAGTGACTATAAGAATCAATATATTGGAAACCAACCTTTGTGTAGTCTTGTTTCTCAAGTCAAAAAAAAATAAAAAGAAAGGGCCAAACGAAACGCACCCACAATTTGTTGTTTGCGACCTTTTTAGGACAATTTGACACTAAAATTTTAGAGGCAGCAATTTTTAGTGTCAGCGGTTCTGAAAATAGAATAGAAGACTAAAGAAGTTAGAAGAAATGGAAAAAAAAAAACACTTGAGTCTGGAACCTGAACCTTAACAGTACTTTGTCTAACATATTGAAAGGCACATCGAAGTTATTAGAAAGCTTATGCGAAGGTTTCTACGACAACCTAAGTACCAACGAAGGCTCCTTGCCATTGCGGCAGGACTCGTTCTGGTCTACATAGCCTCAAGACTGGGAATGAGGAACCAGAGACTATGGCATAGTGTACTAGGGATTAAGGACTTGAATAACTCTGTGAATATGGAAGTGCCCATGCCAGTGGTTACTGATACAGTGCCACAAGCCTCCGTTGATAAGACTGAAGTTCAAGAAACTGGAGAAACTATCATAGAATATGTGGATTATGTTAAGGATTATGATTCACAAGATCTTCGATATAGACTTGCAAAAAAGTATCCATATGATCGAACTTCAAAGATTCCTCGTAAGATTTGGCAAATTTGGCAAACAAGAGAAGTTAATGATGATAAATTGAAGAAATATTTCAGTTCATGGTCATCACAATTGGGGTTTGATTATAATGTGATCACAGATGATGATGTAAAGGAGTTCCTTTTAGAAAATTATGGTGAATTCCCAGAGATTTTGGAGACATTTAAAAGATTACCTTTAAATATACTTCGATATGATTTGTTAAGATATTTGGTGTTATATAGTGAAGGTGGGTTATACACTGATATTGATACTTTGAACATTGTGGAGATGACCCATTGGATTGATGTTTCTAATGATGAACTACAATCACAACTGGGGAACCCCATTAGGAATATAACAACGAATGATATTGGGTTTATGGTGGGAATTGAAGGTGATTATGATCAATTGGATTGGAAGTTGAAAACTTGTCGAAGATTACAATTCTGTCAATGGACAATAAAATCTAGAAAGGGACATCCAATTCTTCGTGAATTGATCCATTCAATTGTTAGAATCACACTCCAAGATTTCAGTCAACGTTTAAATCATGTCAAGATCCATGGAACTTATTATACATTACATTCCATTTATACAATTCTTGAATGGACAGGTCCTGGGATATTCACTGATACGATATTCAATCATATGAATAAGATCACACCAGAGTTCCTTATTAATAAAAACTCAATACCAAAGATCAAACACACAATCTTTGATCATTCAAATGAGGATCCCAACACTAGAACATCTGACTCTAAGTCTATCGGATGGGAAGATTTCACCAAGATGACTCAGCCTGTATTGTTTGATGATGTATTAATAATGCCTATCAACACTTTTAATGGATTCATTACGGATATTGAATATCCTGTGGATCCTGGATTTACTTATATCAAACATGACTTCCATGGTGCTTGGAAGTCATTATCATGAACTTTATGAACATTTTAATATTGGGGAAACTATATCATACACGATCTCAATTACTAATAAAACCAAACAATCTTCTTAATAATCTAATGCTATAATATATATATAATTAATGCTAATATTGCTATCTATAATTACAAGACATTACCCTTTTGTAACCAATAATCCCTCTTGACATCCTTATCAACACTATTGGTTCTCTTTAAAGGTGTCTCATCTTCACTATCCACAATCCCCATTAAATCTTCCACTTTTCTCTTTGGTTCAGAAGTCTTACGTTTCTTCTTTGGTGGTTGTACCACTTGGACAACTTCATCTTCAGAGCTTGGAACTTCATGATATATTATTGGTTGTGATACGATCGATCTAGTATCACTTAATAAGGCTTCATTCACCACTTGATCTCTTTCATCATTAAAATCACGTTCTCTACCACGATATTTAATAATGTTCCCCAAAATGGATTTCCCAATTCTGTTTTTATAAGTGGCAGATTCCAATTCATAACAAGTATTAATTAATAATTCATAAGCACCATTAAAGGCCTTTTTAATATCTCTAATGTTGAATGATCCACGTGAGATATTGTTTTTTGGATCAGAAGGATCTTGAATCGCTAATGAAAATGGTGAACGACCTTGTAAATCAGGATAATATTTTTTATTCAAATAACAAACATTATCCTTTTCAACACAAATAGCAACGTTATCATACCCGAAGTTTCTTCCATATAATTCAAAGAATTCAATCAACAACACTCCCAAATTATCAAAAGGTGAAATGTTCCCAGTGGATAAACGTGGATGTAATGTTAAGAAGGAATATACTAGACAAATGATAGAATACCCACCAAGACCACCAATATGCACGTCATTTAATCTTCTAGCACTTAAGAATTGTTTGATCAATAACACCAATTCTCTCAAACCTGGAGTTTCATCAATCCATGCTCTAATTGTCTTAGCAGCGTCAATACCATTAGTTCTTTCAAATGATACATCAATATGGATCCCACTTTGAGCTTCTGTGAATTTGATGATTGGTACTTTAGCCTTTGCAATGACTTCAACTTTTGTAGCCAAGTTTTTCCTCTTTAAATATGAAGATAATTGATATAAGGAGTTTCTATTTTCATAACCACCATGATTACTTATAATCACCATATCAATATCTGATCCAGGAAGGTATAAATCTGTAGCGTAAGATCCAAAGACATGAACTTCACAATCTTGCCAAAAAAATTCAATAGCTTCACGAAGTCTTCTCACAGCACTATTTCTTGTTTCAATCTCTTCTTTTGAGGGGGAGATATAAGCTATGAAGTCCTTGATCTCCATTGTAAGCCAATCTGCAATTTCCTTTTGTTTGGAATGATCATGATCTTTGATCCAGGGCGTGACACCATTAGTGGCATTTGATAATGGGAATTGTGAATCATCATCATCTTCATCATATGCATCTTCGGCATTATCTAATTCAGATTCAGATTCTTCTGAATCGGAGAACTTTAACGATATAAAGTCAGTGTTATCTGTTAGTTCATTAAGTGATTTAGGATTATGTTGTTGTTGTTGTTCTTGTTGTTGTTGTTGTTGTTGTTGTTGTTGTTCATTTCGTATCGTTTGTTTATCTTGATCCATGTCTTGTTCCTCGTCTGAATCTATGAGAACCACTTGATCCTTTGTGTCACTCACCGAACCTTCTCCTTCAGAGACATAGGCACCATATTCAGGAATAGTACCATCATTATCATTATCACTATGACTATCACTTTCATCCAAGTCTTGATATTGATTTTCATGTTTATTACTGTTGAACACATCAAAGGACCGTTTTAGTTTGTTCTTTGTATCGGAGACAAACTTCTTAGCCCTTTTGGTCTTGGAAGGTTTGGAGCTCATTTTGGTCTGTTGTGTTGATAGTTCTAATTGATTGATTGTTGAGTCTTCTGATTGATTGTTCAGTCTTTTACACAATGAGTCTGTCAGTGTTTGTCAGTGTTTGTGTGTTGGGATTTTAATGAAAATTTGATATTTTTTCTTCTTCATTAAGGCGATGAGCTGGTTCGGGGACGACTATGATAGATGTGATTTTTGTTGATGAACTTTTAATGAAGGTGTTTTATAGTTGTTTTATAGTTGATTTTATATAAATGACACCTTGTTTATAATTGAAATGATACTTGTCTTTAGTATTGGTATCTGTGGTCTTTTGTTGTATATTTAGTACTTCAGTCAATAGGTTTAGTGATATGATATTGACCATTAATCTATACATATATCATTGATCAATCATTCAATATTGAATCAATCCATTCTAAATTTTCTTGATTCCTTCTTTTGAGATTTAATCTTCTTCTCTTTAATCCTCTTTTCATTCGTAAATTGTTTCAATTTCTCCCATTTAATCTTATCTTCTTCATTAATTTCATTTGGGAAATAAACATTCAGCTTTTTAACTTCATTAACAAGTTTTAAATAACAATTTCTTAAATTTTGATCTTTTGATCTTGAAGTATCATCCATAATTACTAAAGAATCATTTTTAGTTAAATAACGGAATCTTGATCTTCCTTTGATCAATAATTGTTGTTTAATTTCTTTTGGAATCCAATTTTGTTTACTAAATTCATTTAATACCAATAAAGCCTTTGAACTTGTCTTGTTAACTTTTTGACCTCCAGGACCTGAACTTTTAACAAATGAAACAATGAATTTATCTTTTGGAATTGAATCAACATTTAACAATTTTAACCATTTTTTAACCATTTAATTATGACTTTTCTTCTTTATTTAAAGTGATCATCATCGGACTTCAGGATGAACGTAATTGTTAGTAGTTTATATATGACCAAAAGGGAAAAAGTATAAAAGGGGCAACACGAAGTCCGAAACTTTTCACTTTACCCTTCATCATTCACCCCCTTTTAACCTAAAGATCACGGTAATAAAGTCATAAAGTCATAAAGTCATAAAGTCATAACACAAAATGTTACGTTTACAATCCTCAATTAGAACTTTCTCTACAACTTCTCGTCGTTTATTACAAATTGGTGATTCAATTCCATCTGTATCAACATTAAGAGAAGGTTCTCCAGGTAATGAAGTTGAATTATCTGAATTAACCAAATCTGGGAAATCAATCATTGTTGGTGTTCCAGGTGCCTTCTCACCAGCTTGTTCATCATCTCATGTTCCTGGTTATATCAATTCTTTATCAAAATTTAATGAAAAGGGTTATAAAGTATTCATTACTGGTGTTAATGATGCCTTTGTCTTTAAAGCTTGGGGTGATGAATTAACTAAAAATAACACTAATGCTGATATCAGATTCATTGCTGATCCTTCTGCTGATTTCGTTAAGGCTACAGACTTGGCCATTGATGCTACTGGTCCATTTGGTGGTGTTAGAGGTAAAAGATTTGCCTTAATCGTTGAAAATGGTAAAGTTAAACAAGAAATCTCTGAACCTGATAATTTTGGTATTTCTGTCACTGATGCTCAAGAAGTTTTGAAACAATTATAAGTGAGACTTACTACTACTACTACTACTACTGGTGAGTGAGTGAACATAATTTAACACTATTTTGTTTCCTTTTTTATTGTAGTGGACACCCTTTTCTTTCTCTTTAATAAGTTGTTGATCTTTAAGAAAAATCAAAGAATGTGACTGGTAATAAAACAATTGAATAAATACCCTTAAAAAACACTTTCAATTCCATAATCCACCCACTTAATCACACTAAATCACACTCAATCATATGTCTCAGTCAGATTCAAAGTCATTTAGGGTTCCTTCCTCATTACCCAGATCCTCAGAGTTACTCGTTATGGAGAATGAACTTTGGGACTTATTAAACAATTCTTCCCTATCATCAACACAAAAAAAGGCATTTAAAGAGATGTTACTTGCTACTTTTGATTTATTTCAATCTCCATTACATCAATTGAAGTTGAAATCTCATAATAATGTTGAATCTTTAATAGATTCATCATCTGTTGCATTGTTCTCCAAGATGCAATCTTTAGTATCATCACTCACTGCATTGATTATTGAAGAAGAGATGGATACAAGAGTTGATGATAACTATGAGGAGTTTTCCAATGATGATGATGAAGGTCAATCATTCTTTAATAATTCTAATTCAATGTCCAAATTTCAAATGGAAAGACAATCATCAACTTCATCTTCTATAAGAAGATCTCCAATTCTTAAATCTCCATCATTTCAATCACCAACATTACCAGAATATACTCAAATTCAACACATTAATGAATCACAATCTCAATCTCAATCTCCATTTCGTCATTCATTCCAACCATTAACCACTCCAATGCCACGTTCATTTTCAAACTCTACCACAAGGTCTACTAAAAAGTATAGTTTAAAACCTCAACATTTAAATCAAAGAATAAGTTATAGTTCTCCAATGAGTAACAGGAGCTTTAGTTTCACTGAAGAAGAAGAACAAGAGGGAAACTTGAGTGGGAATTCATCAATGGAATCTAGAAAGAGATATTCAATGAGGTTTTAAAGACATTAATTAATGAAGTTATGACTTAGTCTTAAGTAGAATATGTAACGTTGATCTGTGTTTATTGTTATGTACATGCTATTCATCTTTATTTTTGCTTCAAGTCATATGGAGAGTGTATGTATGTCAAAGAAAGACCTCATTCCAAGGTGATCTTTGCACCTAAACCTTCCAAAGTGGCCTTTATCTTATCAGCATCTTCTTTAGCGACATTCTCTTTCAACACTTTTGGAGCAGCTTCAACAAATTTTTTAGATTCAACTAAAGATAATCCAAGTAAACCTTTAACTTCTTTAATGATCTTTGGTTTAGATTTAGCATCAAAACTTTCCAATTTTATAGAAAAGATTGTCTTTTCCTCTTCAACTTCTTTAGTTGGAGCTTCTTCTTCAGCAGTTGGAGCAGCAACTGGAGCAGAACCGGCAGCAGGGAATGAAATATCAGGAATGTTTAATTGTGATTTCAATTCAGTGATTAAAGATGAAGTTTCTAATAAGGTTAATTTGGAAATTTGATCCACAATGGCAGAGATCTTTGGATCCACTGGAACATCTGAAGCATTGGAAGAATCTGAGGCAGAAGAAACAGTTTCAGTTGATTGGAAACGAGCACTGAGCACAACGCGAGGGGAAACTCTTGAAACAGCGCGAATGGCAGTTCTTCTGACTAAAAACATTGCTTATTTTTGTGGTGGTGATGGGAGTCTTGACTAACAATTTAAACTAGTTAAATTGGCCTCTTTTTAATGTTTTTTCATTAAAAAAAATTAAAAATCGTTGAAAAATTCAAGAATGTACAAATGACGGTGTTGTCTTATTTATGCAGGATTTTCCCAAATTGGTTGAAAATGGAAAGACCACTTTAACAATGTGATTTGTATGTGTTTTATATAGATTTGTTTGTATTTGTTTGTCTGTTTGTTTGTCTCTTTAGATCTTATTATCCTCTATATCCTCTAAATAATGACGTCGTTCAGATTCTGTCGTGATTGGTGAGTTTTGATTTGGGATTCTTGTTACTCTTTGTGAAGAAGTATTATGTTATTGGTTAAAATACTAACAACAAGGTCCAAGTAATCATATGTTATATCCAAAGGAGGATAAAGAACATAACAGACTTTTATTCGAATGCAGAATCTGTACTTATGTCGAAGAAGCTGCAACTCCAAAAGTTTATCGTCATGAATTGGTTTCAAACATTGGTGAAACTGCTGGGATTGTTAATGATATTGGTTCTGATCCAACACTACCGAGATCTGATAAAGAATGTCCAAAATGTCATGCTCATGAAGCTGTGTTTTTTCAAAGTCAACAAAGAAGAGCTGATACTTCAATGATCTTGTTCTACGTGTGTTTAAATTGTTCTCATGTTTATAAGAGTGCTTAGAAATGGGAGGTGTTGTTGTCATGTGTTTGTTGTCTGTGTGTGTGTGTGTGTGTGTGTGTGTGTGTGTGGGTAGTTAGGAGATGTGCTATTATTGGTCGTGATTAAATCATCCTAGGATTATAGCAAGCAAAAGTATTGTAATATAGAGGTTTTAGATAGGTTCAACTCTTGTAGAAAATTGTTGATGAACTCTTTTGTTTCTCTCCTTCTGCCTTGTTTTTAATTGAAAAGATGATATGAAGCTGATATGAACAAACATCAAATGACATCAAAGTTATAAATAGTCATCAGATTCAAGGGATCCCACTAAAAGCGATGGAAGTCATTAAATGATCAACCTTCATTTATAATTTTGTGTCAAACTAAAAAAAAAAAAATCTCGAAAATAAAATGGTCCAGACCCCCAATACAAATATATAAATCACAACTTTTGATCACAAACCACAGTGAATGTGAAGACGCAAGAAATGAATGAAGACCTCCTAAGAGATTTAGATCCTCGGATAATTGACAAAACAGCTCTTGATCCTCGGATTTCTTTTGATAAAGAGGAGGATAAATGGATCTTTGAAGATCCTTCAACTAAAGAAGAGTATGAATTCAATGAAGTATTAGGACGTTGGATACCTATTGATATTGCACAAATTGATCTTACTGAAGCACAACTGGAGATTCAAGCAAAGAGGAAACAAAAATTGAAAGAATTGAAAGAACAAAAAGAGATTAAACAAGGAAAATCTAGACCTGATACTGCAGTATATGTCTCTGGATTACCTCATGATACTGATTTGGCTGAATTAAATCAATTGTTTTCAAAATATGGTGTCATTGCTGTGGATTTGCTGACTAATAAACCAAAGATTAAACTATATCGTGATGATAAAGGTGATTTAAAAGGTGATGCCTTGGTTATTTATATGAAACCTGAGAGTGTTGGGTTAGCAATCCAAATGCTTCATGAAACAAAATTAAGACTCAATGGTGATTCTATAATCATGGTGCAAAAGGCTACTTTTGAGAAAAATGAAAGTATTAATAATAAGAAGAGAGAATTGACTGAAGAAGATAGAAAAATGATTAAGAAGAGACTGAAACAATTAAACAATAAGATTGAAGATTGGCATGGTGATGATGATACTATTAATCCAAAATGGCTTCGTACGGTGATATTGAAAAGAGTCTTCACATTGAAAGAATTAGAGGAAGATCCTCAAGTGAAAGATGATATAATAGAGGATATAAATGAAGGTTGTGAAGAATTAGGTAAAGTGGAGAAAGTTATATTGTTTGATCTTGAAGAGGAAGGTGTTGTTCTTGTGAGGTTTGAAACTGATGATGCGGCTAATAAGTGTATTGAAGTATGTATAAACCACCACCACCATCACTACTACCATTAAGTTTTTTGAGATACAGATTACTAACAAGATAATATAGAAAATGGATGGAAGATTCTTTGGTGGCCAAAAGTTGATAGCTACAAGGTATAATGGTGAACAATACTCTAAAACAGAGGAAAAAATTGTATTTTCAAAACCAAATGGGAAAGATGAAGATCAAGAGAGACTAAATGATTATATCAATAAAATAGACCAAGAATAGTTCATCATTTGACACTCAATTCCTCTTTAATCCAATGGGTTCCATCAATTTATAGTAGTAGTAGTAGTAGTAATAGTAGTACTAATCAGCCCGCGAATTATTCCTCTTTTGGTTCCGCGAAAATCTTGATGTTAATTTTCTTTTCGTTTCGATGAGTTCAGTTTCAGTTCAGTGAAAAAAAAAAAAAAAAATTGGAAGAAATTCAAGTTAACGTAAAAAGATCAATTAAACCAACAGAAGAATCAACTTTACAAAATGCCTCCAAAGAAGCAAGTCGAAGAAAAGAAAATCCTATTGGGTCGTCCAGGTAACAACTTAAAGTCCGGTATTGTCGGTCTAGCAAACGTTGGTAAATCCACTTTTTTCCAAGCCATTACCAAATCTCCATTAGGTAATCCAGCCAATTATCCATTTGCTACTATTGATCCAGAAGAAGCTCGTGTTATTGTTCCATCTCCTAAATTGGACGTGTTGGTTGAAAAATACCATCCTAAATCCACTGTCCCTGCTCATATCACTTTGTACGATATTGCTGGTTTAACTAAAGGTGCTTCAGCTGGTGAAGGTTTAGGTAATGCCTTTTTATCACATATTAGAGCCGTTGATGCCATTTTCCAAGTTGTTCGTTGTTTCGATGATGCTGAAATTATTCATATTGAAGGTGATGTTGATCCAGTTCGTGATTTAGAAATCATTTCAAATGAATTAAGATTAAAAGATATTGAATTTGTTGAAAAGCATTTAGAAGGTGTTTTAAAGATCACTAAAAGAGGTGGTCAATCTTTAGAAGTTAAACAAAAGAAAGAAGAAGCCGTCTTATGTGAAAGAATCATTGAATTGTTGAAATCTGGCCAAAGAGTTGCTAATCATAACTGGACTCCAAAGGAAGTTGAAGCCATTAACACCATGTTCTTATTAACTGCTAAACCATCCATCTATTTGATTAACTTGTCCGAAAAGGATTTCATCAGAAAGAAGAACAAACATTTATTGAAGATTAAAGAATGGGTTGATAAATTCTCTCCAGGTGATGTCATTATCCCATTCTCAGTCTCATTAGAAGAAAGATTAGCCGGTTTAGAAACTGATGCTGAAAGAGAAGAAGAAGAAAAAGCCATCGGTGCTAAATCCATGTTACCAAAGATCATTTTAACCATGAGAGAAAAACTTGACTTGATTTCCTTCTTCACTGCTGGTGAAGATGAATGTCGTGAATGGACCATTAGAAAAGGTACTAAAGCTCCACAAGCCGCTGGTGTTATTCATGGTGATTTAGAAAAATCTTTTATTCAAGTCCAAGTCACCAAGTATTCTGATTTGATTGAATATGGTGATGAAAAGGGTGTCCAAGCCGCTGGTAAGTTATTGATCAAGGGTAAAGATTACGAAGTTGCCCCAGATGGTGATATCTTATTCTTCAAATCTGGTTTAGGTAAGAACAACTAATCTTAAGAGCAAATTTAACGTTTCATCAATTATATCGTACTTCGTATTCATTTTTTATGTACATCTATTTACAGTTGTAACTCATCTGAATCTATTTTAAAATAAGGACCAACCTCCTTCTTTCTTTTTCTCACGTTCAGCCTTTGGAATGAAAGTATCAATTTGTTCCTTAATTCTAACAGGACCAGTTTCATTGTCATAATTTCTACCCATGGCATCAACAAATTGACCATCTGAATCCATCAAATAAAAGAAAATTGAATGATCAACCAAATAATCTTCACCAGGTTTCACATTTTCAGGAGTGGAGAAATACACTCTGTATTGCTTACAAGTGTTTTTAACTTGTTCATAAGTACCTGTCAACCCAATAATATCTGGATGGAAATCAGTCAAGTATTCCTTAATAACTTCAGGGGTATCTCTAGCAGGATCACATGTGATGAATATTGGTTTCACTTTATAACCTTCTTTTTTCAATTGGTCTAACCAATCACCTAATTTGTCTAATTCATCAGGACAGATATCTGGACAATGAGTGAACCCAAAGTATACGATTGAGAAAGAACCCTTCAAGTCCTCATCAGTGAATGGTTGACCATTTGTATCGATCAATTCAAAAGGACCACCCACTAGTGGCTTCCCGTAACCTCTATTAGCTTCAGCTTCTTGTTGGACTTGTAATTTCTTCTTTTCATTTGTGAAGAAGTAATATAGAACAACACCAGTACCAATCATCAAAACAGCAGCTTTCCAACCGGCAAATTCGATGTTACTACCTTTCAATCTCTGTTGTTCAGTGGTGGACCCACCAATAGGTATTCTACTAAGTGGCTTCTTCTTTGGAACTTCTGATGATGGTTGACCATTAGTTGGTTTAATCTCATTAAAGACCCTAAAACTAGTGGAAAACAGAGCAGATTGTGGTCTTATCACAGCTGATCTCAATGAAAGGGATCTTCTTGCTAGTTGTCTGAACATTTTGCAGTTAAAACACCAAGAGCTTGGAACTTGGAACTTGGAACTTGATTCTAATGTTAGAAGTGATCGGCCTTTGAAGCCTATTACTTATAAGTGTATATATATATAAAAGGAAAAAATGCTCACAGAACGAATTCGCGTTGGTTTCGCGGAAATTTCAAAAGAAAAAAGATAAAACATCCAAATCGGGAAGTTAACCTGTTTTGGATATTCAGAACAATTAATATACCCTTTTCGGCAAAACATAAACAAAAACATGTTTTGTTTTCAAAAGATCTGTAATTTCATCAAATCTGAGACAGCTTCAGAGAATCCCTCCCTGCCAACACAATCTTCCACACCATCAATCATCTAATCATTTGCTGAACAAATGCATTCCCCCTTTAACGACGACTATCGGTTGGATAGACCAGAGAGGGCCATCACCAATAACGCTTCTCCCCGAAGATTCCAGCACCAATTGGGTGACAACCAGGAATCAGTGACAAACAACTTCGTTAATGATCAGTACTCTCCATCTCACAATAGATATTCTCCAAGTGTCTTCGGTAGAAGACAACAACAACAGCAACAGCAGCAACAGTACCATGGTAATGATACCTTCCACACTCCATACTCCTCACCAACCAAGGTCCAACCACGTACAACCCCAGGCCTCACTCCTAGACAGCAGTATGCGGAACTAGAGTCACCAAAAAGAAAAAGAGACAGTGCGGTGATTATCATTGATGATGAAGTAGAGGATGATGTCTATGCTAGAAGCTCTTACAACATGAACCGTTCTCCAACAAAACTATCAAACTCATCATCTGGCTCTTCAAGAATCTTGCCACCTCCAAAGCCAATCTTCTCTGCATCCACTTTCGCTGCGGCCAATAACAACCACCAGATCATTTACCATGACAATGCATCTACTGGAAGAGTTTCTAGTGGCTCTACTCTAGATTCCCTTGAATATGAAGACAAAAATGTGTTCAACGAAAAATTAGAACAACATGAAACCAACTATAGTGGTGCTACTGCTGAGGAACATAGCCTGGGCCAATCCTATCCAAGATATCACATTCCTGATGACTTTGAGGAAGATGAATCCAGAAATGAATTCGACGAAGCTATCATGTATGAAGTTCCTACTGATGCCCAACCACGTCGTCATAGATCCATGAAACGTAAGAAATTACTACCAGAAAATGGTAATTTGATCCTGGAAAATCCTATTCCTACAAAATTGGCCTCATTCCTACCAAGAAGAGACGAAGATGAGTTCTTATTCATGAGATACTCCGCATGTACCGCTAGTCCAGATGAGTTTGAAACCCAAGGTTTCACGTTAAGAGCTGCTAAGTATGACAGAGAAATTGAACTTTGTGTTTGTATTACTATGTACAATGAAAGTGAAGTTGATTTTACAAGAACAATGCATGCTGTTATGAAGAACGTTGCTCATTTATGCTCTAGAAACAGATCAAGAATCTGGGGCCCAGACGGTTGGAAAAAAGTGCAAGTGATCATCGTTAGTGATGGTAGATCCAAGATCAGTAATAACGTCCTAGACGTCCTTGGTGCTATGGGTGTTTACCAAGAAGGTATTGCTAAATCATATGTGAACTCTAAAGAAGTCAAGGCTCATTTGTTTGAGTACACTACACAAGTGTCGCTTGACTCTAAACTTGAATTCAAAAGTGCTGAAAAGGGTATCGTCCCTGTCCAAGTGTTATTCTGTTTAAAAGAACAAAATGCTAAAAAGATTAATTCACATCGTTGGTTATTCAATGCATTTTGTCCAATCTTGGAACCAAATGTCGTTGTGTTGTTAGATGTCGGTACAAAGCCAAATTTGACCGCTTTATACCACTTATGGAAGGCATTTGATAAAGATTCAAACATCGCTGGTGCCGCTGGTGAAATCAAGGCATTAAAAGGTAAAGGTGGTGTTAAACTATTGAACCCATTGGTTGCTTCACAGAACTTTGAATACAAAATGTCAAACATCTTGGATAAACCTATGGAATCAGCCTTTGGTTACATATCTGTGTTACCAGGTGCTCTATCTGCCTATCGTTACAAAGCTTTGAAAAATCATGACGATGGTACTGGTCCATTGAATTCTTATTTCAAAGGTGAAGAATTGTTGGGTCCTAACAGAGACGTGTTTAGTGCAAACATGTACTTAGCTGAAGATCGTATCTTATGCTGGGAATTAGTTGCTAAGAAAGACGCCAAATGGTTATTGAAGTATGTCAAAGAGGCTAAAGGTGAAACAGATTTACCTGAAAGTGTCCCAGAGTTTATCTCTCAGAGAAGACGTTGGTTAAACGGTGCCCTGTTTGCTGCTATTTATTCACAACTCCACTTCACCCAGATCTGGAAAACTAATCATTCCACTGGTAGAAAGATCATGTTGCATCTTGAATTCTTGTACCAATTTATTCAGTTGCTATTCTCATGGTTCTCCATTGGTAACTTCTATTTGACATTCTATTTCTTGACTGGTTCATTATCAGACAACACTGTGATCAAAAACAATGGTGGGTTCTGGGTGTTTACCATCGTGAACTACACATGTATCTGTGTGCTATGTTCTTTGTTCATCGTGTCCATGGGTAACAGACCTCAAGGTGCGCAACATTTGTTCATCACCTGTATGGTTCTATTATCCATGTGTTCAACATTTGCATTGGTTTGTGGGTTATACTACGTTTGCAAGACATTTAGTGGTTCCTATGCTGATTCCAACTTTTTGAACATTGTGGTCTCACTGTTATCAACTTATGGTTTGTATGTGGTAATGTCTATCCTATACTTGGACCCATGGCATATCATTACCTCATCAGTGCAATACTTTTTAATGCTGCCATCATACACTTGTACACTACAAATCTTTGCCTTTTGTAACACACATGATGTTTCCTGGGGTACCAAAGGTGATAATAATCCAACCAGAAGTTTGGGTAGTGCTATAATCAAGAAGGATAACGATGGTAATGAGATTGTGGAAGTGGACATGCCAGCTGACCAAATTGACATTGATTCCGCTTATAAGAGTTTATTGAACAACATTTCTATCCAAAGAGTCAAGAACAAAAACCCAGAGAAATGTGAAAAGAAAGAGACTCCTGATGAGGATTATTACAGAGATGTGAGAACTAGAGTAGTGTTGACCTGGTTATTGACTAACTTGATCCTAGTGATGTCCATTTCTCAAGTGTTCTCCGTCAAGGATACCTCCAACAACAAATATCTGGCCTTCATCTTATGGTCCGTGGCTTTCCTATCGCTAATCAGAGCCATTGGTTCCTCATACTACCTAGTCACCAAGTACTTACGCTCAATGATTGAAGCTAAACACAAGTATGAAAATGGGAATGGGAGAATTCGTAATGGTGCTAGCAACAGTGAAGGTGGTCGTTTGAGCAAGGTCAAGAAATGGTTGGGTAGAGAGTGAAGAGGAGAAGAATGAAATTTTGGAGAGTGGAATACAACAAGATACCCTGTATAGTAATAGAACAGTTACCAAAAAGAACAGTTACCAAAAACGGTGATGTAGTGGGGCCTTTTAGGGGACTTTTTGGACCCTTTCCCCATTTTTCGGAATTCCGCTCTCGGTTGAATCTGTTGTTTGTGAATTGCTGATGAGCCGAAAGATGGGGAAACCGTTTCAAATGATAATAAAACGATATTTGTGCCTAGAAAAATAATGAATATTTTTCCAAGACTTTCATTGTTGATAAACTGGTGGTAATCACTCAACTTGAATGACTGTGAGTGGTGCTTTTTTGACCTTGGCTCAATGGTGCTCCAACAAGTCCCCTCTCTTCCATTGGACTTAAAAAGACAACAAAGTTGGCCAGTTGGCCAGTTGTAAAGTAGCTTCAAAAGTGAATACAGATTAGAGATTTCACAAGATGAGTCTGCAATTGGAGGACAAACAAGAGATACAATACATTGAGGATATTAACAGCAATGGGAGCAAAGGTTCCATCACATTGGGCCCAGATAAGGAAGAGATCCAGGAGGAGGAGGATGACTTCTCCGACGTTGATGAGAAAGCTGTTATGAGAAAGATTGATTGGCACCTATTACCAATGGTTGCATTGTTATACTTGCTATCTTATATGGATCGCTCCAATATTGGTAATGCAAAGATTGAGGGTCTTGTGGCTGACTTGAACATGACTGAGACTCAATTCAACAACTGTCTGATGATCTTTTTCATTAGTTATTCTGCCTGTGAGATCCCTTCCAACATGATTTTGAAGAAGATAGGGAAACAGTCTGCCTTCCTGGCCACCATCATGCTACTATGGGGGATCTGTATGACCTGTATGGGTACAGTGCAAAACTTTGGGCAATTGTTCACTTTGAGATTATTATTGGGGATCTTTGAAGCCGGTTTATATCCTGGTGTAACATACGGTTTGACCATGTACTACAAGAGATCAGATATGTTGTCTAGACAGGCAATTTTCTACTGTGGTGCATCTTCAGCTGGTGCCTTCAGTGGGTTGTTGGCCTTCGCCATTGCTAAGATGGATGGTGTTGGTGGATATGAAGGCTGGAGATGGATTTTCATCCTAGAAGGTTTGCTAACCGTTGTTGTTGCTGGATTCACATATTACTTTCTGATAGACTATCCAAAAGATTGCAAGTTTTTGACACAAAGAGAGAAGGACTTTATTAATTGGAGACTGAAGAATGATAACAACACCAAGACCACTAGTAATGAATCTGAAGAGTTTGTGGGATCTGCAAGAAGAAGACCAATCTTCACCAACTTCACAGAAATGAATGACATCAACATGAAGCAGGCTTTATTATCGGTGTTCCATGACTGGCAAGTTTACCTATTTGTGCTAATGTACTGGGGGGTTATCATTCCAATTTATGCTGTTTCTATGTACCTTCCATCAGTGGTCAAAGCCCTGGGTTACAGTTCTTCCAATGCTCAGTTGATGACAATCCCAGTATATGTCATTGCTTCCATTGTCACTGTGTGTCAATCTTTCGTTTCTGATAAAGCAGGGAAGAGATCGCCATTTGTCGCTTTTGATTTACTAGTTTCCATTTGTGGACTAGTCATGATGGTTGTAGGGCAGAAAAATGCAAACACAAAGGTAATCTATGCGGGTTGTTACCTAGCAGCTGTGGGTGCCACCTCTCAATTCCCAACAATGATCACCTGGTACTCAAACAACTTGTCAAATTCAAAGAGACGTGCCATTGGTATCGCTGCCCAAATTGGTCTAGGTAATTTTGGTGGTGTTGTGGCTTCTCACGTTTATAAGCCATCCAATCTACTCAGAGGTCACATCATTCTACTTGGCTGTATCGCCTTTGCAGAGGCCATGTGTGTGCTATTGATCATCGGCTACAATTTGAGTAACACGAGGGATATAAAGAGACTGGAAGCTGGTTTGTATAATGAAGTCACAGATGAAGAGTTGTATAGAATGGGGGACAAGTCACCTTTCTATTTGTACAGATTATAAAGGATTTTGGTGATCTGAGCTATGTTATGATATATGATATACTATGAAGTTATGAAATTATGAAATGAAATGACTTTTGCTTTCAAGAAGACTAGTAGAAGTAAATATAAATGTCAGTTACCTTAGCAACAGAATAAAATAATGTCAACTGATGGTGCAGGTTCAACTTTTGCTGAGCTCTAAGGAAGAAGGAGCCCTCTCCAAAATCAAAGTTTCCCTCCACGCGAATTCTTCAACCCGATGAAAAACGTTTTTTGCGTGGGGAGCAGAATCTGGATCAGTTGATAACGGCGAAATCGTCACCAAAAGGCCAATTCCGACTCGATTTCCCTTCTGTAAACACTTAATTGTAGCAATACTCCAGGTCAATATATCTCATTCAGTCTACTGAAGCTTTAAAGATGAATATTCTTATGTAAACCGTTCTTTTATGGACTATTTCTGCCCCATAATCATCGTTTCGCGACTTAGGATCCGAATTGGGTTTTCCAAAAGTCGCCTCTATCAAAAAAAAAAAATGTTTGTAATTAAGTGCCACCAACAGCCACCAACTACCGCCCATAAAGCACTCAAACATCCCGCTAACCATGCTCAGATTCACTGCTGCCCGTCCAGTTACTCGCCTGAGCGCCCAATTATCCCAAATCAGAACCATGGCTGATGCCGCCACCAAGAAACATGACCTGGTCGTCATTGGTGGTGGTCCAGGTGGTTATGTCGCTGCCATTAAAGCTGCCCAACTAGGTTTTGACACCGCCTGTGTCGAAAAGAGAGGTAGACTAGGTGGTACCTGTCTGAACGTTGGTTGTATTCCTTCAAAGGCCCTATTGAACAACTCTCATTTGTACCACCAAATCCTACACGACTCTAAGAAAAGAGGTATTGAAGTTACTGATGCTAAGATCAACATGGAACAATTCCAAAAGGCCAAGGACACCTCTGTCACTCAATTGACCTCCGGTATTGAAATGCTTTTCAAGAAAAATGGTGTCACTTATTACAAGGGTAACGGTTCCTTTGTTGACGATCACAAAGTTAAAGTTGATGCCATCGAAGGTGGTGAAGACGCTCTATTAGAAGCTGAAAATATCATCATCGCCACCGGTTCTGAAGTCACACCATTCCCAGGTATCACTATTGATGAAGAAAGAATCGTCTCTTCTACTGGTGCCCTATCCCTAAAGGAAATCCCAAAGAAATTGACCATCATTGGTGGTGGTATCATTGGTTTGGAAATGGGTTCCGTTTACTCAAGATTAGGCTCTGAAGTTACTGTTGTTGAATTCCAAAACGCCATTGGTGCTTCAATGGATGACGAAGTCGCTAAAGCCACTCAAAAATTCTTACAAAAACAAGGTTTGAAATTCAAATTGGGTCACAAGGTTCTATCCGGTGAAAGACAAGGTGAATCCGTCAAGATTGAAATTGAAAACGTTAAAAACGGTAAGAAGGAAGAACTTGAATCCGATGTCTTATTGGTTGCCATCGGTAGAAGACCATACATCGAAGGTTTAAATGCTGAAGTCCTTGATTTGGAAGTTGACAAGAGAGGTCGTCTAGTCATTGACTCTCAATTCAGAACCAAACACCCACACATCAGAGTCATTGGTGATGTCACTTTTGGTCCTATGTTAGCCCACAAGGCCGAAGAAGAAGGTATCGCTGCTGCTGAATACATGAAACACGGCCATGGTCACGTTAACTACGGTAACATTCCATCTGTGATGTACTCCCACCCAGAAGTCGCTTGGGTTGGTCAAACTGAACAACAATTGAAAGAAGCCGGTATCTCATACAAGATTGGTAAATTCCCTTTCATTGCCAACTCTAGAGCCAAGACCAACTTAGACACTGAAGGTTTCGTTAAATTCTTAGCTGATGCTGAAACTCAAAGAGTTCTAGGTGTCCACATTGTTGGTCCAAACGCTGGTGAAATGATTGCTGAAGCCGGTCTAGCTTTAGAATACGGTGCCTCTACCGAAGACATTGCTAGAGTCTGTCACGCTCACCCAACCCTATCAGAAGCCTTCAAGGAAGCTGCTTTGTCTACCTTTGATAAACCAATCAACTTCTAGATCTAACCGATTATGTCTTTTTTAATGATACAAACAAAAAGTGGATATTTATAATACAAAACCTACGAGAAGTACACTGTAAGAAGTTGTTCAAGATGACTTCATCGTAAGATTTGATCGGATACTACAGTAATGGTATACCAATGCAAAATGCTTTATAATGAAATTACTATTGAGCACTCTTCAAGAACTCATCAGCAATATCACAAGTCGAGTCAACACCCCACTGAACTCTTCTTGTTTGTTTTTTCCCCGTGATAATATCACTATTTCTGACTTTCTCCTGTAGGAAATATTGTAATCCTCTCAATAACGGTTTTTGGTTCTGACATTTGGCCAATTTATCAATCAGTAATGTGTCTTGGAACTTCAAATCACTGGCTTTCACCTTCTTGTTCAAACCGGCACCAAAGGCGGCAACTTCAGATTTCTTACCAATGTTGTCAAAGAATGAAATCAACAGCACTTCTAAGAACAAACTCGTGTCTGAGTTCAAAGATAGGAAATTAATGTTCTTCAGGGAGTGTAGTGGCAAGGCACCTTCAGCGACCAGCACACCGAAGAACTTACCTAGATTGACAATTCTCTGAAGCTGGAAATCTTCATCTTCACCTAGTTTATCCTTACTTAAATTTTTGAAATAATCAGCCTCATCTTCAGAATCATCTTCGTCACCTTCAACCTCTTTCAAAAAATCCCAGAAACCAAACTGTAGCGTCTTTCTGAAACTATGTGAGGAAGAAAGTTTGTTAGCTAGTAAACCATAATATGGGTTATAAACTTTCTCAATGGAAACACAATGCAACAGTATTTTTGGGATTTCACGTTCTTGTGATCTTTTCAACCTTAGTTTGTCCAACTTTGTGAAGGCCTCAATGAAATCATTGGATGACATTATACTAATAAAAATAGCTCTTCTGATATCAGTATTCATTCTCTGTGCTCTTGCTAGTTCCATCCAGTTTGGTTCTGCATTTTCCAGGATATCATTCAATTGCTCCTTGTCAACTTGATCGTTCAACTCAATTAGAGAGGCATTATCATTACCATTGGCCAAATTGCCCTTCCAAGCCGCACCCACTAGCCACCATTTACCCTTTGTTTCAACATTATGGATATCATCCAATGACACCTGGAGCGGTTCGTGGAATTTGTTATTATTGATCCCACCAAGGACTTTTTTCATCCTGGTGATCAAATTGTTCACGATCTCATTGTTGATCTTGGATCTGTTATTCTTCAAGTTGGTGATCGTCTCAATCAAGAACCTCGTTCTAGCGTTAACACCTTTGTTAGCGACTTTCTTCTGTAACGTTATGATGATATCCTTTAAGGAGTTTGGATCATCAGTTCTTAGCTGCTGACCAGCGTTCTTCACAATTCTCAATAACAATTCAGTATTGATTTCTGAAGTCTCTTCAATTAAACCATTGATCAAACTGTACAATAATCTGCAACTAATCAATTGAAACGAATAACAAGCGGTCAACAAAGATATCAAGTTCCCAGCTTCTTTACCACCGCTATTTTTGTAGTACTCCTCATATTTCTCCACTAACGTCTGGATGAAATAAGCGCCAACTTCAGTCCCCTGTAATCTGTAAATAGCAGAGATCAAAGCGGCATGCAAGATAACAAATGTATCCAATAATACACTCTGATGTACAATACTCTCTAGTACGACTGACGTCAAGGACTCAGTGACCAATTGACGTGGGTTATCCATATAGACAGCATTAATCTCATTGACAATAGTCATGATATTGGCTTCGGAAAGTCTGTTCAGTGGACCTTTGATTGAACGTTTAATCTTAAGGATTAGTTCAGAATCAGCTGATTCTAAACGTTTTCTCAGTGCCGGTGGAACGTACTTTGTGGTGGCTGAAACTGGGGCAACGTATGGGTTTTCCTTTGGAGCAGGTCTTAGGATATCCCCTTGCTCTTCATCGTCTTCAAGGTCAGCTTCATCAATGTCACTGTCAAAATCAGAGGAGTTGATTTCGTCATCTGAGGAGAAGGGGTTTTCAACAACCTCCTGGTCATTACCTTCTACATCATCATCTTGTTCTTCTTGATCACCTTCAGCTTCGCTTTCAGTATCACTGGCATCTGTTTCTGTGAACTCACCTTCACTAGCACCCTCTTCTTCAGAATTACCGTAATTATCCAAGAAATCTAGACCATCAAAAAGACCATCATCATCACCCAGATCCTTCAGCTTAGTGGTTCTCATACCCAGCTTGGCTGCATAGTACTTGATATCATCCTCATCACGTTTCATTCTTTGACGTTCGTCATAAGAGATGACTCTTGACTCTTTCTCTCTCTTCTTCTTATCTTTGGTCTTCTTCTCCTCTTTGAGTTTCTTCTTCTCTTCTTTGACCTTTTTCTCTTCCTTCTTCTTGTCTTCTTTAGCAGCCTTCTTTGCCTTCAGTAGCTCCATAGTTTCATCTGCAGATGGTTCTGACTTTTTAGCCTTCTTAGCCTTTAGCAATTCCATGGTTTCGTCAGAAGTAGGCTGTGCAGCCTTCTTAGCTTCTTTCTTTTTCTTTAGCAACGCCAGAGTCGCTTCAGCAGTTGTAGGTTGTGGTTCTTTCTTACTGGTCTTCTTAGCCTTCAGGGCCATTAATGCAGCCATTGTATCTTCGGCTGTCTGAGGTTGATCTTCATCATCTTCATCATCAAAAGTTTCAAAATCATCCAAATCATCGAAGTCTTCTTCTTCTAGGTTTTGATCAAAATCTTCATAATCATCCGAATCACCAAGTTCATAGCTACCTTCGGTTTGATCGTCATCAAACCCTTCGAAGACATCATTGTCAGCTTCATCATCAGATTCTGATATAATCTCCTTTGGAAGAGGCTTCTGCTTATTACTCTTAGACCCGTTCACAGGCAGCTTTGCTTTCTCAGATTTGGTAGGCTTTGGTTGTGACTTCCTCTGTTTCTTAGTGACTCTTTCCTGTTTACGCTTCTCTTTTCTTGATACGGGAGCTTTTCTCTTCTTGTTATAACTTGCACTACCAAAATCGAATCTTGAATTATCTACACCCTTATCATCCCCATGGCCCTTCATCTCGTCGAGCAGAGCACCAGGTATTCTGATCCCGTGTCTATCATCTTCATTGCTCCTCTTATGACTCATCTTGCAATTAAGTGGGGGAAAGCACACTGGTCTTATTGGTCTTCTTCCCATAGTGAAAGGGCATCGCAGTAAATTTTTTTTTGTATGAACACATCCAAACACCATATACAATGTTACCGAGATTTTTTTATCATCAACTTCCCCAGAGCATTATCATTATCACCAACCCAAAGAGCATTATCAATCAATGTCAAAGTTCAGAGTCGACCTTAAATTGGTAGCGGACATCGCCTTGTTTGTTGGGGCCTCTGTCTCCGCGTACTACATGATGAGTACGCTTCTGAACCACGACGGCCCAGGCGCAAAGTCTGCAGACACCAAGAAGAAGGCAAATGCCTCACTCCAAAAGCTCAAAGAGATGAATCCCGGCTTGAAACTGGAGTTGAACGACTACGAGAATGCCGTCCTGGCCTCTGTGGTAACGCCGTTTGAGATAGATGTCAGATTTAAGGGTATGTGCTCCGTTTTTTCTTTAAATGTGCTAAAATAGTTACTAACACCTATCAGACATTGGTGGTTTGGAAGATATCATTGACGAGCTAAGAGAGTCCGTACTATACCCACTAACAGTACCAGAACTATTTAACCACTCCTCTCTACTACAGGCACCAAAGGGTGTCTTATTGTATGGTCCACCTGGCTGTGGTAAGACGATGATGGCCAAGGCATTAGCGAAAGAGAGTGGTGCTAACTTCATCTCCATCAGAATGTCACAGGTTATGGACAAGTACTATGGTGAGTCAAACAAGATGATAGATGCAATCTTCTCATTAGCTGAAAAATTACAACCTTGCATCATCTTCATCGATGAGATTGATTCGTTCCTAAGAGAGAGACAGTCGATGGATCATGAAGTCACTGCGATGTTAAAAGCCGAGTTCATGACCCTATGGGACGGGCTGACCTCCAGTGGGCGTATACTGGTGCTAGGTGCCACCAACAGGCCTAATGACATTGACTCTGCCTTTTTGAGACGTATGCCAAAGAGGTTTGCCGTGAGCTTACCAAAGAGAGAACAGCGTGAACGTATCTTGACCATATTGCTAAAGGACTCCCCTCTGGACAAAAGTTTCAGCCTCGATAAGCTGGTGGATACAACAGCGGGATTGAGTGGTTCAGATTTGAAAGAACTGTGTCGTGATGCTGCAATGAATGCCATGAGAGAATACATTAGAAACAACTTCAAAGAGGGAAAGAGAATCAATGAAGATAAAGTCGAGGTCAGACCTCTCAAAAACTCCGATTTTTCATCCAAAATTGGCAGTCAGCTCAATACTGCAGCCTCTACACAGTTGCAGCCATCTACAATCGACTAGATAACCAAGCAATCTCTGTATAGCACGTTTAATGATAACTTCAACCACTAATCCAGACCTCATCTTGTAAATTCCCGCGAAATTTACCCTTTCTGGTTTGTTTACAAAAAAATCAATTAAAAATATAACGTCTAAAGACTTAACCGAAGAAACTGAAATTGCAAGTTGCAAATTGCAATTCCACCAAAAACGTGTTTTCTGTTGTTTCCCCACTAATTCTGGATATTAAATCTGCAATTTCAACCCTGAGAGCTTTCAGTTTATCAAAATGTCGCAATTCAGAGGAAGTACAGGGACTTTGATCGTTGTCGTTAACAGAGGGAAAGACCTGCCTAACAAGAGAAAGATGGAGAAGCAGAACCCATATTGTCTTCTGAGAATTTCTAACCTCACAGACAGGACAAAGGCAGATATCAGAGGTGGTCAGACACCACGCTGGGATGAGGAGTTTAGATTCAACATGTCCACAGAGATTCAGCCTATATTGAAGCTATCAGTGCTGGATGAAACAAAGAAAGCTCCTGTGCTGATTGCTGAAGCTGAGATCGATTTCACGCCTGTTTTTTATTCATCTGTGAAAGATGGGTATGATAAATGGTTTCCCTTGAATTCAAACAATAGAGAAGCTGGGATGGTGTACTTGGAAATGACCTTCTATCCATCCACGATCAATGCCACACAATCGCCAAAGAAATCATCTGCTAGCTCATCACCTATCAAGAAGACCAGAATCCTACCACCAATACCAGGCCAAGCTGTTGAACAATTTGATCTCGATTCCAATGCCAGTGGAATCCCAGCTCCACTACCGAGAAATCCACAACCTCCATGTGAACCAAATCGAAGCCCGGTAACTCATAATAGTCAAGCTGGGTTCTATCATTCTGACTCATTCCGTCCAATATCAAATCAGGATTTCAGCCGATCAACGATGTCTATCCATTCTTTGCCTGATGTTCCATCACATAACAATATCAGTAAAGACCTGCCAACTTTCCCGATCCTTCATCAATCACCAAAGCATCACATCCAACATCATAAGCCTGCGCTATTACATCAAGATCTTGATGTTTCATACTCAAAAGGTCACATCTCACCCCAGCCTCCATCACATCCAACTAGGCAGTTACCAAAGACGTATGAAATGAAGACCAGCTCGAGAAAGTTTACGGTGGAATCTTCACAGGGGGAAAGAATACAGAGTGTGTCCACCTCAAATGACTTTGACGAATTAGAGAGACAGGTTCAGTCCGATTGGACAAGAAATAATCAAAGACTTGAAAAATCAGAGAAAAGACCCCCTCCATTACCGTCTCATTCGAGTCTTAACCTATCTGGTAACTCAAATTCTTCGTCCAAGTCACTTCCACCTCCACTACCTCATCATACCCAAGGTTCAATGGCCCAGTCATCGGTATACGATGTCATTGAACCTCTAAGAAGTTCAAGATCTGGGTCAAGAAGCCCTACAAGAAAACCACCTACTGACAATTATTCCTCAAGTTTAGAAAAACTTGACACATCAAACTTGCCATTTGACGCTAGCACCATCGGTGTGAAGGCAATTAGTGAGCAAAGATTTAACGTTCATGATCAAAACATCTTGAATACGAGAGGTAGATCTTCTGGTGATGACGAGTTAACTGAGGCTCATTACGCCCCTACGCCCTATGAGGCATTCGTGGGTCAGAATACGTTTGGAAGTTCGAATGACCCAACAAAAAGCTCCCCAACGAGATTCCAAAGCTCCTTACCACCACTACTGCCTCCTCGTTGATTGCAATATAGACTCTTTAACAATATTCTACTAATAAACTAGAAAATCAAATCGTTATGTACTGTTCTATTATACAGTTAACACTCCTATGCAAATAATTAATGATATTACCTCTTTTGAGATCCCATGATATATTGGTAACCATGAGTTGACAACTCAGAACTCAGCCTCTTCATTGTAATCATCAGCGTCACCGAAATCTTCACCATCATCGAAATATTTCTCGGCATTATAATCATCATCGTCATCTTCTTCAAACTCATCATCTAGATTTTCTTCAAATTCAGGTTGTGGTTCGTCTTCCTTCTCATCTTCATCCTCGGCCATCTCCTTTAGTTTCTCCAGCATGGATGCGCCGATATCCTCGTTATTCAACTTGTCTAGTAATTCCTTCGAGTTCTTCAATTTAGACAGGCTCAGCAGTTTTTTCTTCTTCTTATCATCGACACCCATGACTTTATACAGCTCTTGAGGGAAAAACTCAATTGCATATGGGTGATCATCAATAGACGGGCCAATCTTTCTCTTCTTTAAGTATCTATCGGAGTATCTCTTTAGACCATCATTGATCCCATCTTCATCCACTTCATTCTTCAGTTTCGAATCATCCATGTTGGATCCTGTGTAAAATGGGCCGTCCTTTATCGTCGTCTGAAAGTTTATAAAATGGCTCGCTATGACCTTTTCTCTCTTTGTTGCATCACCGTTCACAGGTAACGGTATTTGCTGGAGCAATAAATTAGTATTCAGTTCATCATATCACATTGTAGTACTTCTCTTCAATAATAACATACAGGCTTCTCGCCGTCTTTAACAGAGGACACATCCTGGTAATCCAGTCCAAAGGGAAGGTTTCTCTGAAAGCTATTGCCTCCGCCGCCTCTACCACCACGGAAACTCATAATACACTAAATAACTTGCGCAATTAAGTAATTTCTGTATAGCTTAAAGACCTTATGTGTCTCGAAATTTTTTTTGAAATCCGAGGCATAATGTGTTTGCCCGTGTTTCAATGACAGAGGTCATAATGAATGAGATTACACTACTTCGGGTATTGAGCTATATTAAACATAACATGTAATTCTCTATAAAGACACAAATGGATACTTTTAGATGGCGTTTTTGGACTAACAAGATCTCATATGTACTAATCTTCCAACAGATCCTCGATATCCTTGTCATCGTCGATACCACCGGCTTGCAAGTTCTCCAAATGTTCTTGTAGGATCTTCTCCTGTCTCTTAACGTTTCTTCTGGTCTTCTTCCCCCAGCCCCAGGAGCCATCATCAGCACCGGAAGCCTTTGCATTAGGGTCCTCAATCAACTCCTTCATCTTTTGTTCGTCCTTATCTTCTCTGTCCAGGGCGATTTGCTGCTTTAATTGTCTGTTGGCCAGGAATTTGTTTGCAGCGGTTCTAAGGACGTAGTAGCCACCAACGATGGTGATCAGTCTGATGGCATGACGTGCGTCGATCTCTTTCAGTTGTTCTGGGATGTATGGTTTGATTGCCTCAACCAGTTGACTGGACATTGTTATATTACTTGATATGGGTATGGATTTCTAATAGGATAGAACGGGAAGATTTTAAAGCTTTATAAATGCGAATTTTTCTCAGGAAAAGCCACTCAGTTGATGAATTTGATACGTGTGTGAAATTAAGAGTATAAATAAGATGCCAAACAGTTTTTTCAACTATCAAAGATTTCTCAAAACGAACAATTTTCCTTCAAACAATTTGAACACATTTTGATTCATTTTCACGATTTCTCTCAAAGTTGAGATCAGTTCTGGTCGACGAAAAGAGTAATTTTCGCGTATAATAGATGCTTAGGCCTACACAAGATTAATGCCACCCTTATCTCCTTATATTTCGTCATCATCGCTATCAAAGAGATCCTTTTCAGGGAAGTCACCCTGTTCTATCTGTACAGGTTTCAAGAATCCACCATAATTAGGTTTAGTCTGGAAATATCTCTCACCTTTGATCGAGCCATCGTTCTTACCCACTGGTTCATCAAACTCAACACCGACCCATATCTGTTCTTTGTTGTCGATAGGCATCACTTTACCCACATACTTTATCACACCCCGTCTCTCACCGTTAGAGTCGTTAACAGTTCTGAACCTTGAGCCCACTGTTAATTCAGTGGCCTTCTCCTCGTTCAGTTGTTTGGTCTGTTGCTTCTTTACCTCGAACTTTGGATCAAAACGACCTAGCTGGTTCTCTTGCTTCCATCTTCTAACCGAGTCTACTCTCTTTTCATATTCTTCATCTGCTAATTGGAAGGTCTCAGTGTTGGAATCATCCTCAAGGTCTTTCAGATCAGATACTGGTCTTGTGTCATTCACATGAATTCTTGAAGCTACAGTGATGTTCAATTGTTGTAAAGTGACATGATCTTCACTCTGTGTAGTGGAAATTTCCGTGCTTTCAGTAGAGATGTTCGTTGGGAAGAGCAATAGTTGTTGATCCTCCGGAGGTATTCCAGTAATGGTCTCTAATCTCTGTTTAAGATGTGTTAAACTCCAGTTCGTGGAAACTCTTCTCTCTGAATTGGTCAAACTTGACGTAATGTGAATTTCAATATCTGACATGACCTTTTGAGTGTAATATTGTTTGGATTGATCCACTGAAGAGGGACTTTCAAAGACCAGTTTAACGTCTCTTTGTGGCGATGTTTTGGTTAAAAGTGAAATTTTAATGTCATATTCCCTTACCCGGCCTTTTGAAATCATCGATATCACCAAAATGAAAAAGGTACATTGAATTGAGCTTCAGTTAGAACATCATCATCTCTTACCATAAAAATTAGATTAAATTATAATGTCTGAAAAGGTAAGTTATCACCAATGGGCTTTCCCAATGTCACAATAACTAACTCCATAGTAGAGGGAACAACAAAACAAGAAGAGAAACAACAATCAAAAGGACAAATTTGAACATCCAAAGAAAGACGTGCTTCTGGAACTTGCCAAATACAAAGATCTAAAGGTTCGTGTGAAATTCACCAATGGTAGACAAGGTATGTGGTTTGTTAAGAGGATATGAAGAATCCATAATACCATAACAGTACTAACATTCGACCTCTAGTCACCGGTTTCTTGAAAGGTTATGATCAATTAATGAACTTGGTCCTTGATGAATCTGTTGAAACTTTAAGAAGTATGTATACAATTCTAACTCACATACATATATCGTAAATCATTACTAACATGTTGATAGGCCCAACTGATGACAGCATCCTAACCGACGAAACGAGGGATTTAGGCCTAGTGGTTGTTAGAGGTACCCTACTATTAACCATCGCTCTAGTTGATGGTAGTGAAGAGATTGAAAATCCATTCATCCAACAGGAACAGGAGCAAATCTAATTGAGCTGTTATCCCAACCCTCCATGTCAACTTCTACCTTAATTAACCCATCATCATCGAATCCAACCAAAAGCCTAGTGATATAAGAAATACCTTGAATGGCCTCTCACAGGGTATATTCTAACCGGGAAAGACTATATAAACCCCATCTATATCCCTAGTGTTTTTTCACATCGTTGTACAATACTACACGGCTTTTTGAAGCCCCTTATGAGATAACACCCTCCCTTGTAGGTTGCTCTTTATGGTTTTTTATCTGTGTTTATTGTCTTCTAATCAGTAGTACAACGTCATTGGACAGACACATAAATCCAAGTTTCCCAATGTAATAGCAGATTTCTTTAAGCAAACGCCGCAACAACTGTTCATAAGGATCACTGACCACCAATTATTGAGCACTACTGCTATCTTATTTGGACTGAAAACTCATATCTTGGTCATTGTCTACCATATAATCACCTCCAAAGCTAAATATCTAAATGCTAAATGAGCCATTCAATTGCAAGCACCTACAAAACACACCACCACATTGCTCCGTCTTTGATGATTAACATTTTGCTCTAAAATAGGAATTGCCATTTTTGATAGAATCTAATAACGCAATTTCAGACCTACAAAGCACGTACTATATTGAACTAAAAAAAATCAAAATTGTTAAATTCCTGAAAGAAAGCGTCGTTTAATACCTTTACAACATTCTTTGTCTATCTTCTCCGGTCTCTGTGTTAATTAACCCATAATATTGTCTTTTAGTCCAAGCCCTGTTGTGTTTTTCTCTCTTCCGTTCGAGTTTCACAATAAAATTGGACAACTTATTTGTTATACTCAAAGCTGATGGTAAGTAGGCTGGAATCTTACTCCTAGTTCTGATGTAGTCGGAAACAAGATACAGGTCATTTAATAAAATCATGATGGCTGCCATTAAAACATCACCAAAAGATCTCTTTACTTTTGAGAAGATTGCTTCTTCAAGTTGGTCCAATTCCGATACATGGAAGTTGACAGCAGACATATAATTCTTTCAACAATCAAGTGAGGAAATTTCCCCTGGTGTTCAAAGATCTGTGGTTGAATTGTATGTGTGAAAAATCATGTTCTCACCTACCCTTCTCCAATCTGTAACATTCCAACTTCTCTTCTGTTGGCTAATTCCAAAGTCAGCTCAGTTGGATCATTTTTGTGGTCTCCGTACAGATAGCTTGCACTGACAGATTGCTAAGATTGTGAAATGTGTGAAAATGATAACGATTCTGATCTTTAAAGTTCATTTCTTGCAATGAAAGTTTCGTACTAACCAATTTGTGAATAGGTAGTAATAGTGATGAGCAGCTCACGATGTAATTCATGAATGTTTGACGTAAGATGGACAATTTGGACACTCATACCAAACTTTGGGTGTAGCGAGAAGTTAGCCTCAACTTTAAATAAAGGAGAAGTAACACCAGAAGCAATTGGTGTGTTGACGGCATCTGTATTTCTAGCGTTGAGATTATCATTGGAAGGCAAAAGGTTCTTATCGATATAATGATTGAATTAGATTAGGGTGTTTGCTGGTATGAAACGTAGTGGGGAGATGACAGCGATTATGACGAAGCTGGTGGAGCTTCATGTGGAGCTACCTTGCGGAAAGATCTGACGTTGCAAATAAACGTAGTCACATTCAAGACCCCTTCCCACACTGTCAAGGATATCCAAACAAATGGGTTATTCGTTCTTAGACTTTGAAACCAAATTAAACATTTTTGGAATTTGCTTAATGATGATACATCTGGTTTAATAATGTTTTTCACTTCATTTGTCACTTCAAGAATTTTAGTCATTGATTCCAACATTTCGAATTGTATACCACTTGTAATGATGTGTTTCAAAGCAAGCTTGGCATTTCTGGTGATGCCTTGGGAATCAAGTCTATCTAAGAACCAACTTCTCAAAAGCACTCTGAATGGCTTTAATTTTTCTTGAGTAACAATGAAACCAGCAGTAACCGCAATGTGACAAGGTAAAGCAGAGCCAGCTTGAGATTCATTTTGGGGGTTGAGTTCCGCAACAATTTGCTCGTAAGCTTCTATCATTTTACTAGCATATTCCACGATAGCTCTGACACACTTTCGAGTTTCCTTTTCTGAGTATACGTCGTCACCGTTCAAACCGTTTGATAACGTGATATAGGTAGTGTTTGACTCTGAAGGTTGATACACTATGTCAAATGGCGTGAATGGAATCTTCAATGATACGTTGTCGTGACCCAAAATATCAGGTGGATCCACGGAGTATCTGATATCAAGTACCCTTGACATTGTCTTTGTAAGTATACATGATTTGATTTAAGGTAAAGGACCTTGAAGATTCAATAAAATGATTGTGTAGAAATTCGTTTTTGTGTCACTTTTAGGATTCTTTTTTTGTAATAAAAATTTGTGCCAGACCAGCTGGCTAAGATTTTTGTCAGCCCAAAGGTTGTAGTTGGAAACCACTGAGTCCTGACCAGTGTATCAGTTATAACCCTGCTATTTAATAGCAGGAGCCTGGTAAGAGGAATATCACTTTCCTACTAGATACTTATATAAGTTAGAGAGAGAGAGGATAACTTAAGTCATTACCAGTAATACAGAGCTTATTAGGTAGTAACTAAATACTGTAAGGCTGTCAAACGAATACTATACAAGACACTATACATCACCCAGTCAATTTTCACCTTGTAGGTATATCATCTTAGGCCCAATACAGCGAATATTTAGAACATTTGCTCATTTACCAGTGGAATGCAAAACGCTCAACCTGCGGTATTACACTTCATATAGTTGCCCAGGCAACTAAAATCCCGCACAGCCCATAGTGACCACTACACCCACTTCTTACTACTCAATGTCTCGATCAAGTAGTAATATGGAGCCCTATTAAGTCGGTAGAACTCACTGTGGAACAATAATTCATGATGATGAGTCCACAGCTCTTTTCTGGCGTGTCTTATACCCTCTGAAAACTCAGTAAGGATGTCACTCTCTTTATTATCATAGTTAAATGTAACACTAGTAATCTCATTGATCTTGTCGATGCCTATCTTATTCAAAATTGGGGTGGGCCCCCAAAATTCTGTTGAAACACACACAAATTCAAGGAACCAATCGTACTCCATCTTTAAATTCTGGACTTTCATAAAACACTCATCAAAGTCATATTCATCATAATCGGAGATGGGGAACCAGATGACTGTTTTGCGATCTATGGAAACATCAAACTCCTCGCTGAAATCGACAAATAACCTAGTTAGCCTTCTTATAGGACGAAGGTGTAAACTTGCCATGGTGCAATTAGGCCTGTTTTTAATTATAATGTTCTTGAAGCAATAATCTACTAAACCAAATTCTTCAGCACCATGTGGTAAAGTAAGTTCAACGATTCTCTTTGGTCTCTTCTCACTCAATAACACTATCTTTTCAAGTAATGTTTCCTGATCAATTCCTAGACAAAGACCACTTTGAGGAGTCTCGAGCCCCAAGAAGTTGTGCACATCAAATATCAAAGGTGAGATATCCGTATGCTTCGTGAGGAAATATCCCCCTCTCGGACGATCCGTTGTAATGATGAAGAAAGAGTCAGTGCAGTTCTTTAAATCCTTCAAAGTTTGCGAATACTTGAGATAGTTGAACTGAATCTCTTGTGGATATACGATCCATATAGACATACATTTTGAAATGATAGGCTTCAATGAGTTACTTGAGTTTAAAACTTTGAAGATTCTTATATCTTCTTTAAAAGTTTCAAAACACTCAGGATCAAAATTGACTTGTTCAACAATCTTTGAATTGATTTCAGAAGGGAATCTTAACATTGAAGTCTAGAATGTTCGATAAATGTGTTATATCAATTTCTAGCGATATATAACAGATCATAAATTTACAAAAGTTATATATCTTTGGCTTTAGAGAAGGTTTTTTTCTAAAATCAATTTGAGAAGCTGCTACCAAATTGAATTAAGAATTTATCCGCTCATCGTGAGTGAGTCCTCAATATCCAGAAATTTCTTTCTTCCTGTAATTATGAAGCCCTGGTGAATACTCACATGACTATTTAAGAAAATCGTGACATTAGTTACCCTGACCAGTTTGTGTCAGATTTCTTGTTATGTTGATCACAGAGGTATGAGGCTGCAGGCACCATAAGCCACAAATTTATAAATCATTAGATCTTAAACCATAAGCTTGAAGAAGTGAAATTTTACTGCACACTCACCAACAGTAAAAATATACAGGTCTCCGTGTATTCCTGCAAGAAATGTCCGGTTTTTGGGATTTCACCCACAGATCGAGGCCAAATATTAACAACTTTTGGGTGCTAATAACCAGCTGCTAGCTAGTCATTAAATTTAAAACCAGTTTTCGGTGTCCCTAGAGCTTAAGTTTTTCGATGGTATATTAAGTCTCTATATATAAATACGCGTTATAAGCGCCAGCTAGCTCAAGTCGACGCTATATCAGCTAGCGCGCTTTATTTTCAAATAATTAATTATAATTAATTACTTTATTGCAGCCTAGTGCAGAAAGAGTAAAAATTAATATAAGTTTTCTCTTTCAGGTTTTCTGAAAATACTATTTTTGGCTAAAAAATGCCGGGGTTGAACGTACACCGCGGTCAACTTATATTTAATATACCTAATTGATCATCCTTGATATTAGAGACGTAGAGTACGCGTACCCTAGGGCTCAATGGACACTAAACATTCTCAAAAACAAGTCGAGCCGACAAAACGGGCATATTAATTCAGGAAAAAATGGCGTTGAAAAGCTGCCCTAAAAAGTAATTTCGGATGGTTTTGCCCTCATTTGGCCCTCAAATAAAAGACTTCATGATCACCTTGAAAGATCAACCCTTTTAGATCTAAAAAAGTTACTTAAAAGGGAGCTTGGGGTCTCTGCAGTCTATTTTCAGCAAATAGTTTATTAAGGATGAGTGATCTAGTTCACTCGTTGCGCGTGTATTCCTAAATTGTATCGTAGAATAAATAACATATGAAGGTGAAATTAAATTAAGTAACATCATCATCGTATGAGATCGAAGGACTTCAGGATACATAATGAAAGGAAAGGATTTCCAATGCTTATACTTAAGCAACATATTCTATGAGCACCTCACTGGTATATATTCAGTTGATTTTATAAGCTTGTTGAGCTCTATGTGGATACATCTAGGTGTTTATTCGATGAATCCAAATTATATAACAGGAGTCTTTATCATGGGGAATATCACAAATGCTTATGATATTGTGTAGGTAAATGTCTAAATATATCATATTTCCAATTGAATCAATATATGTTGTTAATGTCACTGTTCAATACGATCGTTTATCAAGTTGTTTGAGTAAGAAGTTATAACCAAGTTTCAGGGCAGCTTCTTTTGGAAAAGCGTAAGCCATTTGTTTATCTTCTAGTCCCGGTAAATATATTCAATTAAACTTCAAAATAGTACCAATAAAAATCTTTACTTCTAGTAACAATTAATGTCTTGAACTTGTGAGCAGGTTGAATTCTTATCTCATCAATATAATATTATTTAATGTTTTGTCTGATTCTGCTAAAACGACCTACTTCAGGTTACTACGAGCTACATATGTCAAATGAGGCAATCAAATTTCTGTAAGAGTCTCTTCTGGGGACTCTTTTAAATGATCTTATGGTTGCCAACAGAGCAGCATACTACTCTTGAATTACAAATTCCTTTGACTCAACAGTGGAGAACTCAAAATCCCCCAAATGTATTACAGACAACGAGATTCAGAAGCTTCATATCTCCTTAAGGCCATGCTAACTCTCACTTCAAATGTACAGTAGTGTCTTCATATCTTAATTTCAGATGTCAAGCTTAATAATGTGTAACATTTTTCATGACTAAAGTTCTGGTGTCTGGCCGCCGTAGCTATTCCAGGGCGTCTCAATTCACATGGAGTTCTGAATACTAAAATTTGAATAAATTGGGCTCTATTTCACACCCTTTTGAGCTTAAATCTTTCCTGTTCTTTCATATATATGAAAGCTGATTCCGGATGATCTTTTAATCATATTTACAATTTTATTTATATTGGGCCTACAGGTGGGAAGTACCAATTGAGTCTTAGTCTTGTGTAACATATTAAACCCCAATCCAATTGAAATTAGATTTCCAAAAAAAAAAATTATAAGTCCTCCTAATATAGCATTGACTCACAAATCTGGATATCTAGTAATAACTTTGTCGAGGAACAAGCTATATCGTGACTGTAATAGAAGTGAGAACTTCTAGGTTTTTTCTGGGCTGCTTAACTCTAGGCAGAAAGTCCATTTTCTCCTACTGAAGAATAACGAGGGTCTGCCTAGAGGTGGCACATTTTTTCCCTCTCAAGTTTCAGTACTAAGAGGGGGAGTAGGCGGACCGCGAAAATGGGAAAATTTAGCTGGCTAATTGTAGTTAATGTGAAGGATGTAAAAAAAGTCCCATCAACAACAACCATCAGTATCAATTACAAATCACCTAAAGCCATAATAAAATGTTCACCAGAGTCCCAAGAACTTCCTTACTACGAAGCATCCGTCAGTACTCCAAAGTGCGCTTGTCCGACTACGAGCAAAAGATCCATAATATTCTTTCAAAGCAACTTCAACCAGAAACATTAGAGGTTGAAGATATCTCTGGTGGTTGTGGATCCATGTTCTCCATTAATGTCACTTCAGACAAATTCCAAGGGTTAAGTATGATCAAACAGCACAAATTGGTTAATACTATTTTGAAAGATGAGATTGCTAAATGGCATGGCCTTCAGTTGAAGACGAAAGCAGTTAAATGATTATTAAGACGAGTGATCTTATTGGTTGGAAGTATGTGGGTGTGTCAGTGAGGATATGTGTGTTGCCTTGTATATAGAATGAATGCATATTTGCAAAATTGTTATATTTATGACTATTTTTTGTTATATAACTACAACTTTCAAATGTAACTAAATATCTCTCATTAAAAAAGGAAAATGTATATAATTGTGTTAACAGCGTAGAATTGTAATCAAAATTGAGGGTGTTCCAACGAACCAGTTTTTTTTTTTTATTCTTTGCTTAAGTTTTCTCATAACTCATAAATTTTATTTATAATAATGGTGAGCCTGTGGGCCCTTGGGCCCTTGGGTCAAAGAATTTTAAATTCTAATTACTCTTTTGTGGAGTAGTACCAATTTCCAAATAAGTACCAAAAACTTCATCCCAAAACCAAGATGTAACACCAAATCCTAATTCATAATTCTTATAATGATGTTCCAAATGATATTTTTTCAATTTTTGAAAATATTCTGGTAATTTTGCATGGTGTAAGAAATAATGAGTACAATCATAAAAGATATAACCAAAAAACCCACCAGCAAACCCGGAACAAGCCCAATAGAAAGGTAGCAAACCGAATACCAGTCTATAGAAAGGATAAGCAAGGGCAATGAACAATGTTGGTGGCATGACTAAACGATATTTATCCATTGGTAAATAATGATGTACCCCATGTAATAAGAAATGAATTGTATAAGCAACAGGATGACTTGGTAAATAATGATCCAAATGGAATAGAAATCTATGAAGACCATATTCGATCAAAGTCCATACGAACAAACCAACACCAAATAAGAACAATGAAAACAACTTATTAGTATTTGTGAAACCAACATAAAAGATAAACAAATCAAGAGGAATCCAAATTGTTGGTACAACCCACCATGGAGTTAAACTTAAAGGTTCAAGGAAATTACCAAATAAAGGAGCAGAACCTTTACCATAATGTCTTGGTCTATGAACTTGATCCAAATAAAATTCTTTTGTAAATCCACCAAATAAAACTTGTAATAACAAAGGTTTATTCAAGTCTAAAAATTTATGATTTTGAAGATCATGAGAAAAATCAGTAACGATATTTAATTTTTCATAATCTGGAGTTCCCTTTAAAGCAGTAGAATCAAATTCTTCATCATCAAGTTTAACTTCAGTGGAATGATTAGGATTTGATAATAATTCTTCTTCTTCTTCAGCAGTGGCCAAATAACCAACCAAATAATTTTCATCCAAGATTTCATAAGTACTTTCAGAATGAAGATGTGAAATTTCATCAGCTAAGATTTCAGTAATATCCTTCCCAGCATATTCTTCTATAAGTTCAGATCCACCTGGATGTTCATCAAGAAACTCTGTAACGTTATAAATTTTTCTATGATAAAGGGAAACCCAAATATCCTTTGGAGAATTGTGTTGTTCTAATTGTTTCTTAGAGAAGAGTGGTAAAGTGGCCATTGTTTATATATATATATATCTTTATGAATAATATATGAATAATATATGAATGGTACTTTTAATATTGAATGAATTAATTAGTTCTCAGCTCGGGAATTGAAGGAAGGAAAAATCATCTGCTTTTTTTCTTTTATTTTTATTTTTATTTATAAATCTCTGAGTGGCCTTAACAGAAAAAAGTACAAAATTAAGTTATATAGTACGATGTGGCGCTAACCGGGATGTCTTATTTTCGGGAATTGTTTCCCTTTTTGGTCTTGTCATAATAATATTAATATTAAATATATATAAAGAGAATTATAGGGGGAATTTTAACTAGAGAAACAAACACCTTAATCAGTTTTAATTCAACTAAAGATATTTATAAAGAATATAATGATATTGATAACATTCTCTGGTTCTCTTTAATGATTGTAATATTGTCATGTTGTGATTTTATATTTATTTATTTAAAAACTACTGATCAGCTAATGAGAATATAAATTACAAGTACAATCTTGAATTTTATAGTACAATATTTATATTGTTTCCCTGTCAAATTGTCAAGAGATCATTAATATTTAATGAGTTGAGTACCTTTTTAATATGTATTATGTAATCATATCACACATTATTACGTAACCATAAATAAATTATATAATCATTTCACATAAATTACATAATCAGAATTCGCGAAGAAGAAAAAAGGGAAAAAGTCCAAAAAAAAAAAAAAAAAAAAAACGTCGCCAAAAAAGTAAAATGGAAAACTTCAAAAAAAGGGCCCTAAAACAAACAAAACAAAAAGATTTCAATTTTAAATTTAAATTCAATTAATTTCTTTAATTTTAAAAATTGGAAACTATTTTAATTTGATCTTTTATTCTTTCTTCTTCTTTCCTTTCAATATCAATAATTTATTTTCAAATACTTCAACAGATATAAACATTTCCTTTTTTAATTGCAATCCATATTTTCACTGTCTTCAAAACCAAACCCCTTTTCAAAGAGACTTATCAAGAGACTTAATTACTTAACTACTTGGTTTCCCCCTTTTCTTTTATTTACGTCCAAAAGTTAACATTGAACACCACATATACAAACTCACATTCATGCCATGTCATACGACCCAACTCAGATAACTTCTTCAACGCGAAGAGTGTCCAAATCTCGAGACACAATCATTACCATGCCCAAACGTAAATCAAATGCTTATATGGCTGCTGAAGCTGTTCAACAAGAAAGAGATGCTGTTAGAGCTTTGAAAAGACTTTCAATGGGTGGTTCTTTAACTATTGACCCTGATCTACCCTTTGGTGTTGATAATGAATTGGATAATTTCCAACAAAAGCAACAAAATAGACGTCGATCAAGTTCCGGATCCTCTTCAATATCTAGTCAAAGTGATGAGTTTGACCTTAATGATATTACTTTAATTAATGATCAAGATGATAATGATAATGATAATAATAATGATGATTACCCAAATGATAATGATGATAATGACCATGATGAAGGAGACGTAAAACTTGATGCTGAGAAATTATTATGGGTACCTGCTAAATCACATCCTTCTATTGCACCAGATAGATTCCGTCGTCATGTGGAATCAACTCTTGGTGATATGCATAAGAGAATACATTCAAAGGATAAATCTTCTGATTCCATACCATCTTTGAAAGAACTTACTGATGAATTGGATAAATTGTCAGAAATGGCAGGTCTCGCTGCTACTGATGCAATCACATTGGCAAGATCATTATCATCTGCTTCTTCATCTTCTTCTTTACTATTACAACAGAATCCTAAACCAAGAAGAGCCATATCTGCAAGTGCTGCTGAAACTATAAGGAGAAATAATGATACATCTTCAAATAAAGATGATCAAGATCTTCTCCCTCAGTCATCATCATCTAAAGACGAAGAAGATCATGTACTTTCATTGGATGAAGAAGATCAAGACGTACCATTGTTCATGGATTCAAGTAACTCATTGAGAAGAAACAAATGGACAACGTATTCAAGAAGTCGTCGTTCTAATAACATCAAAAG
The DNA here is from genome assembly GCA_030579075.1 of Taiozyma dajiaensis. Taxonomy (NCBI): domain Eukaryota; kingdom Fungi; phylum Ascomycota; class Saccharomycetes; order Phaffomycetales; family Wickerhamomycetaceae; genus Taiozyma; species Taiozyma dajiaensis. The sequence goes on from JAKUAB010000002.1 coordinate 150,477, forward strand.
TCCTAGAGTACAATCACCACTTGTTGACGAAAATAAATTTGATGATGGTTCAAAGACTGAAATTGTTACTGAACCACCATTGAAATCGTCACCACCATTACAACACCAACCTCAAAATAGACCATCATATTCATCCAGAGAACATGAATCTCAACCACAAAGACAAACCACACATCTTGAAGGTCAAAGAAGACCTTCACAAGGTCATCTTCAACAACAGCATTATCCACAATCTAAACCTCAACAGAAATCATTACCACATTCTCATTCACAAAAGCATCGTCCACATTATCAACAGCAGCAACAACAGCAGACTTCACCGTATCAACAACAACAGCATCCCCAACATCGCCAGCATCATTCACAACAGGGCCCATATCCACAACAACAACACCAATATCCTCAGCATAATGGCCGTCCTTCACAGCAACAACATCATCAACAACAGCTTCATCAAGGACAATCAAGACCTCAACAACAGCATCGCTTTCAATCTCAGCCCCAATCTCAACAAGGTCAATCTCAGCCAGGTTCAAAGAAGTTTTATGGTCCATTACATCAACAACAGAAACAACAATTGCCTTCAATCCCAAGATCATCTTCAGAACACCAAGAACGCCCTAAGAATGAGTATCCTGTGGTTAGATCGCAATCTGACGTTCGTAGTGGGAACAATAATACTCAGCAGAGACCAAGCACCGTACAGACCCGTACAAACCATTCAAGAAATCGACATGCTGGTTCTTTGATTAGTCTCGATTCTCAATCATCGAGTGCTTCTGGTACAGGTACTAGCCAATCTGTTTCGACTACTCCGCAATTACAAACGAAACCGCTGCCTTCACCTTATGCTTCTGAACAACAACAGCAAGAACAGCAACAAAGGGCTTTGCCCACTGTTTCCTCTTCTTCTACTCAGCAACCCTTTGAATTGGGCAAGGTTCCTACTAATGACCTTAAAAACCCTTCTTCTTCTCATCAATCAAAGGACAATCCGTTACCTACACCACCATCTTCAAGCGATCCATTTGTTGAGTCCTCAGAGACTTCTCCAAAGAAAGAATCTAAATCCAAGGAGTTTTTAAACATGTTCAAGATGAAAAGATCTCCATCACCAAAATCCATGAAGGAGCAAACGAAGAAGAAAGATGAACCTTTGAACGACCAGGAGAACCAAATCATCCCTGGCCAACCACAGAAAACATCTCCACAAAGGCCAGTCCTGAAAGGATCAAGTTTTAAGTTTGGAAAGAAGGATGACAAGAAGACCTCGCCTAAGAAATCACCAATCTTGTCAACATTTAGTTACAAGACTGGTGATCCAAGAGCCCAAGAAGTCTCTTACACTCCAAATGGCACTTCAGAGTCATCATCGCCAACAACTCCAACATCACAGATTATCAGTGGTACATCACCACAATCTTCACCATCCAACCTGACTGATGATCAACATCGCCTGCGAAAGGAGTCATTGGCAAAGAAGCTCTCATTGGAAAACATGAAGAAATCTGATAAGCCTAATGCCCCTGTACAATTCACAGATTCAGCTTTTGGGTTCCCATTACCACCATTGTCGCACTCTACCATCATCATGCTTGATTACAGATTCCCAATCCATGTTGAAAGGGCACTGTATCGTCTAAGTCATTTGAAGTTGGCAAACCCAAGACGGCCATTGAGACATCAAGTATTACTGTCTAATTTCATGTATGCCTATTTGAACTTAGTTAACCACACGTTATACTTACAACAGTTGAAGGAAGAAGGTGGTGTGGACCCAGAAGAGGTTCCTTTGGAGAATTAATGATTGTTACGTTTTTTCCTTTTGCATTTTATACTACTTTAATCACTGGACACTCTAATCAATGGTTTTTGAACGTTTCATTATCATAATAAAAGTATGTAGTTTTTTATGATTTGGACCATTTAACAAGTGATAATGAACTCTCGGATAAGACAAATAGATTGGCTTGGAATAAGAATATTCCTAAGACCAACAAGGCATAGTAACAGTAATTCCAGTATGCGAACTTAGTTATGCTCACTTGAAACTTTGGAACACCAAAGAAGTTACAGAATGAATGACTCAGGATCACCGCATAAAGATTATCCGTTCTCAGAAAGATGAAGTTTGTAAACACACCAAACAGGAAAGTATAAGCTAGCTGGAAAATAGTGGAGAAGATGATCACATTCAAAGGTGTCTTCTTTAAGAATAATTGATAAGCGTGATGAAAATGGGCAAAACTGAAAAGAGCAGGGGGAAGCAACAATAGCAATTTCTTACTGACATTTGGAACCTGGTTTAATGTGACAATGATGGTAGCAGTATATATTATCTCTTCAGTGGCTGGCCCCACAATTAGGTCTCTAACACCATGTATCGTTTTTAAGTCTTCAAACAGTTCGCTGATGACGTTAGGACCTTCTTCAAAGAGAAGTTTATCTGTAATTGGACCAATATACAAAAGGGATACCAATGTTGAGGTTTGTACAATGTCTCTAGTAACCAGTTTCAAATGCTCAACGTCGAATTGGTGCTCATCGTTGTACCTCAATCCGCCAAAGATGCCCAACTCAGAGTAAATCTTAGCGACCGATTTACCAGACAGCTTGGACACCAGAGAAGGCAAGATAGCCATTGTCAGCATTGTGAACACGATGATCTTTGAGACCCTCTGTCTCACTACTTTTGGATGGTTTCTTTCAGTGTGGATGTCAGCATTGAGATAGATGATCACGACATAAAGCAGTGAAAGCAGCGTGGAGATTGAGATACCAATGGCCAATGAGTATCCGTTGCCTAACAAGTCTTCCATTGGATTGAAATTGACCTGTATAAGTTCTTGCAAGTTGGTAAGAGCTCGGTAGAGCAAATAGAGATTATTTTCCAAATTTTTGTGCCATTTTGGATTTTCCTATTGTTCAGACCGAAAACAGTATAATAGTATGAAACACTTGTTTTAGTTCAGATTTATGTGTCCGGTACCATGTTTTGCCACATCATATTACAATGGCCACAAGAGATTTGATATGAGGATATAGGACTATGGCTCCTCTTGTTCTTTCTTCTTCATACATACTAGTGCTACAGAAAAGCGTTTCAAAATCTTGAAATCCCAGTAAAGTTGAAACCATATAATGGATCACTACAAATGTGATAAGCTTTTAAAAAACGTTCAATTTCTAGAAGACGACATTTTCCAAATCCAAAAGGTCACTATAGTGACAAATCCAACTGTTGTAGAGGCAAGAATAACATTAGATAGGTTGTTGTCATCAGATTCCGGCTCTAGACCTGGTGTGTTCAGTTGAGGGTTATGAGCTGCTTCGACTAATTGAACAAAGAGCTCCGTCAAAGAAGACTGCCAGGTGGACGAGACGTGTAATGGTGGTGGTAGGAATTGTTTCTGAGTGTATTCTTCTGGCTGTAGGCCAAATCTCTGTTGTTGTCGGTCTAAATCAGCCTTCAAAGCAACAATAATTGTGGGTATCTTGGAGATCAATGGATGTTTCTCTGAGAGTTCAACTAGGTAGTGGAAACTGTCAGGGTCTGAACTATCATATGTCATACATAGCACATCACATTGATTCAACCTGGACTCATTCTCCAAAATAGCTGGTTCAAGTTCACCCAATTCTTCCATGATTAAATAAGCCTGCTTACCATTCTTATGCTCAACACTATTCACCACAATCCTCGGTTTCAAAGTTGGGTTGTAGATATCACTGTACTGTCTACCTAGAAACACTTCTGATAATGATGATTTACCACTCCCTGAGGCACCTAATAAATAACAATTAAACACCGTTCTATCAGTGACACTGACTCTGTAAGGCTTACCATTTCTCTTTCTTTCTTTTCTTGGTTTGGTAACTTTCAGCGCTGAAGCTGTTGTACCGTTCTTCGTGTTACTTTCGAATCCCAGATAAGCCAGATATGCTAATGTGGTCTTGAAGTCTAAGTATGTGGTCATACTCCATTGAGCTAACCAACCTTGAAGGGTGACATGACCTTGTTCATTTCTAACTGTGGTCTGGGGAAAGTTTGTATCTATCCATTCTCTAGGAATACCTGGAGTGGTCTTAAACAGAGATGCTAATTCAGAGTCGTTCAACCCACCATCGTTATCCTTGTCGAAAGTTAGAAAAAGGTCAACAAAGAATCTATATCCAATGGGCGAAAGCTCAACACTCGAATTCTTAGGAACATCAAATTTTGGAAACAGAAAACTGTCATTCAAAGAAAGTGAATCTGTGTAGTGAAAAGTTCTTAGAATACCCCAGGTAGTCTCATGTCTACCTTTAGCTGCAAAGATCTTGTTCAAGATGATGAACCCTTCAAGGTTTAACCCTTGCTCACTAAACGTCCCTGGTTTCTCCTTGTTCACGTTCTCTTTGATATCTGAAATGTCATTGATGTCTATGTTTCTGCCAAAGCATTTAGTTTGTAGAGCCAATAGTTCTTCACTATTCAGGTACCCATCTTGATCTTTATCACTAAGGAAAAACACCCTAGAAAGGGCATCAACAGCTGCCGGCTTCAAATTGCCACCTTTGGCATCAAAAAGTGGAGTAATCGGATGTGTGACTGCTCTTTGACATAAGTAGAACGCTTGGTTGATGTTGTATCTGTTCTTTGCACTGCACCGTATGCATGTCTCAACTTCTTTGAAGTCTTTCAATATTGGGATAAATTCATCAGCTATTGTTCTTTCTGATTCCAATGTAGATGCGAGATCTGACTTATTAGCACAAAGAACAATTGGCAAGTTGACACCCATCGATCTGAAGACATTCATCCAGTACAGTGATATTCTTTCATAAGTGTAATGATCACTGTACACCAACCAAATGACATCTGCCTTTCTGATCTCTTTATGCAATGTAGACATATCACTAGGGTCAGTGTCCACTAACACAGTTAAGTTTGGCGTATATGGAGAGCTTGAGAAGTCTCTGGGTATCGTGATAGCTGGCAGCAGTTCTTGAATGTTTGGCACAAAGGTATCTTTGACCAGTGTTGTTATTAAACTCGACTTTCCCACGCCTTTTGAAGGGTTAACAAGGAATCAGAATAGCTCAATCCAGTCAAACTTACCTTCATCACCACACACAACAACTCTTATTGTATCTTTGGACATCTTTAATTGTCTTAGAACACAGAAAAGTGTCAAAAAACTGATACCACAATAATTATGAACGGTTATGACATTCCGAGGGCTTTCCCCGGAAGTCCCTGTTTTAGGCCCAAATTTGAGAGGCAAAAAATCACCAATAATCAACACAAGATTTCCACAGATTTCAATCAATTCTACTGCAAACAAGACTTCTTTGGTAAAATGGTAAGTTCCCAACAGAGGATTCGGGCTAATTGACATCAATTTATTCCCGATCTTTCTATCCAATGGCCAGAAACGTTTTATTAACACGCAATTTGTCAGACTTCAGTTGGTACTGGTTACGATTTATCCAATTCTGTGTTTTCTCCAGATGGTAGAAACTTTCAGGTCGAATACGCTTCAAAAGCCGTAGAGAACGGTGGGACTACCATTGGGATCAAGTTCAAAGATGGTGTTGTTCTTGCAGCTGAGAAGATCATCACCTCCAAGTTATTAGTGCCAAATAAGAAGAACCGTATTCAGACAATAGGTCGTCATATCGGTGCTGCCTACTCAGGGCTATTACCAGATGGTCGCCACTTAGTTAACAGAGGTCGTGATGAATACGACACATATAGAAGCCAGTACAAAGAGCCTATCACTGTTCCTTATCTAATAGATCGTTTGGGTAACTATTTCCAAGCCTATACCTGTTACAACTCTGTCAGACCATTCGGTGTCAGTGCTATCATCGGTGGTGTTGATGATGATGGTGCTCATCTATACATGATCGACCCAAGTGGTACCTATTGGGGTTACCGTGGTGCTGCGACTGGTAAAGGTAGACAAAGTGCTAAGAATGAATTAGAAAAATTAGAATTGGAATCATTGGATGCTAGAGCAGCTGTTAAAGAAGCTGCTAGAATCATATACCTCGCTCATGAAGACAACAAAGACAAAGACTTTGAAATTGAAATTAGTTGGGTCTCTAAATCTGAAACTAACGGTCTACATCAATTCGTTCCAGAAGATCTACTAAAAGAAGCCAAAGAATACGCCGAACAGAAATTGAACGAAGATGAGGATGAAGATGAAAACATGTCTGAATAGCTCGGTTAGTTTAATATTGTCTGAGACAAAATGAAGAGTATGACCTGAATGTACACTACAGAAAGCTAAGAGCATGTATGATAAGATATTTCGTAAAAGTATTTCATTAAAATTATAACACATCTTGGTTTAATTGTATAATCACATTATTTACCCAAACGTTTCAATTTATCCCTTAGATCTTTGTTTTCTTGTTCGAGAGTCCTGATCTGTGTCGAAAAGGCATGGTGCTCTTGCTTTCTGCTTTCTCTTTCGGCCTTTCTTAGCTTCTCTAGCTCATTAATTCTTAACTTGGTTCGTGGGCTATCTTCAACATCCTCAAATTTACCATTATCATAGCACCATCTTAACTCTTCTGTCAGCTTATCAATCTCATCCTTCAAACGGTTGACTTCTTCTTGATCGTTACCATCTCCTGTTGCTAGCACTCCATAGTCGTCAATCAAAGATGAAGTAGCATTTGAGATGTATGCTAATAACGATCTTATGATAGAATAGCTTTGTTCGAAATCAAGTTCCTCATCAACCAGCTTCTGCAACTTCCTTTGGGCTTGTGATAATGATGATGGTTCAAGCACATTTTCAAACTGGATGAGAAAACCTTCGATAGTGGAAATTTGTAATTGAAATAAGTTCTTGAAACCGATCTCGTAACTGCTCAAAGCAGAGATTTGATAGCTCAACTTGACAACTTTTTCGCTTAACGTATTGTTATTCATCGCTAATCTCGATTTCTCCTTGTTGCTCTCCTCTAGTGAGAATGTGGCTTTGTGTTTCTCCGATGCCAATGTTCTTTGTTTAGCGACAGCCTGGCCTAATTCCTTGGCTGCGTGCTCCAGCTTCTTCTTATAGTCCCTGTCATTTGAATCAAGTTCAGACTGAGTATCTCTAAGAGCTTGTTCCAAGTGGTTGTAGTCTTGTTGTAGAATATTGAAGTTATCTTGTGTTTGGTCTAACAGCTGTTTCAAGTGACCTTGAGACTCGAGCTCTCTAGTACGAGATGCAAGTTCTTCATTCAGATGTTTGATCTCTATATGCAATTCAGAAATCTCTCGTTGTTTTCTCTTTAGTTCTAGTTCGAGGTTCTTGTCCGATGAGGTTTGCTGTCGTTCGACTTCAATCTTCAGTTCTTCAATCTCAAACTTTAGATTCTCAACCTCTTTGGAGTGAGTCAGTTTAACAACGTTCAATCTATTTTTCAACAGTTCAGTTTCTTGTTCCTTGCTATCAGCCTTCTGGAGGTCTGATAGCTCTTCCAGTTCCGATTCCAACTTGACGATCTTGTCGTTTAATTCACTGATCTTAGCACGCTTCTCGCTCAGCAGTTTTTTTAGAGTCCCCAAAAACTGAGAATTCTCAGTGTACTTCTTTAACAATGAATTGTACTCGATCTTGATGGTCTCATACTCATCAGCACTCTCAATCAGTAAGTTTCTCAAATCTTCTTCCACTTGTTTAGCCGTATCTCTCTTTTGTTGGATTTGTATCTTGACATTCTCAGGAATACCATTCTGGCCATGTTGTTGTGATGACCTCGTTCTAAGGAACCTTGGAGATTGCGAGTCTAAGCTGGTTGCGATTTGATCATACTTCTGTAAGATTTCATTCAAGGCAAACGATAGAGCTTTCAACTTGGTATAAAGACTCTGTGACTCATCTCTTGCCTGTATTACAGCCTTTGCCGAATCAGGACTTAAGAAATCAACTGTTGCTGTCAAGATTTCGTTCACAAGTTTTTCCCATCTCCTAGCATTGGCAAACTGGGTTTTCAACGATTGATCTTGGTCACTGACCTGGGATTTCAGTTCTTCCATATAGGAATTTAATTCATCATTCTGGCGCTTGGTTGTGATTAAGTCGTTCTTCATATCCAATGCTTCTTTGGCTTTTTCTTCGTATTTGGCATCATCAACTTTATTAGCAGAGTCAGCTAGTAATGGTGGTTCATTATCTTCTCTATTCCTCATTTCATTCTGCAGTGATTCTCTCTGATCAATCAAGATGCCGTTCTCTTTCTCTAGCTTTTGCAATATTTCAGTCTTGAAATTTTGGCCTTTACCAGATTCTCTCAAGATGTTTCGGATAAACTCACTTAGAAGTCTTTGTTGGAGTTTGTAATTTGTGATCTGCTTGCGAAGATTTTCAAGTTCATATGAGCTTGTAGCAGTTGTGGAGCTTGAGTTCTCACCCGATGATGAAACAGGCTCAAACAAAGACATTGATCTAGCTGGTGATTTATTAATTTCACTACCTGTGGAATTGGAATCAAAGATGGACTTCATAAAATTGGTAGACATTGGGTCAGCTGGTGTATTCACCATCTGTCCGGAAAGTACCTCTCTGTCTAAGAATTCACTTCGTGGTCGTAACTTTCTCCATGGCGTTGTCTCTGGGTTGATCTTCGGCAGCATAGGGGAAGACGCATGGTTGTCGATGTCAATAAACCTGCTAGCTTTTGATCTTGTGCTGCTTCTAGAAATAGATCTTTCACTACTTTTAACGGGTTCGTCATCTTGTAAACAATTATCGAAGGCTTCCAAATCTTCTGAGTTATCTGAATGATCTGAATCAACCGGATCAAATGGCTGTTTTTTAGGAAGGAATAGCTTGAAATGACTCTTATTCTCTTTATCTTCCTCGGGGTTCTCTCTTCTGGTGGGACTGGACATTGCCTTTAGTGGGTCTTCCCTTTTGAAGTTATTAACATTGGATGATCTGATTATCTGTGAATTCGTAAGGAATGTGCTGGAATGAAGGAACTCATTCTCTTCATCATCATCAAAAGATTCTTCGTCTTCAGAGCCAACTTTCACCTCGGAGCCCTCATCAATCTTTAGACCATTAATCCTATCAACCGTCTGATCTATTTCGTCATCAGTTTTGTTAGCCGCCATTGTTAAGAATGCTCTTTCAGGGTTGAACTCCTCTGAAGTACCTGGGGTCTTAATGTTTATCTACTGCAAATGCCCTGTTTCCACCTGTATTGTTTGGCAAAAAAAAAACCGCGTGACCTATTCCAGTATATCGCTTTACAAATAGCGGACACAGTCTCTTCCACAACACCCTTGCAATGCGCCTTTCCAGAGTTTGATCTGTTTTGAAACTGACGTATCTTGAGACTTTCTACTTTGGGCCATACAAAATTCGAATTTGTTCACGCGACAGTCACATGATCAATCACACGCTGTCTCACGTGATGAAAAGAATCTGGTCAGGGCACATAAACTTTTTCATCAAACAAAATTTTCCAAATTTTTATTAAGAGCGACCACGGTGAAGGTCATAATGGAAATTCTTTGAAACACGCTTAGACAAGATGGAAAAACCTACTTTAGAGTCTATCGACTTGTCCGACGTTGACTTCAGAGACCTGGAAGAACAATACGCGGTCCCAGAAGAGAGTCTGTTTGACAAATATGTCGTCCTGGATGGTGCCCCAATCGCTCCAGAATCAAAGGTTCCAATCTTGACCAAAGTTCTAACCAAGTTTTTGAATGCTGCTGGTAAAGTCACCAACTTCTACATGCCATTGGAGGATGGTAAGACCAGAGGTTTTGGTTTTATCGAGTACGAAACCTCCCAAGCGGCTGACAAGGCCATCAAACAACTGAATGGTAAAAAATTGGATGTAAAACATCGTTTGTTTCTAAACAAATTGTCTGACATTGAAAAGTACGCTGCTTCAGGTAAGATTACTGATGACTTCCAAGAACCACAGCTGCCACCATTCCAAGAAACTGACTATTTGAAATCCTGGTTACAAGATGAAGCTGGCCGTGATCAATTTATCTTACACAAAGGTGACACCGTTGGTGTTTTCTGGAATAAGAAGAAAGACAACCCAGACCTAGCCATCGAACCAAGAAACAAGTGGACCGAAGGTTTTATCAAGTTCTCACCAAAGGGTTCGTACGTTTTCTCTGTCCATCCACAAGGTGTTCAAGCCTGGGGTGGTAAAGAATTTAAAAACTTGAAGAGATTCTCCCATCCAAATGTTCGATTGATTGATTTCTCTCCATCAGAAAAATATTTAGTTACATTATCACCAGATCCAATTGTTCTACCTCCAGAAGACCACCCAAAGAGAGCTACTTTCCCATTTGGTCCAGAATCTGAAGGTCACAAGTTGGTTGTTTGGGATATTGCTACTGGTTCACCAGTGCGTACCTTCGCTCTTCCACCAAACTTAGAAGGTAGAAAAGAAATGATTTGGCCATTATTGAAATGGTCTCACGATGACAAATTTGTTGCCAGAATCGGTCCTAACGCTTTGGCCATTTACGATACCACTCAAGAGTTCGCCCTAACTGACAAGAAACCAGTCAAGATTGATGACATTGTTGATTTTGAATTTGCCCCAGCTGGTGTTCAATTAGCTGGCTCTAAAAAAAATGACCCAGAGACATACGTTTTGGCCTACTGGACCCCAGAAACCAGTAACCAAACTGCTAGAGTTGCTGTCTTAAACGTTGCCACTAAACAAGTTCTAAGAACCATCAACTTGTTCCAAGTCTCCGATGTTAAATTACACTGGCAAGATAGTGCTGACTACCTAGCTGTTAAAGTTGATCGTCACACTAAATCTAGAAAGACCTTATTCACTAATTTGGAATTTTTCAAGCTATTGGAGAAGGACATCCCAGTTGAAAAGATCGAATTGAAGGACCGTGTGATAAACTTTCAATGGGAACCAAAAGGTGACAGATTCGTTACTATTTCAAGACCTGAAGTCGCTAGTGCCAACCCTGCCATTGCCAGAAACTCAATCACTTTCTACGCTCCAGAAAAGAAGACTGCTACTACTCTAAAGAAATGGTTGGGTTTTAAAGTCATTGATAAGAAATTCTCCAACACAATCAATTTCTCACCAAAGGGTAGATTTGTTACTTGTTCCACAATTGGTGGGTCAATCTCACAAGGTGGTATCGAATTTTACGATTTGGACTACTCTGGTGAAAAGAAGGAGTCTGAATCTGAGGAAGTCAATGCCCATGTTAAACTACTTGGTACAGAATCATATGGTGGTTTGACTGACATAGAATGGGATCCATCTGGTAGATTTGTTGCTGCTTGGTCCTCAATCTGGAGACACAAGATCGAAAATGGTTACAAATTGTTCGATTTTGCTGGTAACCTATTGAGAGAAGAACTACTAGACGACTTCAAGGCCTTCGTTTGGAGACCAAGACCAGAATCACTATTGACTGGTGGTGACAGAAAGAAGGTCAGAAAGAACTTGAGAGAATACTCAGCCCAATTCGATGAACAAGACGCCATGGAAGAATCCACCGCTGCCAGAGAATTGATCTTGAACCGCCGTCATCTATTGGAAGAATGGAACTCTTGGAGAAACACAATCTTGTCCAACAAGGAAGTCTATGGTATCAAAGACGAATCCGAATCTGCTAATAGTGAAGAAGAAACAGTTGAGGAGATTAAGGAACAAATCTTGGAAGAAAAAGAAGAAGTTGTCGAGTAATTTCTTTGCTTATGAATTGTTTAGAAAATGTAAATTAATCTGTCTATGTGATCTTTTGTAGTAGTTTATTTAAATGTTTAGTGATGAGTATCTGTGTAACCATGCCAACAAAATTTAACCGAACTGGAAAAATTAAACTGTTTGAAACCTTAACAATGAACATATCGGAAAGCCATCTGTCATAAACGCTGCCGAAAATGGACGAGTCCAAAGCTGCAAAGGTCCTCAGGTCACTGGAACTTCTGAGGAATGATACTTCCTCGAAGAGGACGCCTATCCTGTCCCATAGAATTACCAAAAGAAACAAATCCACGAACAAAGTGATCAAGTACTTCCAAGATATCAACAAGCGAAGAATACGGTCAGACCCAAAGGAGATTACACTGACGTCGTACCAGCCATTCAGCCGAGAGTCTCTATATGCTAGAATTGCCACTTATCAAACATGTATAGATCCACATCTTACAAGTGCACAATTGAATGCAGTGGAGATGTCACTCAGAGGTTGGAGATACCACAAGGATGCTGAGTTGTATTGCGAGGCCTGCTTTGGGAGATTCAAAATGAAGTTCACCGAGAATGATGAGTTGAATGACAAACTAGAAGAGGTATTCTTGAATAAATTGAGAGAAGGTCATGATGACAATTGTCCATGGAGGAAACAACATACTCCAAGGAGTATCTATGAGATCAGTTTCACGAATCTGGACAATGAATTGGCTGAATTTGAGAGTTCATACTCAAAGAATATTAATGCTACTGGGATAAATCTTGCTCAAATACTTACAGATGATGAAAAGAACGTTGTCAAAAAGTATCTGGCCTCTAAGCACTATGAAATCAACGAGATTTCGATACATTTGTCATTGTTTGGCTGGGAGATGGTCGAAACCACAAACTCGGTGATAATTCTAAATTCAAAGAGTGATGCAAGAAGGCTAATTGTGAAAGATGATAAAATCGATTTGCTAGATGAGCATCATTCATGGTCAAACGTTATCGAAGGTTATAAAGTTCTTTTACAGATCATCCAAGCAGCCGTTTCTAATTTAAAAAACACTGCACATCCCTCTTTTCCAACACAATATAATGAAAAAGAGAAGAATGAACTAGAGAACGATGGTGATTGTGATGAAGAACTTCCAGGTAATCATCACAACACGGAAACGGTAGATGAGACGTTATCAAGGTTGTCAAATCTCCGAAAGCTATTTGAATGAGTTTAGAATGTACTCAATTGAACGACATAGGATTTGTGACCAGCAAATCACTTGAAATACATCAAGGCGATTATTCCATGCATGTACTCGCTGTTAGTCAATCACTCTTTGCTCTACAGGTCTCAAAACTTGTTGCTGATTTGCTGCCTCCCTAAGAACACTCATCAGGTGACCGAGCACACAGAAACAGGGGTTACTTAGACGCCTTAGAGGTAGCATTTTCGGTTTAGAAAGTTATTTGGAAGGTATATAACATGGTTTATGACGTATTTTTAATGTTACAAGGGCAAAAGATGCTCACAACAAGCACTTTTCCCTCTTCTCATCGGCTTCAATTCCCTAATAGAGGACATAACAAAAACAAAATTTTCATGAAAATCTGTAGAAACAAACCAATACAATCCATACAGAACAGAGAAAAGGCTCGTTGTGAGGATGCAAGACTACCAGAAGAACTTCCTGGACTTGGCTGTTGAGTCCAAAGCCTTGCGCTTCGGTCAATTCACCTTGAAATCCGGCCGTATCTCCCCTTACTTCTTCAACTTGGGGCTTTTCTCAACTGGGAAGCTGTTGTCTAACTTGGCTTCCTCCTATGCCACTGCCATCATTTCCTCTGGCTTGGAGTTCGATGTCATCTTTGGCCCTGCCTACAAGGGTATTCCATTGGCTGCCATCACTGCTGCCAAATTAGCTGAGATCGGTGGTTCCAAGTACGAAAAGGTTGCCTATGCCTTCAACAGAAAGGAGAAGAAAGATCACGGTGAAGGTGGTTCCATTGTCGGTTCAACTCTTGAAGGTAAGAGAATTCTGATTATCGATGATGTCATGACTGCTGGTACTGCCATCAACGAGGCTTTTGAAATCATTGCTGCTGAAAAGGGTAAAGTTGTCGGTACCATCATTGCATTAGATAGACAAGAAAGAACCGTTGATTCCCAACAATCAGCCACTCAAGTCGTCGCTGCTAAATATGGGATTCCAGTGCTATCCATTGTCAGCTTGACTGATATCATTAACTTCTTGTCCGGTCGTATTTCGGACGAGGACAGAACCAGAATCTTGGAATACCGTCAAGAATTCGCTCCTGCTAACATCTGAGATGCTGAGTCTAATGTTATAAAATGCCTTTATAGGTCGTTCATCTTTGTTTCTATTACTGAATTTGTATTTCTCGTTCTCTGTGCGGCTGATGGGTGCTCCCAGTCAGCAAATCTACCCCAGAGCTACCTATAACTAACTACATTATCAAGGGAATCAAAAACAAAAAAATTCAGTAATTAACGTAATCATCTTCTAACGTGAAGGTATTTGTTCTTTGGTGCTTTAGGTAGAGTCTTTTGTTGCTCTGCTGGTGCCACTTCAGGTGGTCTTTCTTCATATATACTCTTTGTCATTGGATGGCCTAATGTGAATCTACTAAATGGTGGGACAATAGTGTTCATCTTAAAACCTTGGACTCTTGGTAGTTTCTTAGCTTCAAAGCCGTTCATGTCTCGAGGTTTTGGTAATGAGTCTAAAGATTTCAATGTGGTTGGTTTAGCCTTCAATTTTTTGGCGATTTGGTTGAATAGAGCACGTTTGTTCTCAAATAGCACAGAGCTTGGTTTACCTTCTTCTTTTAATAGCACTCTAACACGGCCCGGATTCCCAAAATCTTGGGGATGAGTCTTTTCTGGCTCATAAACAGCAGTTAATAATAATTGAGAACAAGCTTCAGCAATATCATGGGCCAATGGGTTTTCCACAGCCAATTCCTTCGACACTCTTCTACCTTCTTTGTGTGATCTGTTCTTGTCAAAGTAACAAGGATATATTAGCTGTAGTTTCTTCAGCTGTTCAGCTTCTTCTTCTGAAAACTTCTTCACATTTGTAAAGTCTTCAGTGAAATCATCATGGTCTTCATGCTGTGTTGATGGAGGGAACAACGGAGGATCTTGTGGTTCGCTGTCCTGTGATCTTACAATGGTCTTTTCCAGTTTTGGAGCAAAAGGCGTCTTTAAATTAGGATCAAACTCGGCCAAGTCCATGTCCAAGTTGTCGATGTCTTCAGCATCACTGACTTCTTCCAAAACAGGCATCTTTGTATATGTTTAAATAACGATGATTTACCTGGAATTGATACCCAGTTGAGCTTTTTTCATCGACTTTTTTACTATCAACGATGCCCAAGAACATCAAACGAGTTCGCGAATATTAAGTTGAAATTTGGGGACATAAACGTCATCTAATTGTATTGTTGATCTGGCTATTTCCTCGTTCTTTACCACCAATTTAAGATGTCTGAAAGTCCTGAAGGTGATCATCTGGTGTTTAGAGAGCCTAATAATAAAACAAGACTGAGGGAAAACGCCAGAGAGGCCAAAAGGATCATACGGCAGCTCGATAATGAACAGAAGAATGATTTGGGTATCCATTTATACTCATCTTTTCTATTACACCATATCCGTCCTAATTTTCCTCCAAGGTCCTTTGTTGCATGGCCAATGACTGCCAATAGAGTGCCCATTCCAAGAGGAGACGAGCTGTATAGTGAAATCCCAGATGAGAAGGACCTCCACGAGATGAACCACAAAGATATTGATATCCCAAAACCTAAGCTTAAGAGAAACCCTGTTCCGCCCGTGCCCACTGTCAAGCGTGAATATATGAGTGCGGAGACAGTCCCTGATGAGGTGCTACAGGAAGAAGCTGACGAAGAAGTCTTGGAGCTGACTGACTTGGACGAAGGTGATACTGAATCTGAACCTGAAACTAAAGTAGACACAGACCAACTAGAGCAAAAGCCACAAAAGTTATTCCAGATGTATATGACGGAGACACAAAGGAGGAGACAATTAAAGAAGGACAGAAAACAGACAAACCCAGAAGTTGAGCTGAGACTTGAGATCGACGCTCTATTCAAAAGAAAGATCTTGGAAAAAATACGAAAGAACCCAAACCAAACATTTCACACCTTCTTAGCTATCGATCACTTGAAAACTCCAGAATGGGTCCACGAGTGTATTATGAAGAAGTTGGATTTACTCACCGAAAGCTTCCCTCACAAAACTCAAAGACATATTCCTTTATTCAATTGGAGGTCGGTACTCACTAAGGCTGACATCAGAGATAGAGTATTCTTGGGACATATGAAGTACATTTTTGTCACCAGTGCCCAGGATTATCTTGCCAGTTACAATGAACGGTTGAGCAAAGAGTCTAATTATTATCCCGATGCTGAAACAGATGGACCAGATGGACCAGAGGAACCAGAGGAATCAGAGGATTTAGAGGGTTATACAACGCCAGAAGACTTACATTGGGTAAAGAGGCTAAAGATGATGAACTCAACCTATGACCAGATAATTGAAGATATCCGCTATGAGAGAAGAAATGACGGTCTTAAGTTGAATGACCTGTTAATTGACTAAGGGTTTACCACCTCACAAGGATCATTAAAATCATTGCATTAATCATTAAATATTGTCATTATATAGACATTGTGTATCATTATAATTGTCCCTTCAATTCTGGGAAAATTACCTCTAATAGAACGTCGAGCACTTCATAGAATAGACTATTGTTCAAAATTTCATTTTGTAGCATTGCATGAAGTCTGTTGCTTGCAACTTTTGAACTTGTCTTGCCCACAATCCTGGAACATGTGTCAACGAAGAGGGTTTCCAATAGGATTTTGGATTCCTGTTTGGTATTTATCTGTTCCTTAGGTGTTCGAGGGAGACTGGACTCCATGAACTTTCCTTCTGGCCATAGGGTCCCTTGCAATGTCAATATCAGTTCGATAACACGATCTTCAGTGGTTAAATTCCCTATCTGGGCTTTGATGTACTTCTCAATTGTACTACCAAACACTTGTTGTAAAACCACAATGATGGCGCGGCCTCTTAGCCAACTGTTGGATTTGCTAAACGGGAACACGGCCATGAATAGTTCTGTCACTGGCTTCACAAACGATTTGGAAACTGAACCTCTTGTTGGCTGATGGTCAAAGTTCTCCAGCTCTTTTCTCATTTCTTCAACATCTTCAGAGTCTGGTTGGGATTGGACTCCCTTAGAAAAGGTCTTCAAATCATCTGTGCTTGAACTCTTGTAAGACAACAAGTCGATACCAGAATAAATGCCATTGTATAAATTTTTAGCAGCGTCTTTAATTTCAAATTTTGGAATGCTGGATGTCTGTATTTTATAAGCAGCGGAAACCTTATAGTCATCGACGGTTAAGAACTTTCGGAACTCTTTATGTTGACAAACTTTGGAAATCTCTAACAACTTGCTGAGAAACTCCTCAAGTTGAATTCTTCTCTCATCAATTAATGACTTTTGTTGGAATTTCAAGACAATCTTCTTCTTTGGAAAACTGATCCCATTCACTTCAGGGATATCCTTCTTTAAGATCTCGTTTAATTTGTAAAACTGACTGAATCTTCTACCAACAGCCCAGCTGGTGGGCTCTTTACCTTCATGAGTTGAACTCTTTGTTACTTCGATGACATACACGATAAAATCTTTGGACTCTGAATGGCCCTTCACCCAGGAATTGATGGAAATTGAAGTTTTCCCAAACAAACTGTTTTCATTCTCTTGAACAATTAACTGTTGTCTCAATAGTTCATTTCTCTCAATCTCTCTTTGGAAACTTGACCTGGATTTTCTCAATAACCTCAATTCACTTAAATTGTCTGTCAGTTCAGCCTTCAAGATCAATGGGTCTAACATAGCACTCTGTCTGGTCAGCTTCTCAATATCTTGGCCTAATTTAGTGATTTCTTCTTTAAGATTGAAGGTATCATGGGACACAGAGAAGAAATCGTTGTCAATTTTCAGTTCATCAACTTCAGCAGCAACCTCAGAGCCAAACTCCTCATCGCTGTCTTCAAATAGTGGCTTCTCTTCAAGAAACCCATGGTCAGAATTTCCAAAGATTTCACTCTTAAGTTGATCTGTACTGGAGACCGATTTTAAGGGGTCAGATGATTGTTTCTCAGATGGAATCTTAAAGTCTTCACCTTTGGTCAAGATCTTGGAAAGTTGGTTCTCAATTTCTGACAGAGAACCATCTGCGCTGAATGCTTCCTCTTCATCATCATCCTGATATTCATCATTGTCACGATAATCTTGTAGTTCATCAACTTGGCTAATCAATGACTCTTCAAAAGTCTCACTAGCTAATAATTTCAAAAATAGATCAGAATTTTTGAAATCAGATAAATCACGATCTTCCATTCTTTTGAAGACTTCAAGTTGTAATAAAAGGATTGACTTTCTTACTTTCAAATACCCTTCAATGCTTCTGTTCTCGCCAGCAGCAAAGTCTTTAACCTCATCATAGACATCAGCGTTGATTCGTAAGAGTTTTTTATCAAAATAGCCATTGAAAATCTGTTTAATGTCATCAACGCCACTCATATCAGTCGAAGATGCTAATTCCTCCTCATAATCAGGGTTTTGAGGATCTTCTAAGGGATCTTTAATACCATTAACAGTCAACCAGAATTGTAACAGAACGATTCTAGATCTTTGTTCCATAAATTCCATGAAGAACGACAAGGCAGCTGGGTTATTCAAGATTTGGGATAAAGAAAGTGTAGTGATGAAGCCCTCAAGATCATCATGCGACAAGATTACAGAATTCCTCTTGCTATCTGCACCTTGAGAATTAGACGGTGACAGTTGAGTGATTCTCTTATCAATAGAGCTCTTAGCAAGGTTCAACCTTTTGCAATATTTCAAGAATTTCTCTGACTTGGAATTGCTTTTTTTAGTACGACTTATCTGAACAGCAATAAAATATCTCAGTTGTTTCAGAATAGGCATTGACTTGGAATTCTCAATCTGTTTAATATAACTTTCAAACTCTGGTTGCTTCATCTGAGGCGTAATCTTCTTCTCAGCAACATGTACCTTGCTATAAGCTGATACTGAAGATGGAGGTTTGTGTTGCGAGTTTGGATTTTGGTACTGTTTATCCAAGTAGTCCCTCAATTCCCTGACTTGATCTCTGTCTTTCAACGCTCTTGACGCAAACTTCACAATGATTTGATTCCAAGAGTCTGGTTCTGTCAGAAGTCTCAAGACAGGGAATAGCACGACATTTGATAATAGTTCTCTCACCAGCTTTGAAACTACTGGTGAGCACAGTTCTTCCTTAGGGAGTAGATATTTGATGAACTTTGTCACCCTGTCTCTTGAGTAATTCTTCATCATAGATTCAAGATCGACATTCTTCAACTCAACGAGTTTGTGTATTTTTGAAATCGTATCATACTCTTTGGAGATCTTTAGGTCTAAATCTGATGAGCTGCTGAGATTGTTCTCACCAATAACTGTCGCTTCAGCAACCACAAAGTTTGAAAAGTGCTTGGTGAGTAGTGGGATGATATCGATCACAATCAACTTGGAAGCATCTATGTTTGAGATTCTATTTTCCAATATATGGAGCGCACCATTCAGTTGACATTTCAACTCATTAGTGAATGCAGCGCTTGAGGAAATAGATTTGAACCAAGAGGAGACAAAATCACGGATAACCAAATCAACAATTTGGTCAAGACTTGAACTGAAGCTCGTTCCTTCTCTTGCAGTGTATGACTCCAATTGTTGCAATCGATCCACTTCCTTAGTCCATTCCACAGTCTTAGTGAACGCAAATCTAGGAAACCGGTTTCTAACTGAAATTGCTTCATCTCTGGGTATTCTGACAAAGTAAGCACAGATTAAAAGTACCAAAATGAGCAACAATGGCACCAGAATCAACAATATGAGCAGCTTCAATGACCCAATAACAAGAATCACCACTATCACCGATACCAAACCCCAGTTGATTTCACTGCCAGTTTTGATCCCTTTCCCCTCAGGATTTCCCTCTTCTGGTTGCAATTTACCACTCTGTGTCATGCCTTCTGGGAATTTTTGTCCTTCTGAATGTCTTCTGGCTTCTGGAGCCTTTTGTGGTGACTGTGTGGCTTCCTGAAGGGTCTGTCTCTGTTTATCTTTGTTGATGTTTCTAGAAAAATTGAGAAAATGGGCCATAAATGAATCCATCAAAGTCAATTTTGAACAGTCAATTCAACATGACTATTTACTCCTTTTGGATCTTTGACAGACATTGTGAGTTATCTGTTCCCTCTTAAATATCCTATAGACTAACTCATCCTCTAGGCAACTGCATTTTCAACAGAGAATGGACTCAAGTTTTATCCCCACAGGATTCAACCCAAAGCGGAACCATCAACTCCAAACACAACGAAGATACCGCCAAGTTGCTTTTTGGTGCCCTGTTCTCCCTTAGAAACATTGCCCGAGATCTTGGGAATGATGAAGACGAGGAAAATACGCTCAACTCGTTCGCAACTGCTAAATACAGGGCTCATTTCTACGAGACTGCCTCTCGTTTAAGATTTTGCATACTGAGTGATCTAAAGACGCAACACCTCCAGAACGTGCTGAGAGACATATATTCGAATATATACGTGGAGAACATTGTCAAGAATGCATTGTCCCCTGTCGATTTCAAGCCTGGAGACAAGATAACGAACCAAAATTTTATTAGAATTACAGATGAATACTTCTCAGCCTTATAATGAACAGTTTAAAATGAAAAGAGTGCATGACTTTAAAACTATAGTTCAAACGTTTCCTCGTCAACTAGGCCATACAAGTCTCCTAAAAGTTCGATGATTTTGTTTAGTTCATTTGTGATGACATTACTGACCAGGACATACGAATAAAGAAGGACGTAATCCTCGTCATTCAATAGTTTTTCTGACCTAATGTTACCAAGTTTTACCATGATCCGATCTCTTGAATGGTCAGTTGATGCAGGTTTACTTGGTAATGGGATACCTAAAGTCAATGAAGATGATATCATGTAAAAGATCAAGAAGATTCTGTTTGTTAACTCGTCACGTTCTTGTTTGGTGTAATGCAACACAAGGGATTCGTTCTCAGATAAGGTTGGGTCAACAGAGATCATTGTATTAATGTTTTGAAAGGCGTCAATGATCTTCTCTGTGGACTTGACCAACTTATTGTATATATCTTCTCTGAATTTACCCTTCAATCTTGTTTCCTTTGGTGCTTGTTTCAACAACATTTCCAGCTCTCTCATGATAGCATTGATACCACTTGGATCAGCAAGACCTACTAAAATGTTATCCTTAACTTCCAAGGGATCGGTGTTCCAAACAACACCAAGTCTTAACCATAAGATAGACAAACCTTTCTTTAAACGACGTCTGGCTGTCATAGGTAAGAAGGTAACAGTCATGAATAAGGCCCAAAGAACACCACAGGCGATGCCGACAAATCTATGGATGGCAATATCTCTAATGATAGGATCTGTATCATCACCAAGTTCCAGGTCTTCACTCTTTTTAATGTTGTACGAATACAACGCAGTGATATTGTAGGTCAACAGGATGAAACGGCCATAGGCGTTGACATCCTTCCAATTCAAGATGATGTTAAATGAGAACAATGAGATGACCCAACCACCAAAGAACATCACATAGACATTGGCATCAAAGAGTGTCCACAGTAGATAAGCCATAAATGCACCTAAGAATGTCCCCAGAAATCTCCAATTCATGGTCATTGTTGTCCCACCTAAGGATTTGTTCATTATGATACCATAAGTCACCAGAATCCATTCACCTCTCCATTCCATAAATGCTTCCTTTGTTCTTGGGAAGTATGCTAATGATGCCAACACAAACGCACCCAAGCCAACTCTGATACCAAATTGGACCTCAACTTTTCTGAAAAAGCTAACAAACTCCCATATCTTATAGCCAAGTGTGTCTTCCTGGTCAGTCGACTCAGTTCTTTTTTGTAATGTTATGTTGAATTGCTGGATGGCGTAGTCTAGATCTGGGAACTTATCGTTGCTCTCTGTTGGAGATCTTGACCAATTAATCAAAAAATTCCATGACTTTGGTTTATCCTCAATTACCTCAGAGTATTCAGCTAACAGCTGAATGAAGTTGTCCAACTCCTTTGAATACTCGGCCAATATAGATGCAAAATTCCCGCAACTAGCGGCGACCTCTTCTTCATCAATCTTGGTCTCCAGTGGTGTTTCCTTCTTGAATATGTTTTGCTTGTACAGTTTAGCCATGGCCTTGGCATACTTCCTTTTGAACAAATCAGAAGCTAATTTTAAGCTTGCACTGTAATGATAAGTTTCTCTCGTTGGGTATTCATCGACTTCTTCGAATGGCATACCGTCAAGGACACCTCTAATAGTGTAACAAAACGATTTCAATGATGGACCTAGGTAATGAATGAAAATATCAAATAGCTGCGAGGAGTCTAAAGCTGTGATGTCATCATCCATGGTCACTGTTGACTCTGAGATTGTCAAATATCGTGAATTGTCAAAATCATCTTGGTCAGAACCAATAGTTCTGATGGATCTGGCACTGGTGCTGGTATTAGTGTTGGTCTTTGACTGCTGATCGGCATGCATAGTGGACCATTGCATCTCAGCAGAGCCTTTTAACCCACCTAGCTGTGATTCCATAAACTTTGCTGATTTAACTAGTCTATTAAACACCTCGTATTCCTTCTCTCTACCATTTACATATAACTCATACTTGGCTTCGTCTAAAAGTTTGGTCAATTGTGTAGAGTTGGACTTAATCTTTTGGTTCAAAGCCGTTATGGCAGCATCAGCGTTGATGTTATTGCCGTTGATGAAAGCGATTTCGATTTGTAATAAGTATTGTGACATCAAAGTACAACTATTATTCAACTCTTTCTTCAATTTCTTAACAGCAGAAGTTGGGACCAACAAATAACAGCACAAGATGGATATCAAGCAACCTGAACAAACAATTTTCAACAAGAAATAGAACCTCAAAAATGGGATATTATCTGGATCTTGAGAACCTTCTTTGACAATAGCAGAAACTAATGAAATCGCAGCCAATGAACAGGCAACGTTGAAAGTAGGATGGTTCATTTTCTGCTTGATATATGAAACATAACCTAAAGAGGCTGAGAAGAAGGTCAAGTTGGTCAAAATCCCCAGAATCTCATAACCAGCTGTGTATAATGAACTTGCAATTGCAGTTGATAAAATTGATACTCCAAAGCTATACACAATAGCACCAAAGGCAAAAATGATACTCTGATGCATGGAACCAAAAGTTCTTGAAGGATGAAAATAGACAGCAACAGTGGCAACAGCATGCTTGGAGTCACTCTTCCCTAGAAATGAGGAAAAATATGGGTTGTAAACAGCCAAAGATGCAAGTGCGTAAGCAAAAGAGCACTTCAAAACAAACTGAAGATTATGATCATAGAACCAATCAACGGTATTGTGGTAACCTTCCTTAATTTTCTGACTAATTGATGGTCTTAAATCTTGATTGAAGTGACCACTAAGTAATGGCTGCCTCTCCAAATCGTCTATTGAAGTATCATTTGAAGCTCTGGCTCTTCTTTCACCAGTTTCTGCTAGAATCACGGACCCAGTTCTAATTAAACGTCCATGGATACCCTTAGCAACATTCTGAATAGTCAATGGTTGCTCTCCACTACTTTCAGACATGAAACTATGGTAGTTTCGCAGGATTTTGTCAGAATCAACAAGGGTCTGGTTTTCCCCAGGTTTGATGTTTTTAATTCCCTTGGGGAGTGACATTCATAGGAAGTTTTAGTACAATTAGTATGACAGCTTTGTAAAGCTTAAGCATCAAAATTCTGCCTTCTGATTAGTTTGTTTATCCAACAGTTTTTGAGCTTTTACGCTTTAAAAATGGTTTGTTTATTGGAAAGTCTTCTTCTTATATAATAATCTGATCAGTTCCATCAAAACAATAATACCTATACCTGTGTGGGACCTACCAGGATTGAGAGGCAAAAAAAAGAAAAAAAAATTATAATCAAAAATCGAAAAATTCAAATCAAAAGACTTAAAGACCCAGAAACAAAAGCTCATCAACTTCTTCAAACATGCCACTAACAGACGAATTAAAGGCAGAACTAACTAACTACATTGTCAGAAAGTTTCAGGAGCTGCCTGACTTCACCGATGACCCTCAAGAGATTTCAGAATACATCGTTTTATTGGTATCAAACGGAAGAACCGCTGAAGAGACATACAACGAAGTTAAAGATTTGGTCACCAGTGAGGGCCTAGAGTCCATCATCAAGAGTGCATTCGAATCTCTGGCACAATACGAAGCCTCTCAGCAGCAGCTTCAATCACAATCCACACAACAACAGGAGCAACAGCAACAACAGCAACAACAGCCTATCCAGTCTCTACCGGAGCAAGTACACACACAATCCAGTGATTTCCAAGCTCACACGCCACTGGCAAGATCCATCCCAACAAAGCCCGCTGCTCTAGTATCACGTATAGGGAGACCTAATGCTGGTGGTATCAACAAGAGAGGTCCTAACGGTAACAACAGAAACTCAGCCTTTAGAAACCAAGAAGCCTTCCAGAAGGCTTTGAACTTGACAAATGACAATGGTTCCGGTCAAATAAAGAAGAAGACTCGTTGTCGTAACTTCCCAAACTGTCCAAACAAACCGTGTATGTATGCCCATCCTACCAAACCTTGCTTCCAATTTCCGAACTGTTCAAATGCCCCAGGTACTTGTTGTTATCTACATCCTGGTGAAGATGATGAACTGATTGCCCAGTTAGCTAAGAACAGGGAAGAATATAAGGCCCAGAAACAAGAGAAACTGATCAACCAATATGTTCAACAGAACACTGGTATTGCCCTGTGTAAGTTTGGTTCTCAATGTTCCAACCAAAAATGTCCTTTCGGTCATCCTACTCCAGCTAATGAAGATGCTAAAGTTTCCTCCATTGAATGGTGTCCCGAAAATCTATCATGCTCAAATGCTAAATGTCCAAAGGCTCACTCTTCTGCTTCCAAGGTCAAAGGTTTCTCCAAAGCTGGTGGTGTTGCAGGTCAACCTGAAAAATCATTAGATGCTTGTAAATTTGGAACCAGTTGTACAAACCGTTACTGCAAATTCCGTCATGCTAAGACTGCCACCCTGTGTAGAGAAGGTGAGAACTGTATAAGAATTGATTGCTTCTTTTCCCATCCAATTAATGAAGAATGTCGTTTTGGTGAAGGTTGCAAAAATCCAAAATGTCTGTTTAAACATCCAAATGGTAAAGCTGCTGTTGCTCCTGTTCAAAATTTAACTTGGACCGCTAAGACTAATGAAAGGCAATTTGCTGTTCCTGATGATGAAGTTCTGGAGCATGCCCCACCTCAAGAAGCAGGCAACTAAGTGTTACAATGACTGTATTATAGATTCTGCCTTCCCATAAAAAACCTGTATATTATTACTATTTCATCCAATTTCATGTTTATTTAACCAACAAAGTTTAGACATAAGTCATTTGGTCTAACAACTTCCTGTTTAAATACTTGTAGTAGGTACTATTGTTACTTGAGGAGTTGATTGAATAACACATTGACTCTATCTAAGTAAGTGCGCATATAAAGAGAATAGAGAAAGACAAGCGATCACAAACTACATTGGTAAATGCTAGGCCAAAGCGATACTATATTATTATAAAATCAATTAAACAATTTAGTATTGTTTCTTGGAAACTTGAGCTTCATCAGCGTAGACATCTAATGGAGAAGCTGGTAAAGCTTGTTGAGCCCATAAGTTTGGAGTCAAGAAACCGTAAGTGTTGGCAATAGCAACGAAAGCAGCCTTGACGGTGTTTTCTAGAGTTCTGGTGGAACCGGAAGAAGTAGTGTAACAATCTTCAACACCAGCTAATTGCAATAGTTTCTTAACAGCTGGAGAAGCGACAATACCTTTACCTCTTGGGGCTGGGATTAATCTAACGGAAACAGAACCAGATTTACCA
The DNA here is from genome assembly GCA_030579075.1 of Taiozyma dajiaensis. Classification (NCBI taxonomy): domain Eukaryota; kingdom Fungi; phylum Ascomycota; class Saccharomycetes; order Phaffomycetales; family Wickerhamomycetaceae; genus Taiozyma; species Taiozyma dajiaensis. Next base: position 176,247 of record JAKUAB010000002.1, read on the forward strand.
GTGGTCTTACCAGAAACAGTGTGTGGAGCACCCAAGTTGGTACCCCAGTAACCTCTTCTGATTGGGATGATGGATAATTTGGCAATGATGATAGCAGCTCTGATGGCGGTAGCAACTTCCTTAGCGGTTTTGATACCTAGACCAACGTGACCGTTTGAGTCACCAATGACAACAACGGCTTTGAATCTGGTTCTTTGACCGGCTCTGGTTTGCTTTTGAACTGGCTTGATCTTCATGACTTCATCCTTTAATTCAGGTAATAATTGGTCAATGATTTGGAATTCCTTAACTGGCAAAGAGTGTAAGAAAACTTCTTCAATGGTGGTGATCTTACCAGCTTTCACTAATCTACCTAACTTAGTAACTGGAACCCAACCTTTTTCTTCACCATCTCTTCTACCACCTCTTCTACCACCTTGACGGCCACCTCTACGGCCACCGAAACCACCTCTCTTTGGAGCTTCTGGAGCAGACATTTTCTAACTATTAATTTATATCGTCGGGATTGTTCGTGGAAAGTTGATTGTGGTAACTTTCAATCGACGTTAGACTATATGGAGCTTTATTAAAGGTAGTGTTAAAATACCTTGGAAATTTTTCATTTTTAATCCAATGGAAATTCTTGCCGCGAATTGAAAAAAAGTCAGAGTCAGGTGTTTGGATGTTTTTCTTAGGGCTGGAAGTGATTTTGTAAGAAGGGTTGCTTTTATCACGTGATGCTTAAGTAGGGCTGTTTGTGTCACTTTTTGTGGCAAGCACGAAAAGCTGTGGGTGATTTGCTGATAAGGAATGACAGTCAAAAGATGATGCAACCTCCCACAATGCACAATACACTGATAATACTACAAAGTAAACTACTATAGTACAGCCATATTATGAACAATCATATAATAACATGTTGTGAATTATAAAAAAGCATGAATGGCATCAGTATCAAGTAAGAATTATTCTTACTGATCCTCATTTTAGAGGTTTCTTATCGTATTTAGGATACAAGGTCTTGAAAACGTACCCATCTAAAGCTACTAAACCCACTAGGGCAGCCAATATAGCAGTGATTTCACCATCAGTCTTGTTGCCAAAGATTCTGGAACGTTCTTGGATACCAGCAATTAGACCAACAACAGCACCTAGACCAACAACCGTTTGTGTAGCAACAACAGGATTTTTCAACTCTTCTTTAGCAGTGGCACTGGCTGAGTAACTGGAGTTGATCACGTAGCTGGTAGCTTCAGAGATCTTAGTACCAATGGCCTTGAAAAAATTTATGACTGGGCCTTTGTTTTCGTCGTACTCCTTCTTCAACTTGTCAGTAGCCTCCTTTTTAGCCTTCTTGATGTCTTCGCCCAATTTTGGAAGATCCTTCTTGACGTCTTTGACCTTTTGTTCAATATGGGCCTTGCCACCTAGAGCAGTATCCTTGAGATTGTCTAGGTCCTTTTCAATGGCAACACTACCCCTTGGGTTTGATGTGGTTTCAACTTGTGGTGGAGAAGGGATCTTTCCTGAATCTCCGGCAGGAGCTTCGGCAGCAGCACTAGCGTATCTGTATGTGAAGTTAGTGATCGGACCTCAATGTGGTTGAAAGTAGGAAAGAAGCTGATTGAGGACAATTGTGTTAGGGGATTCGCTGTGGAGTTGAAAACTTCCACCAAATTCGATTGCTCTTTCATTCATTGGCTCCATTGTTGATACTTACGACATTGTGTTTTCTGTAGTAATGGAAGTGGATTGAGTGGTTAAACTGTGAGTAGTTGGGATAATCACAGAGAGTTTCTTTAGCCCCTTGGAAAGTGCGAAGGATGAAAGAAAGTCAAAAAATTCAAAAGTTATTCCCTATGGTCCTTCATAGCAATCCTAGATTTTTCTGTCACTTTGGGATTTTATTTTTATCCGGGGGGACGCTGGTAAAAGATCAAAGGGTCAAGATCAAACGATTCCAACAAAATAAAGTTGGAGAAAAAACCAATGAGGATTTGGTGTTGTTGAAGCCTTTGATTATTCGTATTTTGTAGCACCTAATGACTTTAATTGGCCGCATAACTCAATTTGCCTCCAGGGGAAACATTCTCAACTTGCTGGCTAAAAGGAACTCTAGAATTCCACATAGCAATCTCAAAAAATTAGTTCCAAATATTAGTTAACCCATTTGCAGGCCGTAGCAATCCACACCAAATAGTATTCCATCTATCCACTATTGGATATCAAAATTCTTATCGCTTCTCATTCAAAGATTACCATCGCCCTTACCTATCTCGAGTTTAACCTTATTGCTCAACACTTGTCTAGCCTTGGCTTTGAAAAGTGGCAAGACCCATACATAACAAGCACCAAGATTGCACAAGTACAGTGAAAGAAAAAATGTGTACATCACTTGCAAAGTTAGAAATATTACAGAAAGCTATCCTTAATCCTTGATTAAATATCTTTATGGTGGATCCGGCCAAATCGCAGCTATACTTAGCGACATATACGTCGTCTTCTGAGCGATTTTTTCAGTGAATGCTGGAAGGATCACAGAGCATGATAACAGAGAATCTCGCACTGTTCGTAGATACACCAATTATATATTGTATACAATATTATACGACGACCTCAATTATAATATTCCACTGCAAACCATGTCGATTGTCGTATACTCTCGCGATCTACGCTCCGTCGAATCACTTTGGAACATCAGACGTTTCAAAACAATATAAAGATATAATTGAGCAGCTGGTACAGTAGTATTAATAGCTCTGATTTCTGAACCCAGCTCCTTGCCTGCCAGCTAGCTGCTTAATTATAATATTTTAATTCAATCGGCCTTTAAGCAGCTAAATTATATATATATATATATATTTATATAATTGTATTATCTTTGGGTAGATAAGTAGTGCGAGTAATTAAGATCTATGATGTAATTCGATAGCTTAATAAACGTTCCTCTTTTGTAAATATGTAGATGAAGGAGACAAAGCTGGACGCTTTGGTTCCTTTTATAGTTGAGATTCTATTTAGAGATTACAGAGTAGATTCCTAATGGGGTCTTCTGGATAAGGTATGGAATCTTCTGGATAAAGTATAGTAACGTGATCGCCTAAACTGGTAAGGTTAGGAACGATGACCATCACTATTACATATATTATAATATTTAATATTAAAGCTAACCATATTGATCGACGCGGTCAAAAATCCAAAATTATATATATATTATTAATGTTTTCTTAATCTTCGATCAGAGTTCAGTATTTATAATATATATATATAACTCTCCGAAAAATTTCAGCTATATAATTCATGACTGTATCCAAGATAATAATTATAGTAACTCCAGTCAGATCAAGAGACCGTTTTGCCAAACTAATTTAAAGGACTTTCATTTAACCGAAAGTCTGTATTAATTCGGAGGATCGTCGGTTAAACCTTAAAAACTAACAATAAAAAGGGGAACTAGAAATGAACAACAGCTGGGTGGCTTCTATACATACAATCCGCCCAGATTGCGCACTAAATTTTCGGAGACGCCCATGTGCTGACTTCGGCGCCATCAAAGAACTGTGCGGGGAATGGCTTTCTTACAGAACACTCAAGAGTCGACAACACCCTAGGCCCGCACACGCATTAAGGTGGACGCAACGGTTTAGGGTTTTGGTTTGATCAATAGCCACATCAAAATTACTCAAAAAAATATCAGACAAAACTTACGATTCAAACATGCCATGGGGATCATACTAGCAAGTCATATATAGTGACGGAATTCGAGTAAAATTAAATCTGAACGATTATTTAACCTGATTACTGGGGTGGGAACTAAGTCCTTTAAACTTTGCCAATTTACAATGTAATCTTTTTTCAAGCTATTGTCCACTGTCCAACTGGCTTAAATATTAGTACAAACTCTGGGCGGAGACCGAATTTTTAGAAAATTGTGCTCATGGCTCAAAAAATAGAAACGGCCTATATAATTGAGATGTCCAAATTTTCCGGTTTTCTTTCTTTTTTTTTCTGTTTGTAGCATCCTCTCTTTGTGCCTTGTGCTAGTCCAATAGTCTTCTCATGCTAAATGATCCACAATAAACATATCAGATAGGCCGATTGACCTCTTCTCTGTGTGATTGGATCATGCAGATTAATTAGTTCTCAAATTGAGGTTAGATAATTGAATGGTTTCATAACGAAGGACCATCTCTTCAATACATACATGCGTTTGCCCGCAGAGAAGCTTTTCCGCATATAAGAGGTGTTACTTGCGTTTTTTGGCTCCTAGATTAAAAAGAAACGCCCTGGAGGGACCAAATTCGAATGGTGTGTAAAGTCTTGAAGCTAAAGTTATACTAAGGTGTATTAGAAATCTACTTTGGTCTAAGGACATGAATACTGAAAATTAATTTTCGTCAAGAGCCAACTTTTTATCGAATTTTCAGCCTTCCAGATGTATACCTCGTCTTTCCTACCCTGTAAACATGGAAGCTTTTTATTTAACCAGGCCAAAGAGATTTACGAACTGTAATACCACAAAATACCATGGGCCAAAAAGGCAATCAAATATCATTAGCGCCTAGCTCAGCTTCACAGGAATCAAGAGTGATACTCCAACCAGATAATTGACTTTCTATTATACTACACGAGGATTTCTCATCCTTGCCATTTCGACTTTTGTGGACGAGAGTTTATCAATATCTATAACCTTGGCACCTTATACACTCAAATTTCTAAGACATCAAAGAATCAAAGAATACGCTCCAGCATAAAGAGCACCTGATCCAAGGAATATAACAAGCAGCTAGTCAATGATTTTACAGAATACATGTCCAGCTTTAAGCACTGGACAGCAACACCTCGCGTTTATAGCATAAATATGGCTCAACTCAGGTCGAATCAATTATGCAAGAATCACTTATTCTCACAGGCCAATTCCCCATCAAATATATAGAAATTCCAGTCTTCCACCTGCAAAGAATACAGGAATAGAAAACACAAGTTAGTTATTAATGTTTCCAACCAAATGCCATTTACTTATCTCTCTTGGATTGATACTTCAAAGGCATATACTAGTGTGAAGGATCATTCGCTTAAATTCTAACAGTTTTGATTTCTAGCTGGGTGCGCCACGAGGTACGCATCAGGCAATAGATTCAAGAAGAATGTCAAAAAAGTTGTTTCGAGTACTTTAACATTGCATATCGTTATGCAATCACTGTTTTACGAAAGTCAGGCCTATCGTATAATACAAACCTTCGGCCCTGATAACTAAGAAGAGCGCTATTAAGAACCCATGAATAGTGTGTGTCAGTTTATCTCCAGCCAAGCTTCTTGCTCAATTGACACACTCGATGGCGTACTTGGGCCACCAGATATATGTATTTCCAACATTAGTTGCAAGCTTTGGTTTCAAGTTAGACTTATAAACATCAAAGAAGCTGGCGGCATTGATGGCCTCATAAGCACAAATGCTTCCTATTAGCACTACATAGAGCTAGACATTCAAGGAATCGAATACATTTAAACACACATTTGTGAGCCAATGAGCCTGGGTTAGATCCTTTGTAGACTTCCCATCTTCCTTCTCAATCTCACAATCAACATTATGCGCTACCCAGGTAAGAGTTAGCTAGCCTTTGAACGTGATCTGAAAAAGACTCCCAAAAGTAGATGGTGGTGATAAGGGAGCTAAAGAGCATTCTCATTTTTGTTCTGAGTGTATCAACTAATTTCATTGTAGAGGTTCCTTCAGCACTTGAGAGAGCCTATATGATCAGTTTTCCTTTCCAATACTGACTCACCAATATTATATAGTACTGATTTTCTTTTTGCATTTTCCCAGCCCAGTTAATAAATAATTATATATGAAAAGCTTCATCCTGATTTTAGCTGGAATATGCATGCATGAACCTGCAGGACAGTTTTCAAAGCTTAAAGCAAGGGCTTTAGAGTTTATTTTCTATCGCGTTTTCGGCGAGGATAAGGTCAGATAGTAATTATATGAATAGTACTGATTGAGGCTCCGCATTAAGAGCCTGAATGGAAGCCTTTTGTGGTGTACACTTCCCCAAGTGGATTCTGATGTGCATATTAAATTTCCGCACGTTCTACGATTTTAGTATCCGCGTCTTCTTTTTCATCATGAGGCAGGTTTTTATTTACCCTTGGTTAGACATTGGATGTAATTGGCCTGTTATACAACAAGGGTCTTCTTGCGTCTTAGAGAAATTGAGCATATGATTTTCAATTACATGAATTTCAGCATTTTCACAGCTCTTGTTTTAAGTGCTGTTCTAAGAGGCGAAGACAAGGGGACATGGACCCGTTCTGTAAACATGAAGCGGAAGTTATTTCAGCAATCATTTGCCAATATGGTGGCCTATCACTGTTTACTAATAGAGAAATTATCAGCATATGGCCTCCTCCAATTAGTTTCGAATAAGTTCTGTTGTTGTCCTGTAAATGCTTTTGTTTAACTCAAAACTGCCTATTATCCTAGAGAGGTGTGTACATATGCCAAAATGATCATTTCATGCTAGCTCGTTAGCAAATTTGTATGAAGCAGTACAGCATGAAACATATGTTGGTATAGTCCGTGAAGGTTGTATTCTTAACAAAACTATATAGAGAATCGAGATCATACTGATAAATTTGGGGTGTAAATAGACGAACTTGATCAACCAGTTGTAAATACTGTAAACGATGCGTATCTCATATCATCAAATCAGATTGAACTGACCTTGAATTTCTCTTCAATGTTAAACACTCATCCTTTTTGTTGCTGATTCTACACAAGGAGAGACCACCTTCATCAGCAGTCCATTTCCTTTGTTCATCCTATGAGACGGGACTCCAAAGAATATACTAGGGGTGGGTTGAATCTGGTTATCATTGAGCAAGAAAAGATGGTGAGCATTGGAGGACTGTCTGTTGTTTTTTTTTTGCTCAGTCACAATTACATAATTATTACTTGCATGATAATTTAACAGTAATTTTTCTTGGGCCGGCTGTCAACACCAATAAATTTTTAAAGCTGGGGCCACATTTAATACTACTGATAATTGCGTGACTTATCCGCTGGAGCGTCTATTTATCCTGGACTTTGACGGATTATTATTTCTTGCATGCACAAGGAATTGTCTAAAGATAGTAGAGGTTTTGCAGTAAGTGGAGCTTATATATAATAACAGATTAGAGTATGAAGTAGGTTTCCAGGTCCTGCTAGCTATGATGATCGTGAATGATCATTCCTAGTTGGAGCACTACTTTCGATTTTTAGTGTCAATTATAATGAATATATATACGAAGGGTTTTTATACCATATTGGAAAAGCAAGTATGCAAAAGAGATCGAGCCAGACCCCATTTATTAACGTCAATAATTGGGGTGTTTAGCTGTTGCAATATGATAAATTAGAAAATATTAAAAGCCAAAACATTTGAACCGACGAACACAAAATGCTTCAAGTAGATAATCCTCATTAAGCAGTGAGCTGAGACCTTGTTTCAAGAGGCGGCAGGGAATCTCACCATCAAAACGCAATTGTTGGACAGGAGATTGAAAGCACGGAAAAAGTGTTACTAGATAGTACTAACATCACCTAATGGAAAAGAAAAAGGTATATAGACATGGATGAAAAGTTGCACGTTGCAAATTTCCGACATTTGAGGCGACAGGGACGTATCTTAAGCCAGCATTCAGGGACTTATTGATCCCTTGAAGTTTAGTTGGTCCCAGACATACGCCTACTTGGGGACGTTAAGACTGAGCATACTATTGCACAATAATATGGAGGGTCTGTGGCTGCAGGCAGGGCTCTCCACAGTGAGACCTGTACACTGTACAGGCCCTGCTCCAGCCACTGTCGATAACCGGCAGAGCAATTGCCGTTCACCAAAATTATAAAGCTTAGAATTCAGATTCGCTGTCCTTGCCCACCTCAACAAGCAGAGACATACATGTATCTGCATACACGGTGGTTTTATGCTTTCCAGATTTTCTCTTGCAGATCAGAGGAAGCACAGAACTTATGTTTGCGGCAAGAAAAAGAAAAGTTGCCTAAATCTTCCTAGCAATGCGTCGAATGGCAGGCTATGGCAAGAAAATTGGCCAAATTATATATAGCCAACCCGTCATCCGTTGATTAGGACTCCCTTCAATGTCTCTTGGTGCTTTGTCAAATAACTCTGTGAAACACAATTAAACTCACTACATCTCAATCCATTATTTGAATTGAGCCCGTTGCAATCCCTTGTAACAACTTGCCAGCCCTGCATCCCTGAAACAAACGTATACTCAGCTGTTTATTCTTCAACAGGAAGTGTCTCACTATCTCTCTCACCATTTTTGCAATTCTAGAATGGCTTCTGTCGAAGAGGCCACTCAACCTGAACAATATATCTTCAAATTCGGTACACTTGAGAACATGGAGAGCTTCAGTTCATTTGTTTTCTCAACTTCTCATGAATATTTGAACTCTCAGTGGAACAATCAACAAACTGGCCTTGAGCAAGTTAATGATGCCCTATTAAACCAGAACTTTATGATGGAACAAGCTAGACTGCAAACCGCACAGACAAACCCACCACAGCAGATCCCAGTTCAACATCAGATACTTGTCCAGCCTCATAACCCACCTCAACCTCAGACTCAACCTCAACAACAACAACAGCTCCACCAACTCCACCAGGCGCAAATTTTGCCACAACAAACTCAACCTGATGTACAATTACAAACTATGTTCTTCAACAATGACACACAGCAATTAGAGCCATACCCAGTAAATGAAGAACAATTTTTATATGATGGTGTTTCTGCCCTTGAAGCTCAAACTCACATAGAACAACAATTGGGAAACTTGTCTCAACTTGACGCCATTGAATATCCATTAGTTGACACTTTTACCCAGCCATCGCTTGATCAAGTTCCACAATTGCAATTGACCGAGTCACTATTGACTATGGATGCGAATACTCGTTTCCAACGGGCCAGATACCTAAGTGAACCAAATATCGTGGTTCCACAAACCCAAAGGCTTCGACTTTCAACGGCACCCGAATCAACCTTTTCATTATCACCAGAGTCTGTCACTTTCAGCTCCAAAAGTACCCAGAGTTCTACTTCGACAATCCCATCTAACACAGAAACCAGATGCGACGATGATGGCTACAAACGTTACAAGGTTATCAGAGGAATCAGCTCAGGTGGTTCAGCCACCAAGCCACCAAGAGTTAACACCATGACTAACTATCATTATTCCCCTGTCAACCTGAAGATGATTGAGGCAACTTTGGAGGATCTTTGTCTGCCTAAGTGGAACCAAGCTGAAGTGGAAGACAAGAGAAGAATTATTAGAGTTGAACGTTTCCAAGTGGGCGCTCAAATTGTTGCACAATTTTCCATCGTGGGTGCTGCCAAAGATCACCAAAAGACGGAGCCAGCTCAGCTTGGTGTTGATGTTGTCGAAGTGTCTTGTTTGAAATGCTATTCTAGACCAAGTGATGACGTTGATGAAGAGGGAGAAGAAGATGAGTTTTCAAGTTACAGCTATCAACAATGCAAATTTTCAAATGATTTGAAGACAAGCTTCTATATCACATCCGTTGAAGTCATTAAGATTGTTGAGCTATTGATTGGTACGGAGCTCCAAGATGCTGCCGAGCGCCGTCGTGAAAGAGGTAGAATCAGATCGAACTTGGTGCCATTTTGGTCAAAGAAGCCAATTAGTTCAAGAATGTCGAGTTCTGAGATAAGATCATCACCAATTGCATCAACTGACAACACTGATTTTAGAGTCGAGTTGGCCACCAGAATCATGGCTTACGATATCAGAAAGCCTAGAGGTTTTGACAAAGAAGTCAGAATCCTAAAATGGGAAAAGTTGGTCCCTGCATTACGTCGTGCTTTGCAAAGCTACTACGTTGAGATCCCTGATGACTTTGATGAAGAGACTGATATCTAGATAACCTCTTCGTGGTTCATGTGCATTTTGTATTTTATGTTTAGGGATTAATGGATTTGTGTTTACGGTGTTAGAATTTCGGACAAGTTTGGAGTTATGTGATTTTGTTATTTTCGCCAGAGGCAATTTTGTACACTTTCTGATCAATAATATCCCAATCTGTAGTATACGCCCAAGTAGCTGCTAATAGAAGCAGCTACCTTATTTGCATTAATGCTGGATCAGGTTGACCTTGTTTAAATTAGATTATCTAACTTGTTGATCATAAAGTCACGAAGTTTACGATAAGCGGGCTTTGATGGAAAAAAGACATATAGGCAACTATTTCATTGAACAAAATCTGCCTATTTCCCTCAAACTGGACAGCACCATAGTGACAGGCCTGGAAAGACCCTTAAAGTCCTTGTAAACCAGGTAATTTTTTTTCACACACTAAAGAGCTTATAGAAATTTGAGCGCCATTAACTATCTAGTAATATTATTATTATCATCAAGCCTCAAAATTTGGCCATATGCAGATGCAAAGTATTTGGTCCTGGGAGTAACTTTGAACTGGTCTAACTATGGGTCCTTGGCGACGCGGCCATAAAGACTAGAGTTACGAGTACTAGAAATGAAGAATGAGCTCACCCACATGGGGGGAGGGAGCTTTTGTCCTCTAGCTGACTGCACCCTCCCCCCATTAGCCAAGACCAAGTGTGCTTATCTATGTTACGTTGGTCAATTAGGTATGGATTATCATAACTTCTCGACATGCGTCAATGTTAATAGTCACAGGAAAATCTGAGAATTATGGCGAGCCCAATTGTCGAGAGTGGTAATGATATTGAGCATATAATATCACCAGCTGATTGTTACAGTTGTATTGTGATTTGGTTTTGAGTTGCGTGGGGTTTGAAAACTTTTTATAGAAGGTAATTCCTCGCGATTAAGGATATTTGAAGTGCCTGATATAAAGTAATGAATTAAAGTTGCTAATATAGCTTACTTATAAGCGTTATGATCAATAAGAACAATTCAAAATAGGTGAATTTTCCGAAGAGGGTACCCTAAACTTCCAATGGAAGGAAGTTTAACAGCCATGCATCTCAACTACTACAATGGCCTAGTGGGATTAGGATGTTTATTCGCTACCCTTAAAGCAAATGCTAGGTTTCAAGACTCCAATTTCATACAGGCTTGAGAGGTGTCAACAGAGAACGATCTTGATCTGGCAGACATTGATTGGAGTCCACACTGGAAGCTTAATTAAGGCTCCAATGATTTGTTTCTTTTCGCGGTTATCTTTACCTCTAATTAGCCCTTTCTGCACAAGGTTTTAGGTGTTGCCACAGCTAAAAACAACATTACACTTTGCTCCGAAATGTAATCTACCTACATCTTATATTTTAGTTGCCAGCCATACCACTATCAGCAGATTCAGCACCCAAAATTTTCTGCTCTGGCTGCAAGTTCGCCTATATGAATGCTTAAAATGTTGGGGTTAGCTCATTGGTCCATCCAGCTATTGAGAGTCACTTGCTTGTTTCCACAGGTTCTTTCCTAGTTGCAAGGGAATTCAATGCTTCATCAAATCAATTAAAACTACGTACAATCGCAAACTACAATGATAAGCTTTCTGCGTTCTCACTTATGGCCAAGATCTTGACAATTTAAGGAGAGTCTAAGTTATATTAGCTGTACAGAGAAAGTGGATCCCAAAAAGCAAGAAGCAGTATGCAAGCCACCGCCATTAGTAGGCTGATCTTTGATGCGCGGAGCTTCACCACATATTATAATATATTAATTATATATATATTATGGCAAGGCTGGGACATATGTATCTTGGGGAGCCAGGACTAGACTTATGGAATCGGAAGCATTTTGAAGTCTTTGTGATTATTATTATGGGAAGATGTGTCTTTTCTTTGCCAATACTTTCAAAGAGCTTCTATACACGGCGACTCTCCCTTGAAACCTGGTGTATAGAAGAGTTGAAGCAGGTACCAGATTGTGAATGATGGAAATCATGCGATAGACCGCATAGAGAACCTATCCTCCCAGAAGAAGCCAAGCAGAACACTGTGGTACACCTAGCATGTAGATCCAGAGAGCCGCAGAATTGGAGTTGGCACTAGGTAGCCAAATGATAGGAGCTAGGGAAAACATAAAGGGCTGATTTGGTTCTGGTGACAAGAGTTCAATTTACAGGGGGAAAAGGCCAGAGACAATTATCAAAGGGGCCCTGTTAATTGTATTGCAATTTCTCTGCAGTACGGCTCAAAGTCTGGATGCAAAGTGGCTAAACTGATCAAACAGAGTTCGAAATGGGCATTCCTGGGACTTAGTCCCCTCTCGCTTATGTTCTTCCAGTTTTTCTTCATGCGGTTGTAGTAGCGGGTTTAAATAATGTATCAATATGTACAAGACGCAGGTCGATGTACAACCCGCCGCACCAGATTTGTTCTATTTCTTAATAATTTTACTGGAAATGGGCACCGCTTTTACAGCGCAGGGGGTTTCATTTACAGTCCTATAAAACATCCATCATCCGCGACTCCTTCATTGAGTAAACAAGAAGATCTAAAAAGAAAAAAAAAACCAGGTATGTTTAGGTTGACTGTTGCTTTTTTCACTTGATCTCTCATTATCAGGAAGACACAGCTCGCCAACAAGCGCTACAGAGCTCTTCCAGAACTCAGTTTTACACCATGACTACCCCTACGAAGACTACCAACACGTCAACACAGTCGGTCTTGACAGCCATCTTATTCAATGGTATATTGTTTGTTGCCTTTGTCTGTGCCTTCTTGCTACTAAGAATGAAGTTTCTGCGTATATACCAGCCGAAGTCATCTTTCAATCTGATCAATGACGAAAAGAAACCTGAACCTTTGCCAAATGGCCTTTACCAATGGGTCCTTCCCCTTATCAAGAAGTCTGATAATTTCGTCATCAGACAGGCTGGGCTTGATGGTTACTTCTTCCTGAGATATTTGATCTTAATTAGTTCAATGTCTCTGTTCTTCGTCTTGCTCTTTTTCCCAATCTTACTTCCTATCAATAGAGTTAATGGCGCGGGCAATAGTGGTCTTGATTCTTACACTTTTGCCAACGTTGGTTCCAAGAGCAAATACTACGCACATGCGCTACTGAGTCTGGTTTTTTACCTATCGGTGCTTTACATTGTTTACAGAGAACTGACTTACTACACCTCTGTAAGGCAAGCTGTTTTATCATCTCCAAGATACGGTAAGAAATTATCTTCAAGGGTTGTCTTATTTCAGACTGTTCCAGAACAATACTTGGATGAAAAAGAGTTTGCTAAACTGTTCGATGACGTTAAGAAAGTCTGGGTCTCTCGTGCTGCTAAAGCGATTGATTCTAAAGTTGAAGAAAGAGATGAACTAGCTTACAAGTTGGAAAATGCCTTAAATCAATTGTTAAAGAAGGCCGTTAAGAAGAGATTTAAAGCACAGAAGAAGAAAAAGGAAATTAGCAACCCAAATGATATTGATGAATATGTTCCACAAAAGAGCAGACCAAAGCATAAATTAAAATTCTTGATCGGTAAAAAAGTTGATACCATCGACTATGCCAAAGAAAAATTGGTTGAATTAAATAAAGAAGTCTACGAGCTACAAGTCAGCCACAAGGATGCTAAACCCATTAACTCTGTCTTTGTTGAATTTGGCTGTCAATATTCTGCTCAATTAGCTTTTCAGTCTGTAGCTCATCATACTGCTTTACACCTATCACCACGTTACATTGGTTTGGAACCAAGAGATATCAATTGGATCAACATGAGATTATTTTGGTGGGAGAGATTGACTAGAAAGTTTGGTGCAGCAGCAGCTATCATTGCTGTTATCATCTTTTGGTCTCTACCTGTCACTTTCGTGGGTATGGTTTCTAACATAACCTACTTGACAAACAAGATCAAGTTTTTAGGTTGGATCAATGATCTACCAAAAGAAATTCTTGGTGTTATCACTTCTTTCCTTCCAACTATTGCCCTATCCGTGCTGATGATGGTCTTACCTATGTTCATCAGATTCATGGCCAAGGTTTCAGGTGCTCCTTCTTATCAATTTGTGGAATACTATACTCAACAGTCATACTTTGCATTCCAAGTTGTTCAAGTTTTCCTTGTCACAACACTTGCATCCTCTGCTTCATCTGCTGTCACCCAGATCATCGAGGAACCAACTTCTGCTATGAGATTGCTTTCACAGAATTTACCAAAGGCCTCAAATTTCTATATCTCATACATTATCTTACAAGGTTTCACTTTGGCCTCAGGTGTGTTGTTACAATTGGTCAACTTGATCTTATTCTACGTTTTAGGTGCTCTTCTTGACACCACCGCCAGAAAGAAATGGCAAAGATTCAATAATTTGACGGTTTTGGAATGGGGTACTGTTTTCCCAGTCTTTACCAATTTGGCTGTCATTTCCATTACTTATGCCATCATCTCACCTTTCGTCTTGTTATTCTCAACCGTTGGATTCGGTTTGATCTATGTTGCCTACTTGTATAACCTGTGTTACACTTACTCAGAGGGCCCAGATTCAAGAGGTATTCATTATCCAAGAGCTTTGTTCCAGACTATTGTTGGTGTTTACTTGGGTGAAATCTGCCTGTTAGGTTTGTTTGTTGTCTCCAAGGCCTGGGGTCCAATCGTCATTGAAGCTATAGTGTTAGGTTTCACCGTGTTTGTTCATTTCAACTTGAAGGCTGCCTTTGACCATTTAGTTACTGTTGTGCCTGTCGATGCTATGAGACCTTTGGATGGTAAATCCGACACTCCATCATACAAAAACAAATCAAAAGCCATCAAAGCCAATGGTACTCCAAACCTTGGATTGAATAGGTTGTCCAGGGATTCAGGTACTTTTGACAAGAACAGTTCATTCAGAAGCGACGGCATCAATGTTGAACTTGAAGATCTAAATGAGCTTTCATTGGAACACATTCGCAACGGTTCTTCAGTTCCATTGTTAGCCGATGGCGACAAGTCACTGGTTCCACCAGCTCCATTCTGGAAACGTTTCCTAAAACCACACATCTATTCGTCGTACAAAGTAGCCAAGACCAGAATCCCAGATATTTACAACTATGCTGATCCGAATGAAATCACTGATCCATATCTAATTGAACATGCTTATGACTTTCCAGCTGTGAGTGCTAAGACTCCATTCTTGTGGATCCCAAGAGATCCTTATGGTTGGTCAACTGAATTAATCGACTCCTTCAAGGGAATCATCGACATCAGCGATGCAGGGTCTAACATTGACGAGAGAGGTGTCATCACTTGGGACGGTCCGCCTCCCAAGTATGAGCAAGGTGTTGAGCCTAATTTGGTTTACGAAAAGGAAAATATACCAAGTTCCAGATATAGCGTGGACAAAGGAGGTGATAAGAAGGATGGAACAAGTTACTGAAATGTTAAGGCGCTTCAACTGTATAAATTGTTCCCATTTGATTTAATTGCATTGTTGAAGGTCAGTGTACCTTCGTTATCATATTTAGTCTCAGAAAGTGAAGTAGCCTTTTTCTAAATCTTAATACCTAATTTCATGTTAACGGTGTAGTGTACCTGAAGGCTGATCATGACTCGTTTACACCCAGTACAAATATACTTGAATTGCCTAAATGACAATATTGGCGAATAGGCTCTATGAGGAGCCCATAAGTTCATGTGCTAGTATCACTTCTGGTGGCCAGATATGAGGATAATAACTCTTTGTAAGTAATCGCTACACGTGACGCTTCAAACGATCAGAGATCATGGAAAGGGAAACAATGTGCGTTTTTTCTTTATGTTTTCTTTTTTTTTCCCTCTCAAATCATGATTTCTGCCTTCAATAGGTCACTAGTCAGTGAACACAATTCAAAGCTCACAACAGGATATGAAATCCCAATTGTGCTTGGCTTCTAAGATAAATATGCATCTCCGCTTGTCTAAGAGCGCATTCTCAACTGTGACTGTAGGTTCCAAGTACTCTTCATCTTTTAGAGCTTACTTGAAGCTACCAAATGGTCAAGTTGGTTCCTTCTTTCATGATATCCCAATCAACCTAAACAAAGACAAACAAACCGTTAACGTGCTGATAGAGATCCCAAGATGGTCCAACGCCAAGTTTGAGATTAATAAAGAGCTAGATTTCAACCCAATTACTCAAGATATTAAGAAAGGTCAACCAAGATTTGTGAAGAATTTGTTCCCATTTAAAGGTTACATCCATAATTATGGTGCCATTCCACAAACATGGGACGACCCAACAGTGGAGAATAAAGATACTGGTTATAAGGGTGATAACGACCCAATTGATGTCTGTGAGATTGGTTCTAAGATTGCAAAGACTGGTGATATTTTTGAAGCTAAAGTGTTAGGATCATTAGCATTGATCGATGATGGTGAACTAGACTGGAAGGTCATTGCCATCAACACAAAAGATGAAATGGCACCAGTCCTTAGCGATATTGAGGATGTGTACAAGTACTGCCCTGGTCTACTAGAGAGCACAAGAAGATGGTTCAAAGATTACAAGATTCCAGATGGTAAAAGTGAAAATCAATTCGGTTTTAACGGCGTGTTCTTGAACGTTGCAAAGACTCTGGAGATCATTGAACACTCAAATCAATCATGGAGAAAGCTGATAAGCAATGAGATCAAAAGTGACAAGAATGTATTGACGAAGAACGCAACTCTAAGGGGCACACCTTCCTTCACCTCATTGAAGGTTGAAGAAATTGCTCAAGAAGCTCCAGAAAAGGACACCGAGCTTCCGGAATCTTTAGAAAAAGTTTACTATATCTGAATGACGGACACACTCCCCCTTGTATATAAAGCATCCATAAATCTACACGGACTTATTAACAACTCTAAGATGTAATCGTGATTTACCTCGAGCTATATACCCTCTTCTCACGTGATACCCAACTACCGACCTATAGTTAATATTCTTATTTCCGACTTCAGTACTGAAAAAAAATGCATGGAAAACATAAACAAAAACAGGTTTAGTAGTAAATATTGAAATCATTAGTCTCACAGATCGTCTAGAATGTCATTTATGGGTGCTTCCTCACCGATTGGTGGCGTTGAATCTAAGATGGATTGGTAAGCTAACTTATAAAACCAAGATCAGCGTATTCTTATTAGCAACTAAAGTACTGACATCAATCACAGGTCTTATGATCTAGCGCTGAATGGATTAAAGATCCCTAGTAATTTAGAGAGATTGAAGTCCCTAGATGAGTTCTTATCAAAGCCAGAGAACTGCTTGAAGGACCCTGTTCTTTTTGGTGGCTACTCGACAGAATCTGCTTCTCAACCTCCGGCCGATTCGAAACTCCTAAACGATGCGATCAAGAAGGACATTGGTGAAATAGCGAATTTATTGAAGTTAAGTGAAGGTGAAGTCACCAGAGTTGTTGTTCAAGTTCTAAAACGTTTTCCTACTAGAGTGGAGAAGGAAAAGAGAAATAATGACAATGTTGAAGAAGTTGACACACGCTCTTTATTCATCGCTGCTGTCTTGAAAGACAAGCGCAAATACTTTGAATTGACCAGACACATCCTCACACATGGCGAGATTGAAGTGCTGGGCGACAAATACTCCAAGGAGATCTTGGAGAATAGTGATTATATCTCAAAAATTATCGTCACCTTTGGAAACATACTGTCACTATACAAGGAAGTGGAGGGCTCTACCTACCAAAGTATCATCAACTCAGAAGTCTCATTTATCGTCATCGAAGCTCAAAAGTTACTTCAATCATTATTGATTAAAGTTTCAACCACTGCCTCCAATGTTGTCAAATGGTTCAAGCTTTGGGAATCAAACCAATTCTTCACAACCTTCAAGCAATTTACCACAGAAGCATCATTCAAAGAAATTAAAGCGTTGATCTCAGTCACCACATTGTTATTTCTTGGACTTGATACCACTGATGATTTGTTTGATGAGGCCACGCCTTTATTCTCAGACTTTGAAGCCCTGAAATGTGTCAATGAATCACTACTGAACTCACCCTCCAATGCCATCATCTTATACGCTTGGAGTATAGTGCTCTATTCACTACCTGAAAACTCCGTAACCGGCGTATTCGAGTCTGAAGAAGAACTTGATCGACTGAGTAGGTTGTACGCATCCAAAGCTGCCTCACTGGATGTCTTCATGGTGATTGATGAGGTTCACAATGTGTTGAGTTACGACAATTTCCACACAGCTGTTCTCTCATCATTCCTAATTTCAGCGGTGCCATTCATCCAGTTGACTGATAAAACATCACAAACTTACTTGTCCGTGCTCCAGAAAGCTCCACATACTTTCATTGAGAAATTCTTCAGCAACCCAAGCACCGAAAGACTGCTGTACGTCACCAAAGCTAAATTCCCCGAAGTTTTGACTCCATACTTGAGAATCTTGAGTATCAACGCTGCATATGCTCACAACGAACTATCGCATCTATCCACCTACATGAACATTGTGTCAACTTCCAACTTAAATTATGAAAATGATCCAAAATCCGATGCAATTATTTTGAGAGACGGCCTCTATAT
This sequence comes from Taiozyma dajiaensis, assembly GCA_030579075.1. Taxonomy (NCBI): domain Eukaryota; kingdom Fungi; phylum Ascomycota; class Saccharomycetes; order Phaffomycetales; family Wickerhamomycetaceae; genus Taiozyma; species Taiozyma dajiaensis. The sequence continues at coordinate 194,723 of JAKUAB010000002.1, forward strand.
CAATCCACCTTATGAAAAAAATAAAGACGTGTTGTTGTACTTACCACCGTCAACCAATGGAAGATTAATTCCGACAGCTGACCAAAATACCGAAGCAGCCATCTTCAACTATGAATACAATGGCTGGTCACTACTTGGAAGAATCTTTCAAAACATTGCATTTTACTCTGATGATCAAGAAGTGTTATTCGTAATACTACAGTTGTTAACCAACACAATCGAGGGATCAGACATTGACACTACATCAACTATATTTGAGAAGTTATCTTCTTTCCTTGATGACAATGATATCTTAGACATCATCTTGAAATATTTTGAGCAATCACTACATCAAAGAAGAAAGAAGCTATTGGCTCAAATCATCAAGTTCTTTGATGCTCTAGTTAAAACATACCCCCAGATTGTCTGGTCTCATTTGGTTCGCTCTGATTTACTCGAACATGCTGGTAGAGGTGGGTCAATTTCAACTATTTTGGGTAGTATTGAGACAGTTAATGGCGATTACGAATTCACTGTTTCTGCTTTGAAGCTTTACAACGAACTTGTGTTACACAGTTTGACTGGTACTGATGAATTTCACTCTCATAAGGCTGAAGTTGTCCCAAAATTTACAAACTTTGCTATCCAAGTGTTCGAAAGTTTTATTTATTGGAACTTCGAAAGCCCCTACCAAAAGTTCGAGATTGCCACCTTGATCTTGGATGCTTTCTCAAAGATCTTGTATGCGATATATGGTGTTGATCCAGATATTGACCCCTCATCCAAGGTGACTAATGTCTTGGCCAATTCAGCCAAGAAGATAATCGCCGCTTTCACTGTCTCATTACCTGATGTAAGGGTTACCAAGCCAATCTTCGCCTCATTGGACTCGTTGACCAACTACTCTAACAGTTATGAATCTTCTGGTAGATTAGGTTTCTGGTTCACACAATGGACAAAGGCTTCCCTGGAGTTCTCAAGACTGGTCATATCCATCAGATCGGTGTTGAACAGAGACCCTTCCACCTTAGAGAGAACCTTATACGCTAAGACTAGTTCATTGGTGAGAATATATTCTCAACACATCTCTTTAAGGTCTGAAGTTCTTCAGTTATTAACACAATTGGTCGGTGCTAATTGGGAATCTGAAGTTCCGTCGTTGTTGGCACACTTGGGTGACCATTACGCTAACGTCCTGGTTTCAGCTTTGTCAAATGATGCCCATTTGGTGTACGACGATTTCAAAGTCAAGAAATACATCTACTCATTTTTCTCAGCCATAATTCAAGGTAACCAAAAGGGTTTATCCATGATCTTTTTGAGTGGTCAAGAATTGAATAAAGAGAAGCAAATCTCATTGTTCTCATTGCTGAAGAAAGACATCCAGAATTTAAGTTACTACCCGGAGAATTTGAGCATTCACTTGGTTGATGCTATTGCCTATGCCTTGAATACATGGTCATCGAAGAAAGACGAAGAAGAAGAGTTTGTCAAAACACTTGCGAAGAAACTGTCTGACGTACTTGAAGAGCCAAATCTTGATAACAATAGAGACGTTATTCAGTCTTGTTATGATTACATGTTAAACTCAAGAATTGCTGAAATCTGTGCATTAATCATTTTTACTTCCAAGACTGGCAAAGCCAGTAAACCAATAACTGATGCACTAGAGAAGGGCGATATACTGGCTTTGATGAAGCCATTATACCAGAAATTTAGTTATAGAGCTTCTTTACATGGTAACCTAAACAGAAACTTTGAAGAAAAGTGGCCAGGATTGAAATTGAGACAATTTGTCCGTTCCCCATTAGCTTTGACCACAACATTTGGTGAAGGTGCTATCTATGATTTGAGACTGCTAGATGATGTTCTGGGAGGTAACCAATATTGGACCGGTAATGAATTCACTAAGGGTTACAGATCAGAGGTCATTACAGCAAGTATCAACTTACAATTGGTTTCAGCTCAAATCAGCGCTGCAAAATCATGGGGTGCATTATTGACCGCTTATGTTAAGAAGTATGGTCCTCAAAAATCGTTCTGGGGTATTGTCAAGAAACTCTTAGACGCCAACATTGCTGAAGGTACTTCTAATTCATTGTTCAAGGAAGTCTACAGAGTTCGCACTGAGTTAGCATTCTTCTTCTCTTACCTGTTGTCTAAGGGTAAACCAATCGAGGATTCACAATATAAAGAGCTTTTACAGCTTTCACTACAACTAATCTGCTCTCAAGATGTTGACTTCCTATCTGCTCTATCTGCCAATGACTCAGACATTTACAGACCACTATTAAGAATCATCTCAAACTGTTTATCCGCTGCCAAGAACAACACACATTTGGCCGAAGAACTGAGTGACCAGCTATTGGAATTCTTTGAATTAGTTATTGCTAAGGGGTCCACTGTGTTATTCGATGCTGTTCAGTCTGACATTAACAAGCAAGCTATCAGTGGTCGTATTGAAGACTTGTTTTTGATCATTTCTTTGTTCAAAGCCCTAGTCCAAACCAAGCTACCACCATCCATTATTGCCAAATTCTCAGTACTGCTTGTTGACTTTGGTACTCTAAGGTCACTCTTGAGCATCTACTCAAGCTCGCATACTCTAAGAGTCAATAATGAACCAATATTCGCGGAAGTCAGTTTGACTTACATGACTGAGTTGGTAGTGGTTGATGGCATCGCTGATCAATTGATTTTAAACGGGTTGTTCTCCGTCTTGATTGAGAGTCCAATATCTGTGAGAATTCAAGAAGGTGGTATCTTCGTTCACACATTCCCAAGGTTACACAATATCTGGAGCAATGGCCTTTTAGCTGTAATCCTGATTTTGTTAAGCAAATTTGGTTCCAGATTGTTGCCAGAGATTGGGGCTTTCACCAGCTATTTCTCAAAACAAACCTCATCGACAATCCGAAGCTGGTCTCAAGATTCCGTTGCCATCACCACCCCAGCTTTGCAGGAGACTGAACAAATCATCATCTTACAAAATGCATTGAAGACACTATACTATCAATATGGCCAGAACTCACATGCTGTCACTCCAGAATCAATAGAGACAATCCCAGGGTTAGATACCCCAAAAGAGAAGAAAGCATTATCCAAAGCATTCAACCACCTTCTTGCGCATCCAAAATTCTTGACATCAAGGGTTGTGCCGACAACATTAGAAGAACAAAGAATGTTTGAAGGTGAAGAAAAGACTCGAACACTTCTTGTTGAAAAGTTAGTTGCTCAAATGCAAGAACTTGACGAGTTGATACAAGAATGATGACCTACAGAATTACTGTTAGAAATTGACATGATCCGAACTTGAAGAATGTATATTATTCAGTCACTTTTTCCCAAGTAGTAAAGCTCTGAAATCAGCGTTGGATTTTGGCTTTGACTTTTCGGTCTTAGACTCGTTGACGTTCGTGTCATCCGCGGTTGAGGTGGTTGCCACTCCAGTCTTGGAGGTTGTGGAGGACAATGCAGCCCTAGTGAGCAAATTGGGTCTTCTTCTGATATTCGATGGAACCAGTTGTCTGTTCACACCAGGTTTAGCTTCAGCGGTTTGCCTTTTCAAATCCTTGACAGTAGTAATCTCAACTGTGCAGTCACCAATCCTAGCACCTCCAAACATTAAAGATGCATTCCCAGCATCTTTAGCTTCAGTAAACACGATTATGGCACCACTATGAGCCGGCTCCAATATGACATCCTCAACCTCGCCAGCACTGCTAAATAATTCTCTTAGGCGTTCAGCACTGATTGTATCATCCAAACCTTTTACAGCAATAGCACTTTCGGAATTATTGTAGCCTTTCAAAGCGTTACTCTCTTTCTCTTGTGTTCTTTCTGACTTCTTCTTGGAGACAGAGACTTCAATGACTCTTCCTTCAAATGATATTAGATTCAATTCTAGAACAGCACATTGGGCTTCTTCAGGTGTAGAAAAGACAACAAAACCATACCCATCATGCTTTTTCCCTTGTTCTTTGTTCTTTTCGCTCAGTGGAAGGTGGACATTTTCAACGTTTCCACATTTAGAAAACAACTGGTTAACTTTATGAGCTGTAACCTTGTGGAAATCAAGCTTGGTAACATAAACTTCACGGCCTTCTTCAGCAGCACCAGATCTATTTTGTTTGGCCGATGGATCAGAGATCTTCACCGTTAGTGAATAACCCTCCAACTCTTTACTGTCGAATTCTTCCACAGCCTTTGTAGCAGCTTCACTGGTACTGAATTCAATGTAGCAGAATCTCCTTTGCGAGTTGAATTTCAATGAGGGGAATCTGATGCTGATTATGTTTCCAGCTAGAGTGAACAACTGTTCCAACTTCTCCTGCGTATAAGATGGTGGAAAATTTGTGACCCAAACTGTACTCTTCAACAATCTCGTAACCCGCAACTCGTTACCAGCAAGTTTCTTATAATCCTTGGTCAAAGCTTTCAAAACGTCATCATTCTTTGTGAGCTCCAAGTTTGCTTGGTTTGTCTCACCTCTGCTTATGATATTGATCTCTTGAATTTCACCACAGTCTTTGAAAAATGTCATGATCTGTTTTTCTGATATATGTTTTGGAATGTTCTGTACCGCAACAGTCAAGTGTTCTCTATCTCTTTTTTGCTGAGTCTTTCGCTTTTTCGATTGTTTACCATCTTGTGTATCATCTTTTTCGTCGACTTCTGGCTCCAATAGCCTTTTTGAAGGTTTTGCCTCGGTGTCAATCACTATTTCATCAGCCAATTCTTGTCGATGGTGCGATCTCAATGTCCATATTTCAAGCTTCTTTTTTTCAATTTTTGAAGTGAAAAGCCTGTACTCATCACCATATCCATATATCAAAGAATATCTCAGAGCCTCTTCGAAGACTCGTTCTGGCCAGTCAAGTTGCTCAGATCTGTTGATGGCTGCCTTCAAGACCCTGATAGTCGACGTAACGTCACCATGCGTCTTTTCAAAATTGTAGGCAATCAGCCAGTTTTCAGCTTCTTCTGGATATTGATTTGTAATTTGGCGTAAGACTGATCGGGCTTTCTCTATCTCACCAGCTTTCTCATAGAGTGAAGCTATGAATCTTTCAAAGGTATGGAATGCGTTATCTGTTGTTTCGAGGGCTTTATTCATATATGATTGTATCAAGGAATCATGAGGAACCTTGTTATTTTCAAATAATACCTTTAGTTGAGCTGTTACCAGCTCTTTCCAATCCTCAAAGTCCACTTCCAAGTTGAGGAGATGCTGTAATCTGTTTTCAATGGTTTCATATCTTGCAAAGTCAGTGGAAACATTTCTTAGATATTCGGTGTAGGCATATGGAGAGTAAGGAAACGCCTTGATGAACCTCAGTAGGAATTCGTTAAAGTTGGAAATGTAGGTACTTGTACCATGCTCATAAGACAGTAGTAGAAATTTCTTCCAGATCTCAAAATCATTAACTTCATAGATAGCATTCTCAAAGACCGCTCTCAACTGTTTGAGATTCCTCTTTTTCTTGGGCACAGATACTATGAACTCTAATAGCTCTAACCAATACTCAGTGGTTGTCTTTTGAGAGTTTCGCACATACTGTAGTTCGCAATCATACTGTTCCTTCTTCGTCGTGTTGTAAATCTTGGAGGCGTCCTTCATTTCCTTTTCATATGAGTCTTGATAATAGTCACTAATGAACTTGGAGTATCTTTCAAACGTCTCATCTAGCTGTTGATGCTTAACTCGTAGTCTTGATAGGAAATGTTTCTTGCTCTTTTCAAGGTCATCCAACTGGTTCAAAAATAGCATTGAAATGGCATTACTGCCCTGAAAGTCTGTACCAAATAAATCAAAGTAGATTTGGAACTCCACAAGTATACTGGCAGCATCGGTTTCTGAATGAAGATCTGCATTATCAACAATAAATGTAAGGTACTTCAAATAAGTCTTTGAATCAGGCGAGTCTTTGATGATCTGGGAGTAAAATTGCCTTGTTGAGCTCACTCTTTGGAGATCATCATCAATCCTTTCACAAGAAGTCAACCATTCTTCTCTTTCTTCCTTTGATAGATGGTATAATTGTGAAAACTTCTCATACAACTGTGTCACAAATTCAAAAGATTCTTGATCATCGCCCTTGCATTCCTCAATTACCTCTTTGAAACTCTCTCTATCAAACACATTGATACCCTCCAGTAATTCTTCAGTTACAGCTCTGAGATTATCAGCGTCAGAACTCATCAAATTTAAGAAATCGGTGGCAATTTAACCGCCCTCCCATAAACAAAGATTATAAGTCTGCTTTTGAAAAATTCGCGGGTTTCACTTTCTGGTTTGAAGCCCCTGGGAGATGAGCTTAATTTTTTTTTCTTCACTTGTACAGAACAAAAGAGCCATCGACAACTTTGAAAGTAGATCTACAGAGCACTTGTAAAATGAACAGTAGCAGGTACTTGAAGTCATATGGCTGGAAGGAAGGTGAAGCCCTAAAAAAAGGTGGTATTAAGAAGCCAATCTTGGTGAAGCACAAAAAAGATAAGAAGGGTATTGGACATGACGTTAATGGCTCTGCAGATGCTTGGTGGGAGAGACTGTTCGATGGTCAGTTAAAGGGTCTGGAAGTTCAAGATGAGGGGAAAGGTCTGAGTTTCAAACAGGATAAAGAAGTCGTTGCTACTGCTGTTAGAAAGAGCGAATCTCCATTGTACAGAATGTTTGTTAGAGGGGAAACGCTACAAGGAACCACTGGGAAAGTCATAATAACGAAGACCACAGAGATTAAGGGTGACGGGGTGATAAGTGATATTAAGAAGATCAAGCTACCGAGTGGCACCAACTCCAAGAAACAAAAGAAAGAGAAGAAGGACAAATCAAGAACGAAAGATAAGCATGAAAAGAAGGAAAAGAAGGAAAAGAAGGAAAAGAAGGAAAAGAAGGAAAAGAAGGAAAAGAAGGAAAAGAAGGAAAAGAAGGAAAAGAAGGAAAAGAAGGAAAAGAAGGAGAAGAAGGAGAAGAAAACCGCAGAGTCCAAGAAGAGAAAGAAGGAAAAGAAGGAAAAGAAGGAGAAGAAGGAGAAGAAAACCGCAGAGTCCAAGAAGAGAAAGAAGGATGATGACTTATCTGAATGCTCCAAGAAGAAAAGAACACATTAGAGAAGCACACATAGAATAGATTGCTCAGCATAATTATAAAGTATCCCACTTGCATAACTACGTTCTACTGTAGTCTGCATTCAAAAAAAGATCTACTTTTTTGTACCATTAAATAATTTACAAATCTAACAAATTGATTTCACCATTAGAAGGAGCAGAGTTGCTTTGAGAAGAAGTGCTAGTTTGAGTGGTGGTGACTGGCGCACTAGTTTTGGTAGGTTTTGGCTTAGAGGAGAAATGACTTTGAGAGGTGGCTGATTGGAATAGTGAACTGAAGGCGTCATTCTTTGGTTGGTTCACAGCTGGACTTGGACCTGATAATGTATTGTAATTGGATGTTGGGGCAGTGGAACTTGAAGCTGGGGCTGGAGCGAAGGAATTAAAGTCTCCAAAACTGTTATCAGCTTGGGGCTGTTGTGGTTGTTGTTGGTACAAGTTGGATAAGTTGTTCACTGGGGCTGGAACAGACTGTTGAACACTGGAAGCCTGGAAATCACCAAAGTCGTCATCATCTTCTTGAGCTGGTTGCTGCTGCTGTTGTGATTGAGATGGCACATCATCGAAGGAGAATAGGTCAACTTCTGATCCTGAAGGTTTAGTTGGAACTGGTTTATTAGGGTTAGAAACTTTTCTTTGTGATCTTTTGTGGGCAGCAGCACCAGCTTGGGAAGATGGAGTCGAGTCACCTTCAACGTCGTATTCTTCAAAATTATTCTTCTTGTTAGCGGCTCTTGATTCTTCGAATCGTTGACCGTAAACACCACCATCACCAAAAATACGGTTCTCATAAGTACCATATTCTTCATAATCATCACCATGGATATCACCATTAGATGACACCGAAGCACCACCTGCGACACCTTGGAACTTCTTGGAGTTTTCTCTAGCTTTCTTTCTTTCGGCTCTTAATTGTGAGTCGTTGTTCAAAAGCTCAGATAAGGTCTTGGATTTAGTACGAACATTAATACCTTGATCCCTACCTTGAGAATCAATGTAGTGGAAAGAACGTAACATTTGAATCAGGCTCAAATTGGAACGAGCATCATCGACAAATCTTTCGGACCCGTTCTTGATCAAATATTCTAGTAATTGCAAGGCCTTGTAGATCTGTCTCCATTCATTAGCAGCCTTCTCCGTGAATCTTCTAAAGATCATACCAATGATCTCTTCCCTTTCCCGGTAGTTATAAGTCCCGGCAGCGATCTTTTGCATCAAGGTACTAGAAGCACCCCACGGCTCGTTATTGGTGGCCTCACGAACACGGGCTTCCATCTCCGTGTAGTTGTAGACGACATTCTGGGCTTTACGGACGTAAGCCTTAACATCGTACAAACTAATGTTGTTCAAACCTTTTTTCAATTCATCCATTGCAAGCGTTGGTAGTATGTGGTTGCTATCGAAGGAATATTGACTTTAGTGCCAGTTTTGAACTTGTGGATCGGATGAGTTTGTTATAAACTGTTTGTGACAAGTATTAATAAAGGAGGGTTTTTCGGTGTTTTTTTGTCGAATTTTTCACAACTTCTGGAACCTATCAATTTCCCGATAAAGTCGAAACCATCAGAGATACAGAGAAATTGATAAACTTTACACATGAACCTTTTCGTAAATTAACGTATATCAAAGATAAATTGTGCTCTATGACACAGGTCATAAGAACATCAAACCGCAAATGATAGAGAAAACTATAAACAGATCATATGAACAAGGCTTTTAAGTGTCCTACTGAACTTAGTCGGTGATTTCACCAGATTCAGCAATGGTGACAGCGACTCTTGGACGACCAGATTGGGTACCGTAAGCTTCGATGGTCTTGACACTGTCGTAACCTTTGGTGACTTCACCAAAGACGGTGTGCTTACCGTCCAACCATGGGCATGGGACAGTAGTGATGAAGAATTGGGAACCATTGGTGTTTGGACCGGCATTGGCCATGGACAAAAGACCTGGCTTAGTGTGCTTCTTGGTGAAGTTCTCATCTGGGAAACGATCACCATAGATAGACTTACCACCAAAACCGTTACCATGGGTGATATCACCACCTTGTAACATAAAAGATGGAATCACTCTATGGAATGGGGAGCCTTCATAACCAAAACCATGCTCACCGGTACATAGGGCTCTGAAGTTTTCAGCAGTCTTTGGGACAACCTGTTGTGATATGTTAGTCTCGGGTATGGTGAATTGACTGTGAACAGGGGTCACTTACATCATCGTAAAGTTCAAACTCGATTCTGTCCAACTTTCTGTCACCAATCTGTGGGACAAAGTAGACTTTGGTACCAAGGGCGGAGGATGTAGAAGAGAATGTACGGACAGAGGTCAATGGGACTCTAGCAAAGGTTCTGGCTAACATTTTTCAGTCTGTAGATGGGTCTACAATTGAAGCTTCTAGAGCTTTTTGTTAATTTTTGTCCATTTTGTCCATTTGCTAGGTAAAGCGACGGGCGGGTCACCGATATATGTATTAGGTTGCTATGGAAACGGTATGCGGAGTTAGAGTTGTTCCTTGAATCATTAATCATTAAGTATATAAACAACGGATTGCCCATAGGGCAATTTCACAGCTTCAAGTTCTTCATTGCAAGTTTTACCTTCTGCTCGATTGTGTTCAGAGCTTTAACAATAGATTCCTTGTCTCTTTTTCTAATGGCATCGTGCAACCCAGGTAAAGTATCACCTTGAAACCCATCCACTTTAGAGGGTGCTAACAATACATGTTTCATCCATTCACGGCCCTCTAATCCTTCTGAATGGAGGAATAAGCGATCAACTTTCTTTGACCTGTTACCTAGCCACTTGATATCGATTGCCAATTTTAACTTTTTAAAAGCCTTAAACCAGGCATAGTCAATACTAATCTGCCTTTGTAAGTACTCAGCACGTTCATCAAACTTCTTAGAAACTTCTTTAAAGGCTAATAGGCCGTTTCTTACCCTTTCAATCAAGTCTGATTCCTCTTGTACCCATTCCTCTGGAATCTTCAAAATGTGCTTGTCAAAATAATTGAGCATCAACTCTGCATAATGTAAGATCTTATACTCGATGACTTCATGCTCACTGAAATTGATGGTTAAGAAGGCAAAGTATTTAGCAAGGGTGTTGTGTAATGTGAAGTCGGGATCAGCAAATTTCTTCATCCAATAATAGGAATCGTAATTGGATTGCGAATGATGGATAACTTTACCGCCAATAAAGCACACTGAACAACTAGGTATACCCAAATGGTACTGGAAAACACTAGAGTCGTCACCACCTCTTAGACTCTGAATCTCATTCCTGCTTTGATTTTTCCAGACTTCATATAACGTCACTTCGTCACTGACGTTCTTGAAAGGGATCACTTTACTAGACTCTATCAAGAAATGGTCTAGTAATGGATTTGAATCAACACGAAGTTGGTCACCAGTTACACCAACATCCAAGTTCAAGTATGCCATCACATTCTTTTGAAGGTCTTTGAAGTTCTCTTCACCGTACTCTGTTGATCCTAGCATTCCGAACTCACCACCATCCCAAGATGCAACAACAATAGTGCGTAATGGTCTCCAACCTTTCTTCACTAGAAATCCTAGCGATCTGGCAACTTCAAGAAGAATTGCAGAACCACTATTTGGATCACCTGCGCCTGCAACTGTTAATGAATCTCTATGATTCCCAATTAAAATCTTCTCGTTCAACAGACCGGGTATTTCGAACAAGATGTTAGTGATCTCCCTGATCTCACTTTCTTGTTCATTACATAAGCTCAACTTTAAGTCTGAAGGACCACTGGAGTAACTAACATCGAGACCACCTTTCCAGCCAATAAGGTACCCTTTCCCGTCAATTTTTGACAATAAAACTTCAGCATCACGATAACTGATGGGTAACGAGGGTATCTTTGGTAATTTATCACCAGGGTCAACTCTCTTAGATCTTTTATGACTCGGATAACCAGGAGTTGTTGGATCCCCAGGAAAATCAGTCAATAAATGTACAGCACCTCTTTGAATAGCTGAAGGGTTCCGAGCAGGCCCCAATGGGTATGCCTTATACCCATTCTTCACCGTGATTTCACCATCGTCTCCCGGGTCATTATACATCACAACCCCAACTGCCCCGGCTTCAAAGGCATTACGTACTTTCAAACCTGGGAATAATCCACCATACCGTATAATATGGATCTTGCCCTTTATATCAGCACGAGCAGCACGAAGTGTGGCATAATCATCTAGGGAACCATAGTGGGCATAGATGTATTGGGCAGTGACGTTTCCTGATGCTGAATTGGCATGGTGAGCCTTGATACCCTTTGGATTCCTTGATCCTGGGTCTTCCTCAAGTGGATCTTCTTCTAAAGTTGCTTCAAAGAGCACTTCATCACCATTTGTCAGTCTCAGACTGTTATCAACATGCTTCTGAACATAAATGTAGTACTTCTTCAAGTATGGGCTAAAACCGAACTCTTTGAACTTCTTCACTGTGTAATCTTTCAACTCATCGGAACCACCAGCCAAATGTGGCGTATTTGTGTACTTCAGTAGGTATTCAGACGCGTGATTCTCGTCACTAAGACTCTTGAGTACTAATCTCTGCGTTTCGTCCATTGACAATGTGGAGAAATGCAATCTTCTGTAGTCTCGCCCCAGTGATGTTCGAGGCCAGAAGATCAATTGGAATATCGATACCGCCACAATACCCCAGATGATGGCAGCTATAAACTTGCGTGTCTTTAGCGAAGGGTACTTGTCCTTGACGTAATCCTTGATCGAGGCTATGATGCTCCCTTGATCACCAACACTGTTCAGTCTTTCTCTCTGGTTCTCCCAAAAGCGTGCCAATTGGACACCAAGAGAGCTACTTCGCGTGGTTCTGGTGGCGGTGCGGGATCTCACAGGGTACTCAATAGGTGGTAGCGGGTTATCGCCCAGTAATGGGAATCTCTCCAGGTCCTGTTGTGACATTGTTTTCCAGCGATTATTGAATTGTTGATGACATGGTTTCCTGTGAGAGGTTTTGACACAATCTATAATTTTTAAAGGGGAAACCTGTTTTACTAAGCAATAGCCGAGATTGCCTCAGTGTTCTACCATTATTAAAGTAAAAGAAACATTACTTCCTTTGAAAAAGCCGGTACTGAGCATATTACGTTATACAGAGCAGCGAGAATAACAGGTACCTCAGTACGTTGATAAAATCAAAACATTTATAGGTTAACTCTATGAAATTACACACAAGACTCTATGACTGTCTCTTGATGTCAGATTCACCTTCGACTTCCTCTTCAGCTTTTCTCTTCCCCTTAAGGCTTTCAACGGCTCTAACATCACTTGTGATACCATTAACAGCTCTGAAATATGGTTGACATCTCCAATATGGTACTTTCTTATATGAGCCACCCCAAAGTTCCTTCTCACCAATTTTAATTTCATCCAATTCCTCAATGTTAGGTTGGGCGAAGATATCTTCCACTATTTTCTCAACGTCCTTCACAACCTCTTCAACTGCATCGAAATCTTGCTTTGGCACCAATTTACCAACTTTGGCTCTGATTTCTGTGTGTTCTGCTAAGAAAGGCCTTAGTAACTTGAAGATATGTGATTTCATTGCAATTTTGGACGCTTGACCAGGACAATCCTTGACAATCTCATAATACTCTCTTAATATCTTGTCCACTCTTGGGAATGCGTCTTTGATATCCTTAGAATCTGTGAACACACCTGGGTTGTACAAGTTACCTTCAGCACTCATTACAGCGTCACATTTGATCTCGTTCAAACATCTCGTTATATCATCAGGGTAAAGGATGTTACCATTGGCAAAGAAAACAGTGTCCTCGGGTAGATTGTCCCTTAAATATTTAATGGTTTCCCAATCGGCCAACCCGGTTTGTTGACCTTTCATCTCTCTGGTACGACCATGAACAGTAAGGAATTGAGCACCTGCATTTAAAACCATCTTGGCATACTCTAATGTCTTTTCACGGTCTTCAAAAACTCTGATTTTAGCTGTTACTGGGATTTCAAGTTCTTTATGTAGTTTGTTTATCAATTTGTAAATCAAATCCCAGTCATCCATCAAAAAGGCACCGTATTTACCCTTTCTAGCAATACCTTGAGGACAGCCCAAATTCAAATCAACAGCGTCACACTTCCCAACAACATGTTTGGCAGCTTGTAACAGATATTCTGGATCATTGGCACAAAACTGCACAATCAAAGGACGATCAACCTTTTCATCACCATCTAATTCTGCCCAGGCGTCTCTTCTATATTTTGGGGTAGTACCAAATAGTTTTGCATGGAACATTGGTGTGTAACATAGTGTAGCACCATATTTACGTGATAGTATTCTCCATCCAAGTTCAGATTGATCCACCATTGGTGCCACAATCTTTTGTGGTTTACCTATGTTTTCATAAAGATCTCTACCTTGTAGCTTGGTCATGGCTGATAAAGGTTCTGGTTTCTTGAAGTATCGAGTCAGTAGTGAGGAGGCTCTGCCTACTAAGTTTTTAGAAGTCACTTTGACAAAAATACCTGTACTTCAAGTGGGAAATGGTGAGACAGGCTCTTTGTTCATGCCAAAAAATTTCAACTTTTTTTCTTTTTTCTTCAATCAGTGACACATATCGGGGAATTTTCGCGAGCTCATCGGTACCCTTCTCCATTCATTCTCTTTCCATAAGTTCTTTGATGAAGCGTTTATACTCTTTGATCTCCTTTCGTTGTCTCAGGAGGATCTCTGGGTCTGTATTCTCGTCCTGTAATTTGCTCTTTTCCAACTCGTGAAGTTGCCTCTCCAATTGCCTATTCTTTAATTGAAGTTCTCTCAGTTCTGAATTCTTGCCCTCCACAGACTTCTTCAAAGTCTCATGCTCTCTTCCTAAAGTGTCATAGACACCCTCAAGAAATTTGCAGTTCTTCTGAATGAAAGATAGTTTCAACTCACAGCTCTGAGTCAACTTTTTCATTGAATCTGCAAGGCGCTCCACCTCTTCCAAAGAAGAGTCTCCAGCCCTCGAGTAATTGAGCATTTCATTGCCACAAAGGCGGCCCAACGTGATAGCACTGCTCCTCAATGAGTTCACAGATCTTCTGACCTTCTCCGTGTCTTCAAAACTGTCGATATACGAACGTGTATCACCTAGATTGTCTCTGTCAGTCCACAGTTCCCCCAGATCAACCACAGTGGAGCCCTCATTCTGGTCCTGCGCCTGTGACATGAAGTTGGAGTCTGCGATCTCGGGCAGTGATTCATCCAGCGTCAGATCAAACGTCTTGTCTGTGATAGATATGCAGTCGTCCCAGTAGCTCATTGGCGGATACTTCTAAGTTTATGGTCAGTACTATCTGTTGACCTTTTTCCCTTTTATTTACACTTTATCTGAGACATCCGGACACCACGATGTTTAAAGTTTTCTTCATTTTTTTGTTTCATATATCCCAATGAGGTCTATTGATGTATTATACATATAACAACACTGTGTATCCACTAATCATTCTATTCTAATGGGTTCCTATGTCAGCAGCCTAAGGGCCTCTGAAACTCCAAAGCCAGATGCTCCAAAAACCAAGTCAAAGCCTCAACCAAAGCTTGAGCCAAATCCTGCACTAAAGCCTGAACAACCAGCTGTAGGCACCAGGCCACCAATTCCAGAGGGTATGTCCAAGTCCCAATGGAAGAAACAACAGAGAAAGCTTAAATTCCAAGAACGTAAATCTGAGTTCGTACAAATCCGTAAAGAGAAGAAACAAGCCGCCAAAGCTGCTCGCCGTGAAAAGATCCAGGAATACGTTGCTAAAGGTGAACCTATTCCTGATAAGCTATTGCACAAGAGGCCAAAAATCCCAGAAAACCAAGTCAAGACCGGTACAACTTTGATAATAGATTGTGATTTTGACGATCTAATGACTGAGAAGGAGAGGGCCTCTCTATCTGCTCAAATAACTAGAGCATACTCCTCAAATAGACATTCCCAACACACAGTGGACTTGAAAATTACATCATTCAACAAATTGTTGAAGAAGAGATTCGAAGAAGATCTAAAGGCTTCAAACCATACACAATGGCCAAATGTTGTCTTCCAAGAAGAGCCTTTCACTGTTGCTGAGGATGAAAAGGAAAACTACATCTACCTAAGTGCTGATTCTGATGAAACCATTGAAGATCTAACACCAGGTGTCAATTACATTATTGGTGGTATTGTTGATAAAGGTCGTTACAAGAACCTATGTAAAAAAAAGGCTGAAGAAATGGGTATTAAGACCAAGAGATTTCCAATCGATGAATACATCAAATTGAGCGGTAGAAAAGTACTAACCACCACTCATGTTGTCGAACTAATATTGAAATGGCATGAATTTAAAGACTGGAAAAAGGCTTTTGAAGCTGTCCTTCCACAAAGAAAACTAGTTGAAAATGGTAAACCAAAGGACTTATCAAAGCAAAACGAAGACGAAGATGATGAATAACTTAGGACGTTACAACGATAATATATGTAATTAACTGATTTAGTATAATCTACAGCACCACGTAAGTCCTCATATCTATGATCGTAACATTCATTAAAAACCCAACTCAGGTAGAGAGAAGCCATTAGAACCGCCGTTGGAATAACCGCCATCCAAACCTGGTAGACTGAACTTGTTTCTATCGTTATCATTGTTATTATTATGACCACCACCGACATTCTCATTCTTTGGTACCACGGCGTTGACAGCGTTATTGATGGCGAAATACCAGGCATTTTGCTTGTCGTTGGTGTATGGAGGGTCGTGGAAGGCGTTTGGATCATTTGGACGACCTCTAGACCAGAATCGAGCTGATCTGTCAGCACCAGCTGAGGCCAAAATATGACCCAATGGATGATATTCTAGTGCTTGGATCGCCTTTTCGTGGGCATATGGGATAGTATGATACGGAGCAATGGTTTCAATGACTTCCGGAACAGTCTCGTTCAACATGTAATGATTCATTGAACCATCATAACCACCAGTGGTCAGCATTGATTTATGTACTGGATTCCATGCTAATGACGACAGATCCACATCCGATCTGTATAAAAATATATCTTTCATTTGTCTTAAATCGAATATTCTCATTGATCTATCACGGGATATTGAGGCCAGAAGGTTGGAATCTTGGTGAGGTTGGAACTTTGTCTGCGTGATTGTATGTTTGAAACCATGTAGAGTTGAAATAGCAGTTGCAACTCTTGGATCCCAAAGTTTGATCAAGTTATCCTTAGACCCACTGACAATAAGGCCTAAACTCGAATGCCAATCAGCACATTTCACATCCCAATTATGACCCTTCAACACTCTTTCTTCTTGACCATTACTGAAATTCCAGATCTTCAAAGAACTATCATCAGAAGCTGTGACGAATTTGGAATCATTTGGCGAAAAGGCAATGTCTCTGATTGCACCATCATGGCCATGCACGATGTTCACATTATTGAAATTTGTTTGCCAGAACTTGATCACACCTTCTTGATCCGAACTTAAGAACCATTCATCACTATGACTGTATTGGATACATAAGATAGCAGCGTCATGAGCTTGTGTGATTGTTTCAAAATTGAAAGTCATACCGTTCCAAAGTGTGAACTCACCAGAATGTGAGGCAACTAACAATCTTCTACCTTCCGGTGTCCATTTAATAGCGTGGATGGCATGTTTAGATTTGTTGGAACTTAAATGAACAAACTTAGACTGTGTGTCCACAATTGGATTTCTCTTATAGGCAACAGGTGGTAATATATCTAGTGTATATGAAGCCTCTGGTCTCACAGCACCAACTCTTTGTCTTCTGTGGCCAAACTTTTTCTGTATAACCCAACGGCCCATTGGTGATGAATGGTCAATAATACGACGATGCGCAGTCGATTTTTTCTGCTGGGACGCCAGCTGGGTCTCTATTGACTGGTTGAAAGCCAAGGCTCGGTATGATTGGTCAGAACCGTTCATTGTGTATGGGAATTAGTTGCTTGTTCGGTGCTTGAGTGACTTTCTTTGAGTCTGAATAATTTAATTTGATCATGAATTTTTTGGCCCCAATGTTTCGTTTCCGGTTTGGGACACACTGTTTATAATGGAACATAAAAAAATGGTAAGTTAAACCAATTAAGGTCTTCAACAGCCGTAGACTAAGGATGGTATGTTAAACTGAACTACAAGTTATTGAAGCAAGATAAAACGCCTTTTAATTATCCTATGTCTATCAGATTACCAGTAGCTAACCTCGAATTATTGTTCATAAGTTTGTTTCGATTCAGTCTTCCATTTCAACAATTTTGCTAGTCTTTCAGGGGATACATTCATCTGCAAGAATTCATGTTGTAATAACTCATCAGTGCTTGCTCTATATTTGACGTCCACACATAGACAAATACTCAAAAATTTCTTAATGCTAATGGATAATTTCTCAGGAGATTTCAACTTTGGTGTACCATTTGTAGCAATCAGAAACAACGCCTTCAAAGGTTCTTCGTTCAAATATGGTGGTTCACCTTCGATCATCTCAATTGTCATGATACCTAGTGACCAAACGTCAACTTTCTCATCATATTCTTTAGTCTTGACGACTTCTGGGGCCATCCAGTATGGTGTACCAACCATTGTGGCTCTCTTTGACTTTTGAGAAGTCAATTTGGCACAGAAACCAAAATCTGTAATCTTAACATTACCCTTTAAGTCCAACAAAACGTTATCTGACTTGATGTCTCTGTGAATGATCTTCTTATTATGCAAAAACTTCAAACCTTTGGTGGTCTCTTGACAAATGGCAGAGATTTGATCTTCCTCTAGTGAATTGTCATTGTTTTCTATGACATCAGTTAAGGAACCACCTTCCATAAATTCCATCACCACCCAAAGTTCATGGTGGTTTAAAAATGCCTCTAGGAAATTGACAATGTTTTTATGTTGAGAGTCTTTCATCACCAGGATTTCATTCACGATAAGCTCTTTTCTAGGTTGGGCATTCAGGTCCATTTGCTTAATAGCGACTTTGATGCCACCTCTCTTCAAAGATCTGGCCAAGTAGACAGTACCAGAGGCACCTTGGCCTGCTCTTTCAATCATCTGGAAGTATGGAGATGGATCAACGTTGCGCACCACGGCTTTCAAATTCTTCATACTTTGGGCTTCGTTCATGGCGGAGATTCTCTTCTCTTCATTCTTTTGTTTCATAGTCTTTGGTGGTGGAGTCATTTTGGTAGGTGATGCATTGTTCAAAGCGGTAGCAGCGGCGGCTTTAGCTGGCGAATACTTCAGAGAATGATCTGGCGGAGTTGGACGATTTGGGGATGAGTTTTGGCTATAAATATTATGATGCTGTGGGTGTAATGGTTGAATAGGCTTGGTATATGGAACCTGGGCAGATGGTGCGGGTCCCGAAGGTTTGAAACGTTGAGGTGAAGTGTTGTTGACTGGTAGGCCATGTGGTGGTCTTGGAGCTTGTCTTGTTGGTTGTAGATCTTGTCTTTTCTTAGCATAACTTGGTGAATCAGTAGGTTGCAACTTGTTTGTTGAATTTTGAACATTTTCAATGTATGGATTAGCCACAGCATTGGAAGTTGGGGACTGGAAATTGGTTTGAATTTGCAAGTTTGGGTTTAAATTTTTGTTAGGTAGATGGGCTTGTTCATTTAGTTTCAAATGTGATGAAGAGTGCTTTATCGGATGTTGTGATGGCGGAGGTGTTGGGATATTACTCAGTTCATTAATGTCATTGGATTGTTGATGTAATTGTTGCTGTTGTTGTTGATGTAGCTTTGGCGGAGGTGGAGCTCTTCTCATCGGTATCAAGTCGCCTTGAGATTGTGATTGACTCTGGGATGGAAGTTGTGGTTGCGGTGGAGGTTGTTTCTGCTGTTGACGAATTGCTCTGGCAGCAGATGGTGATGGAGTTGATGGTGGAGGAGTAACATTAGCAGTCGTATAGTATGGAGAGACCTTTGGTGGTGAATCACGTTTTGCAGGAGTAGAATATGGCTTAGAAAGATCGGTTAAGATTTGGGTTGTGTTACCATTATCCTTCTCGCTGTTTGATGAAGACGTAGAATCATTAGAATATTTAGCCTTATGATAACCAGTGTTGTCCAATGGAGTATCCATGTTCTCAGCATCATCTAGCTTTTGTTGTTGATCTTGATAGAATTCTAACACCTCAATGACAGCAACTGGATCCTTAGTCCAGTCCTCATTTGTGATTTGCGAATGTTGCAATAGTCTCTTCCAATTCTCAGGCAGACCAGTGAAGTTCCCACTAGTTGGATCAAACCCGACGTGGACTCTATGTGTGAAATTTGTTGGGCTAGAGACTGAGCCAGTCAATGGGCATTTAGCAAAGATGGCATCTAACCAAGCATATAGATCATTTAGGGTCTTCAATGAGATGAACAGTGATTTTTTCCCATTGGAATTTCTGATAAGTTCAAAACAATAAGGTCTTAGTTGGACCCTGGACAGGTTAACAATGGAAGTCAAAGGGATCTTTAGCCAAATTTCATCTTTGGAATCATTTTTGTAGATGATCAGGTTGGAGTCGTTAAGCTCCAGGTATCTTTTTGGCCATCTGAAGGACATTAGACCCTCATCTTTCACCTGGATCCATCCCTGGCGTCGGATGTTCCTGTTGTTTCCCGTAGGCGTCAGGCTAAGGGAGGAAAAGTTGGCAGGGCTGTTATTGTTGGATGAGATGGGAGGCTTTGGAGCAGGGCCCAAGTTAGAGAAGTCACCATCACGAATGGCAGGCTGTGTGGACAAAGACATGATATTTTATGTGAAGTATTTGGTATACTGGCTCTCTGTGGATTATAATTAATGCAGCTTTCCAAAGTTCTTTGTCTAAAGGTATGGGCCAAGATTCTTTGAGAATGTGAATCTGAATCTGAATGTAAATGTGAAACTGATGGAGTAGTGAAGAACAGAGAAAAAGTAGGTAGTGGGTGGTACTATGACTGCAGATGTTACAACTTTGAGTGAATTGTTAGGTAGCTCCAGCCAGATAATGGTAGATTCACAGACTTTCTCTCCCTTTGAAATTGAGAAAGGTAAAATCCAGTGAGTTTAAGTGTTCATTCCAGTTTTAAAACACTTTTTGGAGAAATTCAGTGTGTTTCGCGTATTTTCAAGGCACGCTCACGTGATACTGACGCCAAAATGATTTTTCCTTCTTTTATAAAAATTCTTTCTTTTGACAGGAGAAAAACGCGTGTGAATGTGGATAAATTTGAAATGTAAACATTATGCCCAAAAAAGGATTAAATTGAGAGATGCACCCGCAGGTGGGCTTAGCAATAGGTGTACCGTGTGGGGGACCCAAACTTTAGCTCATCGGCGATCGCTGGTTATAACTATATCAAGTTCCTCAGATTCAAAAAAAAAGTGGAGAACTCTCTTTTGTGAGCCTCACAACCAAACTTTCCTTATTGTTGATACATGTATATGTGTGTATCTGTATTTACAGGGCAATCTTTACCCTTCAAGCTCTAGTCAATATTGACGAAACATGGTGACCACTACACTAAGTTCACATGCAACTGTTCATTAACCTGATATCTGATATCAAAATTATAACACATCATGACTAATTCTAACGCACACTTGATTGTATACTTTCTATATCTGTCTCTTCGTCATCATCCATATCTTCCTCTGTGATTTCATTCCAGTAAGAGTAACTTAATACGACAAACCCAACCACAATGAATAGATCACCGATCAACTGTTGGAAAGTCAGCTTGACACCGAATAATACCCATTCGAAAAACCCAACGAACAAGATGGTGACCAGAGAGCTCACTGATGATAAGACTGGTGAAGTCAATGACATCAACGCTAAGAATGATAAGGAGAAGATCAAATTGGAAATTATTGAAGCACCCATGATGACAATTTCGTAAAAACTCTTTGCAAAGCTGAACTTGGAGATACCAAAGATGTCAACAAGGATTACCAAAATCCATAAGGTACTCAAAGTGGACAATCCAATCAAAGAAGCACAAAAATTTGAAAATGCAACTTGTCTCTTTGCAGAAACATCTTCAGGTGAAGGACACACCAATTTTTTGTACAAGACTTCATAAAGACCATAGAAAATCGCTCCAATTGCAATAGTTATATCACCCCAAAATCTATATGGGAACTCCTTAGAGCCTTCAGTGCTATCACTGCCTGAATAAGCAACGAAAAAAACACCCAGCAGTGCTAATAAGACAGAACTCAATTTGCCGTAGGTGAACTTCTCACGTAGAATTGGAATTGCGAATATCAATGCAGTAAATGCGGAACAGTTATAAATAGCAGTGATATCTGAAGCTGGAGCAATACCCATGGCCACATACCAAGTACAACCAGCTAAATTTAAGATCAAAGTCAATAATAGGATACATTTGGCAATGTACAAAATGGATTTCGCAAACACAAACTCCTTGATACTTGTTGGGAACTCACTTTCTTCAATGTAATACTCTTCAATGATCGTACCAGACGTTTTGAAAATGTTCTTGTGTTGTGATTTTACACTGTCCTTAAAATGTCTTCCAAACAATTTTCTATTCCATGGGTTTCTTTTAGCACGTTTACTTCTCTTGAAATGTTTGAATATGGCAATGGCGATCACCTGTGATGGCCAGATCAATGTCCATGATCCGTGCGTAAGCATCAATAACAGATATGGTTGGTTAAAGTCTAACTCATTGTATAGATAAGTGGTCAACTCTGTTTGCGATACAAAAGAGAACAGTGATAGCAAAAACAACGCGATAACAGCGTACAGTTTTTTCTTGGACTTCTCAACATGACCCTTGGAATGGCTCGACGTTAGTACGGAGCTGGGATTGTTATCAAGCGAATGTTCATGACTCTGTCGAGAGCCAAGTAAGGGTTCCTTCTGTGTTGTCCCTTGCGGTACACGTGCCTCCGAATTCATACTAAATCTTAGGAACCTTTGGTGTATTTGATTGGTTTGGTGGGTCTATGATAGAAGTATACAAGTTCGTGTTTTTCCTTTATTTCGACAACCTCTTGGTTGTACACATGAAGTAAACCTTCAACGACGTCATCGCTAAAAAGGGAATGACTTCCCAATTAGGTAATTAGGATAGGTCTACACCAAGAGACTCACTCACAAATTCTATTCGAAAACTATAGGACTCCCATCTTTTCTATTGATAATCTTCAAGAAATATTCCTTGGACAGAATTCCCTCTGCGTTCCCTGGTGTCAAATAAACATTGTTCAGACTTTTGTAAAATTTGATATCACTCTCTCGAATCTTATTAATGTCCAAATAGATCAAGATCGTACTGAAGTTTCTCAACCCAGACACAGCTTCTTCACTGCTCTTCAATAAAGAAGTCAAGTGAATATGGTTTCTGTTCATTTTGGATAACCCACCTGACTCAAGGATCAATTTCAAGGCCTTGAAAGTTGTACCATGTATCAACTGCTTTGGGAAATCTTCTGGCTTTTCCAACAATACCAAATTGTCATCACTCACCGTCTTCAAGGAATGACCCTGAGTGGCACAAATGTACCTCACACCTTCTCTGTCCTGTATGTCAAATCTTTTCTTATCATTGTTCGCCACTATCCTTGTGATGTCCTCCAAGGTGGCCCTGTGCGTCTTCAGTCTATTGTTTTGCAAGATCTCTGAGAGTTTCACATAGCCTGCCTTGTCAATGTTCAATCTTTCCTTCACAGCACCATGGCGTAGTAAGTAGCTTAACGCCTTGGATATCTGTATATCCCTTTTATCACTCATTGCTTCAATGGTATTCATTTTATAAATTGATTTAAAAAGAGGTGAATCATCTTTTGATATTTTTTTTTCTTATACCGAGAGAAGCCTTTAAAAATCTGACACATATTAATCCTTCTACGCCTAAAGGGACTCAAAAATCATAAATCACATAATATCAAACTATATACAACTGCACAGTTCAGTTAACCAAAGCGGCACCGCCACCACAACAACCTTGGCCCTGGGCTTGCAAGGTCTGCTTGGCCTTCTTGACGGATTCGTTATCACCCAACTCCGTGTGTTCATGGATGTTTAGTCTGAATTTCCCGGTTTCATTCTTTTTAGCCTGTACTATGTTGCTTAATAAGAACTTATTGACATCTTCCAAATGCTTGATTCTTTGTTCAACAGTCTTGGATTCATCTGGTTGTAAATGACCCTTCTTAATCTCAGCTCTGGCAGCGTTTAAAACGGCGGTGTCACCTATGGATCTGTTAGTATTTGTAATCATCTGGGAGAAGTTGAAAGCTCTAAGGAAAGTTCACATACCTTGGAAGGCGATTTGGGTGGCTCTTAAAGAGTTTCTGTATGCAGTTAAGGCTCTAGATCTAAGGGCAGACATTGTTGAAGAAAGACAATAGATGGAAAACAACCTTTTTTTGGCATTGACTCTCTTTTGACTGGTCAATTTGAATTTTTTTTTCTTTTTTCAATCTCTACTATTGTTTCCGCGAAAAGTTGCCAGATTGGCGCAGTCCGGGGAAGTTGGGCATTAGTACAGCTTACACTTTAAAAGAGTACTAAAACAAAATGCTATTCTCCTATATAAACGCCGTGTAAACCTTATTAAAACAAACAATATATAAAATACAAACTCGCCATTTAATTACCGACTCATAATTCCGGCCTTTTTTTGACACTTTTCTTTACAGTGTGGATCAATCTAATGACATCTTCTCTAATTCCGATGAGGTCTTTGATACAACCTTGACATTCGCTCTTTTAACAATCCCTGCGCTCACTGGTGAAGATGACACAGCTCTTCTCTTGTACTTAGGTTCAGAATCAATATCAAAAGACCGCTTCCTCAGTGACCTTTCTTCGGCTTCCAAAAGTTTCCTTATATCACCCTTCTTATCCGATGACTCAATATTTGAGTGCTTTCTTAGATTCCAACTCTCATTAGCCTTCTTTACAATGTCAAACTTCCTATAGCTGTGATTTTGCTGCTCAATGGTTTTGTTATTCTTTTGCAGCAGTGATCTATGGTTCAAATTCTTCGAGAACTCCTCCTCATCTTGCAAGTTCAATAGGATCAACTTCTCATGATTGATCTCGTTCTCCAATGGTACGGACTCGTATTGTAACTCATTCGTTATCCTCTTGAAAGACTTTAGTTGTGGTTTCAAAGCATTCTTGGACACTAGTCGCTTGAAGATGGGCGTGGATTCCTTAGGAGATGAGAAATAGTCAAAGCCTTTCTTAGACTTGGTAAACGTGGGGGATTTGGTACCGGACAATTGGTCTTCCCAGTTCTTCTTGCTGAACAAATCAGTTGTCTTCTTGAACAATGATGAAGTGGGTACAGTGGTATTGGGAGTGTTGCGTGAATTAATCCTTGATATAATGTCCAGATTGCTCTCAGCATCCGTGTCAGTCTCATCACCTTCATCATGGGTTTCTTCATCCGTGGAATACACAACCTGGTTAAAGCTAGAGTTAATCGGGTGACCAGCAGTATTTTCCTCGTCAAAGTTGAGGCTGTTGTCATAAAGGGACGAACTTGATGAACAAGGGTAGTTTCCCGTGACCGAGACCCTTCTAGAGACTGATACACTGACAGTGCCATTGCTAGAGACGCTATTACTTCTGCTGAGCACCGGGAAGGTGGGCAGCGTCTGGAGCACGGGAGTGACTGGCACCTCAGTTGACTGGGCATAGGGAGCCTCTTTGTGCATGGCGATCGGGCGGGTTCTATTTCACTTTATTGTTTGTTTGTGTGGACTAAAGAGTTGATACATTTCCCCTGGATCTGTTCGCGATTTGTGCGAATCTTTGTTAGGGAAGATCAAAGGAAGGGTAGAAATGGAATATGTATCGAGGGTTTATTGGGCAAATGGAAGCATCTGAACTATCCAAGATCTTTTCTCATGAGGAATTGAATCTCTTGTCAAAAACAAACTTCGAATCTCTGTTTTAAAGATCTCCAATCTCTCTAAACAATGGAGACGCGTTATATTCGCTTAACGCGATTGATTGTACCTGGAACTAAAAATCTGGCTTTTCAGGTAAAAAGCAGCCAGAACACCCTCAACTTAAACTCATTCAAAACAAAGGTCTCCCCACTCAATGGAGAAGACCAATCCACTGCATCCCTTCTCGTTCAATCTCTCTCGGGAGAACAGTGATGCACTGAACGCGGAGCCTCGTGATCGCAGAACAAGAGACGAGAATGCTGGTGGAACTCGGTTTCATACCCGTGGTGTTGATGCTGGTGCTAGTGTTGATACCAATTCTGAGGAGCCCATTGATGAGACAGATGGTTCCGTACTGACAAAGAAAAGAAATATGGACCAAAAGCATGGTGAGAATAAAAGACGGGCTTTTGAAACTAGCAGTGTCTTCAACTCCGATGCTCTCTTGACCAGTGATGATGTACATTCTCCTTTGAAATCTTTGTATAACCCACCATACCATTCTGTGCCTTCTTCTGAATCTTTTTACAATTTCACAAACTATAACTCCCGTGCAAAGATCCCTAGCTCGCCTCCATTGGCCAGTTCTCCACAATTGAAGGCCAATGATGATCAAGATCTGTTCTTTACTTCACAAGCCACAATGGTGGCCGATATCGACAGTGATGACTCTGGGGATACTGTCAATTTCAACATTAATACGCTGAACAAAGTGCAAGGTTACATCAGCTCTGATTTCCTCCATGCTGAGTCCTTTGAGAATGAGGACAATGATGAGGAGAAAAACATCATTGTTCGTGGCATCTTTGCGAAATGTGTTGAGGACGGACAGGACAAAGTCCATTTGGAAGAACTAAATTTGAAATACATCCCTGATGAAATCGAAGATCTGAAATGTATGGTAGTCTCTGGTCGCAATGGAATGATCGAGGTACCAAAATTACAGATCTATGCAACACATAACAAGCTCCGAATTCTACCACCAACGTTGTTCAATGTCACAAATATCAGTGTCTTGTCACTACGTGATAACAGATTGAAAAAAATCCCAAGTAATATCATCAAACTTCAGAACTTGACATACTTGAACATATCACAGAATGAAATTAAAGTCTTACCATACCAGATCCTTCAATTACCTAAGCTTTCAAGTCTATTAGTGAGGCCGAACTCGAACTTGATTGAATTAGATGCATCAGATCCAGAGTCTTATTATCGTGTGAATGATGAGGACTTTGATCATAAAGTCGATGTTAGACGCTGCGTTTCCAAGATCAAATGGTCTGATGCCCTGATCCATTTATCCCAGTTGGAACCATCAACCCAATTCCCCGCTACTAACGATCGTGAAATGCTAACCAAGATCTCCGGTGTTCCCAAACTAACAGAACTAGCCCTGCGTCGTTTCACGGGGTATAGTGTCACGAGATCCGAATCCAACGTTTGGAAGAAAGTCCTCCCAATTCATATTCAGAAAAAGCTAACAAAGGCCCTACAAAAGGGAGTTTATGGTGAAGTCTGCTCCGTTTGTAACGAAGTGACAGTGGACCCAATTGCCAAATCCTTGGAGTGGTGGGACTTTAAAGAGCAAAAGATGATTCCAGTTAGAAGAAACTTCTGTTGTGGAAACTGTGTTAAAGTGTGGTTAGACGATGTTGATGAAAGCTTAAAGGAATATGTAGGTGAGATAAAAGTGGAAAAAGGTGATGATTTAGAGGATGCAGCTGCTCCAGAAGGCGTGAGAAGAGTTGTCAGGGCTCCCGATGGCCAATTACGATTTGATGAAGACTTTTGATTTCAGCATGGTAGATGTTTATTTGACTTTTAATGGTGATGTAACAGTGTAAACTTAATATAATACAGTCCTTTCTGATCTTCGAAATGTACCTCTTGCCTAAACGGTTTTCCCCTCTAGGGAATTTGGAAACCTCACCTGTACATTAGATGTACGTTAATAGTTAACCTGATCCAAGAAGTCAAAGTGGAGGTTGATTTTTAACCCCATCTCTTAGAGGGCCAGTTACCGTAGTAAAGCGTGAGGTTTGGGCTCATCTAGTACAAAATCATATACAGTATCACCTATATTGTATACAATAGCCCTTCCTAATGCCGCTTCTGGACAGCTACTTTAACTGCCAAACCATTTCATTATCACGTGCTAGATCACGTGCAATATAACTTGCTGCTCTCTTGCTTTTGTTATCGGGTGATGACTTGAAAGCTGAGAAAATGCATCACCAAACCAAGAAAGGGCGAGTTATAAAAATCAACGTCACCGCCATATTTTAATCCAATTGAACTTCCATCAGCACGCACAAGCACTAAACGTATACAATGACCAAGCAACCCATTGTGAACGGTACCTCGTACTACACTTTGAGGGCCCAGACACCTCAATTACAAGCACAGGCAATCCAGTTCTACGAGAGCCTGGTAGGTCTTTCTGTAAAGAAGCAGTCCAAAGCATCTACGCTGATGACCTCTGGGCAAATCTTTCCTGAACTGAGTGCCAATATCGAGATTGTCATTGACTCTGAGTTCATACAGCCTGATTTCCAAGCTTTGCAAAATGAGAAACTAGTCAACGACTGGAGATCCCTTAGATCTAACATTGTCTTCAGAACTGAGTCTTTGGAATTGATCTATGAGAACTTTAGAAACTATAATGATGTTAATCCAGATAATCAATTGCAATGGCAAGCTTACCCATCTGAACTGGCCCCTGTTGAGGTCTACGTTATCGATCCTTTGGGCTACCTAATTGGTTTCACATCCGTCAAACATCCATTATCAACAAACCCACCACCATTTAAGAAAATCAACCCAGAAATCTTACAATCCCAGGAATTCTCCACCCAAAACACAACCACCTACGTTGACCATCTGAGTTTCCAGAAGAGAAACATTGCGGTTATGACCTCTGGTGGTGATGCTCCAGGTATGAACGCTTGTGTTCGTGCCGTTGTCAGGGCCGCCATCTACAGAGGTTGCAGGGCCTTTGCCATCTACGAAGGTTACGAGGGTCTACTGAAGGGTGGTGATAAGTACATCAAGGAGATGGACTGGCAAAGTGTTCGTGGTTGGTTGAGTGAAGGTGGTACTAACATTGGTACTGCCCGTTGTAAGGAATTTAGAGAGAGATGGGGTAGAGTCCAAGCTGCTAAGAATTTGATTGATGCCGGTATTGATGCCCTAATTGTCTGTGGTGGTGACGGTTCTTTAACTGGTGCCGATCTATTCAGATCCGAATGGCCATCTTTGATAAAGGAATTGTTAGACGCAGGTAAAATCACCCAAGAACAATATGAAAAGCATCAACATTTGAACATCTGCGGTACTGTTGGTTCCATTGACAATGACATGTCCAGCACAGATTCCACCATCGGTGCTTATTCTTCATTGGCCAGAATCTGTCAAGCCATCGATTATATCGATGCCACTGCAAATTCCCATTCACGTGCCTTTATTGTTGAAGTTATGGGTAGACACTGTGGTTGGTTAGCTTTGATGGCCGGTATTGCCACTAGTGCCGATTACATCTTAATCCCAGAGAAGCCTGCTAGTTCTAAAGAATGGCAAGACCAAATGTGTGATATCGTGTCAAAGCATAGATCCAGAGGTAAACGTAAAACCATCGTAATCGTTGCTGAAGGTGCCATTGCTGCAGATTTGACCCCAATCACCTCCAAAGATGTTCTAGATGTCCTTGTTGGTAGATTAGGTCTGGATACAAGAATTACCACGTTAGGTCATGTTCAAAGAGGTGGTACTGCTGTTTCATCAGATAGAATCTTGGCCACTTTGCAAGGTGTTGAAGCTGTCAAAGCCGTTTTGGAATCGACTCCAACTACTCCATCACCAATGATTGGTATCATTGAAAATAAGATTGTGAGACAACCATTAATTGAAGCTGTCAAATTGACCAAGCAAGTTGCTGAAGCCATCTCACAGAAAGATTTTAAAAAGGCTATTGGCCTAAGAGACAGTGAATTCATCGAACATTTGAGCAACTTCATGGCCATCAACTCCGCTGATCACAATGAGCCTGCTCTACCTGTCAACAAAAGAAAGAACATCGCCATCATCAACATTGGTGCCCCAGCTGGTGGTATGAATAGTGCTGTCTATGCTATGGCCACTTACTGTATGTCAAGAGGTCATACTCCTTATGCTATTCACAATGGTTTCACCGGTTTAGCAAGACATGAATCTGTTAGATCTATCAAATGGTTAGATATCGAAGGTTGGACCTCTAGAGGTGGTTCAGAGTTGGGTACCAACAGAACTACCCCAGAAGAGGCTGATATTGGTTTGATTGCTTACTACTTTGAAAAATACCAATTTGATGGTTTGATCATTGTTGGTGGGTTTGAAGCCTTTGTTTCATTGCATCAGTTAGAGAGAGCTAGAAACGATTTCCCAGCTTTTAGAATCCCAATGGTGTCAATCCCAGCTACCATCTCCAACAACGTTCCAGGCTCTGAATATTCATTGGGCTCCGATACTTGTTTGAACTCTCTAATGGAATACTGTGATATCGTTAAACAATCAGCCTCATCTACCAGAGGTCGTTCATTTGTTGTTGAAGTTCAAGGTGGTAATTCAGGTTACGTTGCCACTTTGGCCCAATTGGCATGTGGTGCTCAAGCTTCTTATGTTCCAGAGGAAGGTATCTCATTAGAGCAACTTGACCTCGATATTCAATCATTGAAACAATCGTTTGCCGTTGCTGAAGGGAAATCCAAGTCTGGTAAACTGTTATTGAAATCTGAAAATGCCTCCAAGGTCCTCTCCACACAGATCATTGCTGACATCATCACTGATGAAGCCCAAGGTAGATTTGACGCTAAGACTGCTGTCCCAGGTCATGTCCAACAAGGTAGTCTACCATCTCCAATCGATCGTACCAGAGCCACCAGATTTGCTGTCAAGGCTGTACAATTCATTGAAGAAAAGAGTGAAATCTTGGAACCTGTTCGTGATTCAGAGTTCTTTGACTTGTCAGATAAAACAATCAGTGAAACTGCTTCTATCCTAGGTGTGAAGAGATCACATCTAAAATTTTCATCCATTCGTCAAGTCTACGATTTCGAAACTTCCTTGAGTAAGAGAATGCCTAAGGTTGTCCACTGGGAATCCATCAGAGAAATTGCAGATGCTTTGGTAGGGAGAAATAAAGTCCCAGTAACAAACTAATGTATAATGTTGATGAAAAAACGTTCAAGGTATTTATGATTCTATTTGTAAATTTCAAACATTGCATCTTGCCCAGTTTTGCTGGACTGTTGTCTAGGTAATAATCACATCAATATGGAGCCAACTACTGACAGCTACAGTATCCAATTGATTGTTCTTCCTTCAAAGAAGAGAAGAGTATTTATTAAACTAAACACGAGATTTGGGCATTTTTCTAGTATTCGACTCCATCTCATCCAACTCTTTAGCATTGAAATAATGAGGTGCCACTTCTTTCAGCCATTTCTCTTGGATTGGTAGACAATTTCTCATAAATTCTTTACTTGTCAGCACCAACTCATTATAAATGACCATCTTTGGTGGTGGTTTGACCTTATTCAACACGGATGAAGGATGTATAAACACAGCTTGGTTTTTCTTCACTGACTTATAACTATCACCTGTCTTGCTCAGTCTTGCAGAGTTTGGAAAGAAGCCTGAAGTGATGGCCTTCTCGATGTTTGTGTCATTGTTCTTCATGTCTTTCTCCTTGAGATGATTCTTAGACTTGACTAGAGTCTCAACACGTTCACAAAGTCGTTCTAGTTGATCACGGACATTTCTAGCTCTTGTTAGTGACTTGGACTGTAGGAAATTATCACGGCACCATTGGGAAGAATATCCTGAATCTACCCATTGATTGTAGATTTCCAACAAAGTCAAATGATCACTTGACTTAGTGAATGCCTCTCTGGCGCTATCAGCCAACAATTTTTTATCTTTTGGACGATAAAATAGGGCGGCAGATTCCTCAAGCATGGCGATAATTGACAAAACATCATCTGTACAATTGTACTTCTCACTGGATAACAACGTTTTAGACAACATTGGGTCAGCAGGGAACTCGGCCATTTGTCTCCCAAGTTTTGTCAATTGACCCTTAGCATTCAAAGCACCCAAAGAATACAGCAACTCTAGTGATTTAATCAGTGTGTCACTTGAAGGTGGATCCATAAAGTCAAAATGGATAAGATCATTAATACCCAAAGACAACAACAATAACACCACACCAGCCAGGTTTGTTCGCAGGATCTCTGGTGTTGGATTTGCTGGCAATTCGTTATAATAGGCCCACTTTGTGAACAGTCTGAAACACTTCCCAGGACCAACACGACCAGCTCTACCAGCTCTCTGATCAGCCGAGGCACGGGAACATGGACTTACAACAAGACTTTCCATCCCAGTACTTGGATTGTAAACGTTCTCTTTCACGAAACCAGGATCAATGACATAGACAATACCGTCAATAGTGATGGAAGTTTCAGCAATATTGGTGGCAAGCACAACTTTTCGGGCGTTTGGAGGTGTAGGTTCAAAAATCCTTTGTTGTAATTCCGATGGCAAGTTGGCATAAATGGGACAAATGATCATTTCCTTGATTCTTGATCCAAGTTTCCTACATGTTTCTTGCAAGTTTTCGGCCATCGACTCGATCTCTTCTTGCCCAGTTAAGAATACTAAGATGTCACCTCGCCCTTGTGATGTATGAATCTGGAATACTGTTGTGATGGCAGCATGGATGTAATTGGCTTCCGGTTGGGTAGTGTAGTGAATATCAACCGGGAATCTTCTACCTGGAACATTAAAAATGGGGGCGCCATCAAAATAGTTACTGAACTTTTCCGCGTTCATTGTAGCAGAGGAAATCAACAGTCTTAAATCTGGTCTGGATTTGGCAATATCCTTCACTAGACCAAACAATATATCAGTGGACACTGTTCTCTCATGGGCCTCGTCAATCATCAACGCTGAATACCCCTTCAATTCAGGATCAGTTAGAAATTCTCTAAGTAGCATACCATCCGTCATGTACTTCACAACTGTCTTTTCACTAGTCTTGTTTTCAAATCTCACAGAGTAACCAACTTCATGCCCTAGTCTAACACCCATTTCATCAGCAACACGAGCAGCAACGGACATTGCAGCAACACGACGAGGTTGAGTACAAGCTACCATCATACCATCTTTGGTATAACCATCTTCAAATAAAAATTGGGGTAATTGGGTAGTCTTACCTGAACCGGTTTCACCAACAACAATAAGCACTTGATGTTGTTTGATCGCTGCCAAAAGTTGTTCACGGTATCTATACACAGGCAATGACTTTCTTACTTCATCAATAGACTTTATTCTGGCTTCTTCCTTTTCAATTGTGGCCTGTAGTTGCTTCTGTTCTTCAGTAAGAATGTTTCGATCATCAGATAAGAATTCAATGTTTTGGCTCTCGTCAAAAACATAATCATATTCATCCTGTCCAGGGGCAACGATTTCATCAGGATGAACAATCTTCGATTTCTTAGCTTGGGCAACCTGTTGGTTTTCCCATTGATCGTAATCTGATAGAACCTTCCCAACCTCCCTCTGTTTAGTGTACAACACTTCCTCTTTCCTCTTTTTATTCACGGTTCCGGAGTCATCATCTTGTAGGGAATAACCTTGGTCAAACTTCAGAGATCTCTTTTGCTTAATCAGATCCAAAACTTCTCTCTTGTGCCTTATATCCTCTTGTTCCTTTCTAGTTAGGTTTTCCCAACCGTACTTATGCACGTCGTCCTCCAAGTCTGCGACTTCCTTCTCTAACAGAACAAACCGCTCTTCCTCTCTCTTTGTAAGGTACTTCTGTCTAGCAATGGCTCTTAGTTCGTTGATATCGCCGTTCATTGTAACTTGGTCTTCTTCTTCTTGTTTTGATTCATGTAATTCATTTTTGCTCAAATCTTGCTCCTTTGAAGTCGTTGTTTCTGCAATTTGCTCTTTAACAGCCTCCTCTTCACTCTCGCTATCACTCTCCCACCGACTATCATCCTTGACTCTCCGTTGTGAGTTCATTTTGAGCTTTTTGCCTGTCAAAACCAAAGTCCACAGGTTACCACAGAAAAAGAACTTTCAGCTTAATTTTTTTGGTGTCAAACTTTTCTCGATAGATTTATTCTTTTAGGCCTAAAATAAACAGTGAACTCAATGTTATCTTTGTATAATCACAACTGGTTTTGGCCACCACAAAGATGTCTCAGACCACTGAAATCACTCAAAATCGCCGCTCCTCAAGTGTCTCTTCAGCACAGATTGGCCTTGCCGAAAGGCGTGGCTCCAGAATCGCACCGGCTGGCGATAGCTCCTTCTTCAAGGGACAACTGATAGAGGAAGCCATCACTGATGAATATGAAGCTTATGTTCCCCCATGGACTGAGCCTTACATCATCGGTGTTGCCGGGCCAAGTGGCTCTGGGAAGACCAGTGTCGCTGCTAAGATCATTCAAGAGATCAACACCCCTTGGACTGTGCTACTGTCGCTGGATAACTTCTACAAACCTTTGAACAGGGAGCAGAGAACCAGAGCATTTATTAACAAGTTCGATTTCGATCATCCGGACTCAGTTGACTTAGACCTATGCTACGAGTGCGTCCTTTCTTTGAAAGCTGGTAGGAAAACTGAGATTCCGGTGTACTCCTTTGAGCACCATGACAGAACGGATAGAACAATAACTATATATGGTGCCAATGTTATCATTGTGGAAGGTAACTACGCTTTACATCATGGGAAGCTAAACTCATTGATGAACATGAAAATCTATGTTGACACAGACTTGGATATTTGCCTTGCTAGAAGACTTCCTCGTGATATCCTGTACAGAGGGAGAGACCTCGTTGGTGGTATTAATCAATGGAACGTTTTCGTCAAACCAAATTCTGAAAGATTCATCAAGCCCACCATGAAGAATGCCAACTTGATCGTTCCAAGAGGTTCAGAAAATACTATTGGGATCTCCATGCTGATCGAGCATATCAAGAAACAACTATTGCTTAAATCAGAGGCACATTTGGACAAACTGGAAAAACTAACAGGGAAGAGCGAGGTCAATGATAAAAGATACCCAAATTTGACTCTATTGGAACAATCTAACCAATCTAAGGGTATTTACACAATCTTATTGAACAAAAAGACCTCTAGAGATGACTTCATTTTCTATTTTGACAGAATCGCTCATACTTTGATCAACAAAGCTCTTGAACTGAATGATTTCGAGCAAGTTGAAATTGTGACACCTTTGTACAAGACACTCAAGACAGTGAAACCTGTGAATAACGTCATCGCGGTCAACATCATTAGATCTGGTGATTGTTTCATGCATTCTTTAAGAAAGACGATTCCTGAGATCGCCATTGGTAAACTATTGATCCAATCAGACTCCTTCACTGGTGAACCACAATTACACACCAATGCCTTACCACATAACATTGCTGAATCCAACAATAAGATCCTATTAATGGATGCCCAGATTATTACTGGTGCCGCTGTCATCATGGCCATCCAAGTGTTGATCGACCACGGGGTCATGCCTGAAAACATCTCTGTTGTCACTTACTTGGCCAGTGAAATTGGTCTAAGTAGAGTACTGAAAGCCTTCAACAAAGTCAGGGTCGTTGTTGGTGAGATTGGTAGACGCGAAAAACTGGCCGAACAAACCTGGTCTAGACAAAGATTCATTGACTCCATGTACTTTGGTACTTGAGATCACATTATTACATTTAACTTAGAAGACTTATATTAACTGTGGAATAGATGTCACAATCCTATAGCCAATGTAGTAAGAAGTAGTACGTAAAATGTAAATCATTTTAAAAATTACGACAATATGTATAAGTGATCTGTGGGATATATATTTAGAACCCAACGATTCTCATTAGGACGAAACCAACAGTGACAACGACCAGATATGCAAAGATAGAAGAAGGAACACCGCCAACGATAAAATTTCCCACTGTCAAGTATCTATCCCCAAAATCGTCAACTAATGAAATAGCAGTGACATTAGGGAACCCAGAGGTGGGTAGACCCATGGCACATGAACATAAGAACGCAGATGCCATAATCAATAAATTTGGATGAGGATCATCTAGAGCAGAACCGATTTCAGCAACTAATGGCACAATGATCAAGGCAGCAACAGTGTGGGAGACAAAAGTGGCAACAACCAAGATCAGAGCACCAAAGGTTAACATTATGGAAAATAATGAAAAGTCTTGAACTCTAATTTGAATCTCATGGGCTATGGTGGCCAATAAACCTGAAGAGGAGACACCTTTACCTAAAGCAATACCACCCATAGCTAACACAACAATTGACCATAAAAAATTGTTAAAATCTTCAGAGCTCAGAACACCAGTACCAAAGAACAATAACATTGGGATGATAGAAATGATACCCATTTCACCAAAAATGCCTTCCAATTGATGGGCTAGGCACCATAGTACGATCGTTGCAATAGTGGTTATGGACACAAACCATTGGGTCTTGGAAAATTGGTCATCGACGGTTCTGATACCGGCTAGAGTAATCTGTTCATTGGATCTGAAGACCACTAACAGGTATAACCAGACAAGAACCAAGGATATAATACAAATAGGGATGGCAATAGCAAACCAAACACCCCAAGATGGCTGTGGATCCATCATACCAATGGAGATAATGTTCTGAGGTGAGGCAATCGGTGAAGCCATACCACCAACGTTGGAAGCCAAGGCGACACCAATAACCAATTGCTTACCAAAAGCAGACCCGCGAGGTAAAGTTCTCAAAATAGATTGAATGATGGAGTAACATAGCACAGGGGCTGCAACATTAGAAACCCACATGGAGACGAACAAGGCGACAGCCATGATTGTTAACAAGATAACTTTTGGGTTTGTACCAGCCTTTGATAGGATCCAAGTAGAAATGATCTTCGCAATATTGTATTTGGACAATGCAGCAGCTAAGGTGAAACCACCCAATAGTAACATGATGACTGAGGACCACATGGCGCCAAGGATGAATTTGGATGCATCTTCCGGATCTAATCTCGCACCAGATTCATCTTTCAAGACACCAAGGACAACAATTAATAGTGGGACAAAAAGGGAAGTGACGAATAACGGAATGGTTTCGGTGGCCCATAGTAATGAGGAACAGATCAAAATGGCAAAACAGTTTTTTTGTTCAATCTCTTCAAATGGTGAGAATTTCAATAAGAATAAGGTTAAGAAGGTGATTATTGATAGTTTTAGAGCATTCATATTGAAATAGGACTTCTTGGCCTCGGATTCTTCACCAATAACAACCTCTTTAGAATTTCTAGCTCTGGCAACTGAAGCGGCTTGTGCCTTTCTCTCAAATCCAATCATATCTTTCCATACGGTGTTACGTTCCCACACAACGTGTTCTCTCAAGTGCAGTCTGAGCTCTGATTTAGCTGTCTCAATCGAGCCATTGGTAGCGATAGATGCATAAGCCCTGGTCATCTCTTCCAACTTGGTCTTTAAAGCTTCTTCAGTAGTTGGGTTAAAGACGTATGCATTCTTCAAGTTTTCCAAATATTCGCTTTTCAGTTTAGTGTTCAATGATTTGTCAAACTTCTTTAGAGCTTTAGTGAAACCAGTCTTGTTCAATTCAATGAATGATTTCAATTCTGATAACTGGGTATATAAAGCAATGATTCTCTTCTTCAAAGTGATTCTGATGTCGCCCAAAATTGTGAAAGTATCCTTCATGCCGTCGAAGTCACCATCCCAGAACTCAGGTGCTCTAGAGCGTAGCAAGTCTGAATTTCTCCTTGATCTGTTGTCCAATTGTACGGAGAAACTTCTTCTTTGTCTAGTCTGTGGTCTGAAAGGTTGAATAGTATCATCACCGTCAGAGATGTGGTCAGCTTCTTCACCGGAGTCTTCCTCTTCTTCGTTATTACCGATATCATGAATTGTATCTGGAACTGATCTTTGACGGTGAATGATATTAGTGTCATTTGAAGTGGTCACACGAATCTCTTTTTGAAATTCCTCCAAGTCAGTTAGTAAAAGCTGATAATCTTCATGGGAAGTAGCTTCCTTTTCCTGATAGAACTTGTCAATTTTCTGTAATTCGGCATCTAGAGCAGCTAAAAACACCTTAGATGCATCTCTTTGCTGGTGAGTGTCGTCTTGTGAAATCAGATAGGAAGTCTCTGGGTCACCTCTATTATTTCTTGAAGCAGCAAGGGACTCTCTTTGCAAGTTGTAGATAAGCTTTTTCAAGTTAGAGTATGCAATATACTTCGAGGACCACTCTGGTACGGCATTGAACTGTAGCGAGTGTGAGAACTTCATGGCGAAATTGCCTTCAACAGGAAGCTGTAGGAAGTGGGTGTTGAAGCTTGACAAAGGCTGCAGATAGTTGGTTATCAATTTCTTCCAAAGTCTCAGAATTTCCAGTTATTTCGCGAGTCCCAAATTTGGTGTCTGGTGCCTGACCCTTCTTACAGTCAGTCCCACGTGAGCGCCTGAACAGCTGGTACTGTTTGGAGAGAAATATCTCCTTCTGGCAGTGATTTTGCCACATCTGCTGGTCATTGTATGACCTATTGTAAACATTGGTTGCCTTTGGTGTCCTCACTATGTCTTTATTTACTACAAACCCGGATTCAAACCGCTTGCTTGCCTACTCAAGTCCTTGGACTCAGTCCCAAGTTAGAAGACCCGTGGTCCTCGCGCAAGTCCTGAAAAATTGTGGCAGAAATCTCCAAAATATTCCGATACTTCATCGGAACCATATTCTCAGATCAAATCCACAAAAATAAAAGACAAAACAAATTGACACAAAGATGAATTTGCCGCTGACGCTGTATCGAAAAATGTGATGATTTCTCAAGGTCTCCCAAGAAGGTTCCCTGCAAAAGGCACAGTGGCTCAGCAATGGAAAGTGCTAAGCAGACTGAGGCTCCCTCCGCCAATACACAGAACTCTGATGATCTCAGTCAGAACCTCACCGAGTTCCAGGACAACAATGCCGCTATTGAGAACCCAACAATATACATGATAGACTCTGATGGTGATGACAATGCTACTACTTACAGCGAACAATATTTTCTCAATTCGACGGCTGCTATCTCTCCTCCCATAAGAGACTCAGCTCCTATCAAACCAAGAAGCGCTGTGCCAGGAAATCTACCACGCTCTATTGGAGTTCCAAATTCTATCGCCACTGCTGGCACCTCCAATTTCAATCGTGGAACCTCAAACTCAGCGATTAGTAACACAGCTAGAGCCACAGGGGTAATCACCAGGGTTAACAGTGCCAATGTCAGTGATGGCAGCTCAAGTCAATACTCAGGTAACAATGTTGCGGTCCCTGAAGATGCTCTTTCGGAACAGACTGATATCAACTATACACCAAATGCGTACCTAAGGAACCAGTGCGCCAGTGCCCCTCTTCTTCAGAACTATTACAGAAATCCCAAAAATAGATCATCTGAGTTGATGAGATCCAATGCTGGTATCGCTACGAAGAGTGCTGCCCCTTACAAGGTTGGTAAAGGTGTGAATCATTCAAGACCAACGGCCCCAAAACACTCTCCTCTACCCTCATCCTCAAGAGAATCATCTTTGATACTAAAGAACTATCAGAAAAGCTCAGGATCAAAATTACTGACTGCCTCAAGCGGTGTTTTGGACTCAAACGTCTCCAGTCTAAAAAGTAAACCAAAGGAATATGCTTTAGGTTATTGGAACAGTGGTCTCCCAGCTGATTCAAACGTTAATAACAGAAACGATGTGCATCATACTCAGTCTGAAGCTATGGAATCCAAGGTCGTTAGCAAAACCAACTCGATTGCATCACCATCTGCTGAAGCTGATGATCATCAAAATTTAAAAGATACTCTTCTGAGAGGTCCTTCTTATGTGAGAGCCAAAGAAGATCTCGGATTGATCAAAAGCACCTTGGCAAGATCTAAGTCGACAATTTCTAGGATGAATGAAGAGTCCAGCCAAGGCCCTCTGTTACTATTCGCTCAAGGTAAAGAGAGTATTAGTCGCTCAGAAAGCGCATTGGGGCAAATGATCTCTAGCGTTCCCTCAATTGATACCGGGAGTACGCTACCACATGCTGAAGAATTGTGGCGTGCCTCTAAAGCTGCTAAACGTTCTAAAAGTACCAAAATCATCGGTGAAAAACAGGGGGATTACGTTTCCTATGAAGGCCCAGGAAAGTTAAAAGAAGGAGACAATCCTGAACTTTCCAAACAAACTGACAATCAATCCAACCCTCCCGAAGATAACACGACTGAGAATGAAAATAGAGATCTTCATAAAATTAAAGCTTTTGAATACGAAGTTGTTGATGAAGAAACTGACAACGCTGATGATGAAAACTTGGAAGCCTCTTCTAAATTCAACCTTGTGACCCAAGAAACGGAGTTGAACTGTATGAAAGAGAAAAAGAGAAAATCAAGAAGAAATATATTCCAGTTCAGCCCTCCATTCAGGCAATTCTACGCTGGTGAGAATCCAAAGCTAAGCAAAGCATCTGGTGGGAACTTTTGGAGTTCGAAAACAGGCGATATTTCAATACCAATGAAGAAGGGGGTCATGGAAAAATCACACTACATCATCATCTGGGTACTATTTGTGTTGTTAATGGCCTCGTTATGTACCCTTATTCCAATGATTATTATCTATTCTAGAGGTACTAGTACCACAGTGAAAAACTACTTAGATAATACATCACCTGCTCATAGGAATGAAATCATAAAGAATTATTTGGTGGAGGGAAATGCAGCTACCCCAGCTAAGTCAGTTTCAACTTCCAACTTTACACAGGTCCCATTGACTCTGCAAGGAAACAATTCCGAACTTGATATCATCATCCCAAATTTATCATCGAGTATCGCTGGTATCACTAGCCTTGAGAACATCCCAAAGAAGTACTTGAAAAACAGTGAAATAAGTGACCTCATGAACAACACAAATCTAAGAAATGTCTTCTATGGTATTGATTATGCTCCAAGAAATGTCATCTACCCGATGTGTGGTGTGACTCAGCATGATGTCATGCTAGATATTGCTCTTTTATCGCAAATAACTTCTAGAGTTAGAACTTATGGGACACAATGTGAACAGGCAAAATACGTATTAAATTCCATAGATGCTTTGAAATTGAATATGTTGTTAGCTTTGGGTGTCTGGATTGGGCCGAATGAGGATATCAACCAACAACAGTTGACTGACATGAGGAATCTTTTGAAGTCCTGCCCTAGAAAGTATTTTGAGATCATTTTCATCGGTAATGAGGTTCTTTTCAGGGAGGACCAACATGTTGATAGTTTGGTGAGATATATCAATGAAACTAAACATTTTGTTCAAAAAGAGTTGAAATGGGATTTACCCGTTGGTACTTCGGAATTAGGCTCCAAGGCTAATTTGAAGTTGATGAAAGCTGCTGACATATTTGGTTCTAACATACATCCATTTTTCAATGGGGAAAGTGCCCAGGGAGCCAGTAAATGGGTTTACGATTTCATGAAGTACCAGGTGGAACCTGTAAGGGCAGAACTCAAAGACCCTGCTCAGATACCCCAAATTGTCATCTCAGAAGTTGGTTGGCCTTACCAAGGTGGTAATTATAACAATGCTGTCGCTGGCAAGAGACAGATGCAATATTTCTTGAACAATTGGGTATGTGAAACTAATGGTACGTATCCCTGGTATTATTTTGAAGCTTTTGACGAGCCATGGAAACAAGTATATCATAGAGAAGGTGCTCGATGGGAAACTGAATGGGGTTTGTTTACAGCTAAAAGACAATTGAAAGATGGAATAGTATTCCCAATATGCTAAATGAACGTTTAATAATTGAAAAGGGGTGCTCTTGAGCCTGGTAGGCATTCTCTTTCAAATTTTGGCATCACGAAGGATAAATAACTTGTAATGAATCCACAACCAAAATAGACCAAAACATCCAAAAGACAATGATATATTAGCTAATACCCAAAGATCAGGATACTGAGATGGAGGTTGAATGTAGAAATCAGCGAAATGGATTAATGCAATACCGAAGTATGAAGTCAAGATAATAAAAATCCAGATCCAATTTGAAGGTAGACCATGTCTCTTCCTTGTGTTTGAGCTCACGGGAGAAATGGATGGACCTGGAGTCAAGAACCAAGGTAAAAAAGTTGGAGTTAAGAAACTCAAGTTGCCCATCAACCAATTCGACAACAAGAACACAGCACCATACTGTAATGCTAATCCATCTTTCTTCAACAAAGGCCATAAACTGAACAAAGCAATATTATTAATCCATGAAACCATGGCAATATCATCGGTGCTATTGGTGGAATATAACAAAGTGATTGGTAATAATGGGACTAGGATTGTCTTTTCATGGACTTGGAAACTGAATAGATAAAAGGAGAATGAACAAGCAGCTAAAGCCCAAGGTAATAATGTCTTTTTCGGTTTGAAAAGGATCAAAAGACAACATGGTGTAAACCCTATAGCAGTTAATACCAATGATAAGAGTTGAAGTTGTTGTTGTTTAAAAATATGACGATACTTGATAAAGATGTTTGAGAAGCACCAAAAATTAGCAACTTTATCCTCAAAGATCCCACGAGCAAATGGGAAGATTCTATGTATTGATTGTGTTAGATTCTCCAAATCACCGAAGAGCACTAATGGACCGAACAACACTAGGAATGTCAAAATTGTGGAGGTGGCGATTAAGAATAGCCTAAAGTAATTGATCCGGGATAATAAAGACCTTTGAGACCATGGAGTTTGTAAATCAAGACATCTGGCTAATAAATAACAAAACACTATTGGTGAGTAGTATAATGCCATTTGTTTGAACCCCAATGATAAGACGAAGAAAACAGAAGCTAGGATGTAATTATCATATAATAGATGCAAGATGGATAATAAAGTGAACCCCAACATGACTGAATTGTATTGGAAATGACCATGATCAATGATCATCAATGATGGTTGAAATAATATGGCACTAGCAACGATAGTTTGATCAATTGGAGATTGCTTAATGGTTTTACCATTCCATCTTGCAAATCTGAAGACACCAGGAATGTAAATTATCACTTCACTTAAAATAACAGTAAATCTCATAAATGATTTCAATGCGATTGATTCAGCACCGCGTGAGCTGTCCAATGCAAACCAATCTTTATTGATCCAGGACCCTAGCTTGCCCAATCCCCATGAATGATAAGCAGTTAAAGGTGGATAGTCCAACCCCCAATATTGTAAGTCATACCAATACCATTTAGAAATCGGTAAGTGTTGAGTAATTTCCAACCAATGTCTTTGAGCCTCAAAATCACCATACATAGGAGGCGTACTAGCACCAGAGTAAGACCCAAATCCAATGGCTGATCTAATAATTATGGCAAAGATAACAACAATATACCTAGCTGCCCATTGATTTTGAGCTTTCCTGAAGGGCGACAAGAAATCATAGATGGAGGAGCCGTAGAAAAGAAGACTTGGATCAGGTTTTGGCTTCGACTGGTACTTCTTTGCCGACATTGCTGGAGTTAAGGCACAGGTGAAGGATGTCTGAATTAAGTTAGAAAAGGATATATATCAGGTAAGACTGACAGAAACAATTGTTTGGAGTCTACCGTTTAGTGGCCCCTACCAGAAGTGTCTAGTATGTTGAACGGGAAGTAGAAAGCGAATAAGATCTGTTCCTCGTGGCCCAATGGTCACGGCGTCTGGCTACGATTTACAGTAGTTACTTCTGAAACCAGAAGATTCCAGGTTCGACTCCTGGCGGGGAAGATCATTATTTTTTTTTGTAGTTTTTGCTAATTTTTTTTCTCTTTGTAGAAAGATCCCACTAGGACAAAGGCAGTGTTCAAGAGATATATCAACTCTATCAAATAGGTATGTGCATAAATTGCAACTCTTACTTATCGGGTTAATCTTTTTGGTATTTAATTTGTTCATCGGAAAATCCTCAAATTTTTATGTATGGTAAATGTCCGATGCATTGAAAATCTTTGTAATTTCGTGGTGAAAGTCGATTTGAATCTCCAAATTAAAGCAGATTCAAGTGAAGGGCAGTTATGGGGAGGAAGTTAAGGTGATACAGG
The DNA here is from genome assembly GCA_030579075.1 of Taiozyma dajiaensis. Lineage (NCBI taxonomy): Eukaryota > Fungi > Ascomycota > Saccharomycetes > Phaffomycetales > Wickerhamomycetaceae > Taiozyma > Taiozyma dajiaensis. The sequence goes on from JAKUAB010000002.1 coordinate 237,882, forward strand.
TAAGTCTTACAATTATATACATATACTTTCCACTTGATCACACTATAGCCTTTCAGTTATTGTTCAACACTGATTGTGCTATGACCCCTACCTACTACTCCAACAATCTAAGAAAACTCCTAATAATTTCGGACTTTAACCACTTTTTTCTTGAGGAGTCATTGAAATGACCCATATTCAACTTCTTCTCCTATAATTATATATATTAATTAATTAGTGAATCTCGTAAGTAATCTCGTTATATTAAATTCCCCAAAAGCTGTAATGCCCAGACTTCGTTGCGGCCACGTTTTTTTCTTGCAATGTCACACAGACTGAAAAATGTAATTTGAAATGAGTCAAAAAGAAGTTTCTTATTAATTCTTCTCTTCACAAGTAAACTACTTAAAACTACTTTTATAAATGTCATCAGTGAGTATCATTCCGCTATGAAGGATGTCTCTTTGGTGGTACTCTGGGTTAAATCAACTTTTCAAGACTGTTCGATCATTACCGATTTTGGATTTTGTTACCATTTTTTCGGATAAATTTTCACACATGTGTCACAAATGAGAAGGAATAATGAGATGATGAGTTGAAGAAAAGGCTATGGTGAGAATATCACAATAATTGGGCACCCATTAGACTGATATCTTAAGTGCTTCTTTCATCATTTCCCTTCTTCCCCTGCCCTAGAGAATTTCAACAAATCAAACCTCTAAAAGTATATTACTAACAATGGTTGTTAAGGCCACCCCTGCCCCAGAAGAACTGGAAGATTTAAACATTGTCGGTTACGATCCACTAGTCTCCCCAGCTTTGCTACAAGCTGAAGTCCCAGCCTCAAACGTCTCCATCAAGACCGCCGTCAAAGGTAGACAAGATGGTATAAAGATCATCAAGAAACAAGATGACCGTTTATTGGTTGTTGTTGGTCCATGTTCCATTCATGATGCTGGTGCCGCTCTAGAATACGCTGACAGATTGAAAAAACTATCTGATGAACTTGAAGGTGAATTAGTCGTTGTTATGAGAGCTTATTTAGAAAAACCAAGAACAACTGTGGGTTGGAAAGGTTTGATCAATGATCCAGAATTGGACTCCACTTACAACATCAACAAAGGTCTAAGACTATCAAGACAATTGTTTGCTGACTTGACCAACAAAGGTATCCCAATCGGCTCTGAAATGTTAGATACCATCTCCCCACAATTCTTGTCTGATTTACTATCCTTTGGTGCCATTGGTGCTAGAACCACCGAATCTCAACTGCATAGAGAATTAGCCTCTGGTCTATCCTTCCCAATTGGTTTCAAGAACGGTACTGATGGTACTCTAGACGTTGCCGTTGACGCTGTCATGGCTGCTTCTCATGCTCATCACTTTATGGGTGTTACCAAACATGGTATTGCCGCTATCACTTCAACCAAAGGTAACGAAAACTGTTTTGTCATCCTAAGAGGTGGTAAACAAGGTACAAACTACGATGCCAAATCTGTTCAAGAAGCCAAGGCCAAGTTACCAGAAGGTGGTGTCTTGATGGTTGATTGCTCTCACGGTAACTCTAACAAGGACTATAGAAACCAACCAAAGGTTTCAAAGGCCGTTGCTGAACAAATCGCTGCCGGTGAAGACGCTATCATTGGTTTGATGATTGAATCTCATATTAATGAAGGTAAACAATCCATTCCACCAGAAGGTAAAGCCGGTTTGAAATACGGTGTCTCTGTCACTGATGGTTGTGTCGGTTGGGAAACCACTGTTGATATGTTGAAAGAATTGGCTGATGCTGTGAAACAAAGAAGAGCCAAAAAGGCCTCTGCTTAGTTCTTTCCTTTAATAAATTATTATTCCGTTGCTGTGTGTCCTTTTGCTTACTGCTAGTTTGTCATGTTTCTGTCCATAGTTTGGTATGATTGAATACTGTGTATTTATAAATCACCTATAAAAATGAAGATGAACTATTTAGATGTTGTCAATTGTAGCAAAAAGAAGTTTCTCTCTTTGTGTGTATATTCTCCTTGGTGGTTGATTAATCAATTTTATCACTGATAAGATACTAAATACGTATTTCATTAGCGGCGATCTGGAGATTTTCACAAAAAATGAGTCAATGGAAAATTTCAAGATAAACTCATCACCTTCAAACCCTTCATCTTTCACCACAAATTTCTCTGTTTCAATCAATTCCAACTCGTCGATTTAACTATGCCAGAAGTCGTCCACATCATCGATGTTGAGAGTGGTAACCTGCGCTCCTTGCAAAATGCCATCGAACACCTTGGCTACGAAACAAAACTGATCAGAGACTCATCTGACCCAGAATTACTAAAAGCGACAAAGTTATTCCTTCCTGGTGTTGGTAACTTTGGTCATTTTGTCAAACAGATGAATGAAAAAGGTTTTGAAAAGCCTATCAGAGAATATATTGCCCAAGGGAAGCCAATTATGGGGATCTGCGTTGGTTTACAAGCTCTATTTACCGGAAGTGAGGAAAGTCCTGGTATTAAAGGTCTAGGACTTCTCGATACATATTTAAAAAAGTTCGACTCTAAGGATAATAACAAGAGTGTCCCTGAGATTGGTTGGAACTCGGCCTATCCTTCTGGTGACAAAGTTTTATATGACATTGATCCAAACAGCCGTTATTACTTTGTTCATTCATACGCTGCCATTATTGATAATGCTCTTGAAAAAGATCTTTCAGATAAAGGCTGGGAATTGGCCATTACAAAATATGGTAATGAAAAGTTCATCGCCGCTGTCGTTAAGGACAATATCTTTGCAACACAATTTCACCCAGAGAAATCAGGTATTGCCGGCTTAAAAGTCATCAGGGCTTTCTTGGAACAAAAATCACATTCTACAATCCCAGAGATTGTATCACCTAATGATGGCTCGAACAATGGGTTAACTAGAAGAGTCATTGCTTGTCTAGATGTTAGAACCAATGATAATGGCGATTTAGTCGTCACTAAAGGTGATCAATACGATGTTAGAGAGAAAGATTCTGCAGGAGGTGATGTTAGAAATTTGGGTAAACCAGTGGAATTGGCTCAAAAGTACTACGATCAAGGTGCTGATGAAGTGACATTCTTAAATATAACCTCATTCAGAAACTCTCCAATCGCCGATGCTCCTATGTTGGAAGTTTTGAAATTAGCTGCAAAGACCATTTTCGTTCCATTAACCGTTGGTGGTGGTATCAAAGACGTTGTTGATCCAGATGGCACTAAAGTTCCAGCTTTGCAAGTTGCTGGTCTATATTTCAGAGCTGGTGCTGACAAAGTGAGTATTGGTACTGATTCTGTCATTGCTGCTCAAAACTATTATGCTAATGGCGGTCAAGGTGATGGTACTTCCCCAATTGAAACCATCTCGAAGGCATATGGTGCTCAAGCCGTTGTTATTTCTGTGGATCCAAAGAGAGTCTATGTTTCCAAACCAGAAGATACAAAGAACAAGACTATCAAGACCAATTTCCCTGGTCCTAACGGTGAAGAATACGTCTGGTATGCCACCACTATCAAAGGTGGTAGAGAAACCACCGACTTGGGTGCGTATGAACTGGTTCAAGCCTGTGAAGCCCTAGGAGCTGGTGAAATCTTGTTGAACTGTATCGATAAAGATGGTTCCAACTCAGGTTTTGACTTGGAATTAGTCAACCATATCAAATCTGCTGTGTCAATCCCGGTTATTGCCTCCAGTGGTGCTGGTAACCCTGCTCATTTTGCTGAAGTCTTTGAAAAGACCCCAACTGATGCTGCTCTGGGTGCTGGTATGTTCCACAGAGATGAATATTCTGTCGGTGATGTCAAAGTTCACTTGAGAGAGCAGGGCTTCCAAGCAAGAATTGACGATAAGACCCTATAGATAATAAATGTTTGATTATAGATATTCTACTAATTGATTAATGATGTTCTTAAATCTAACAAAAACAGTATAACTTTTATTGATGTTCATATAAAATACAAATGTTTTCTCGCCTCTAGGATATCATGCTTATTCTTCGTCTTCTAATTTGTCTTCTCTCTTCTCAGCTTCTTCATCAGATAATTTCACACCACCACTGATGGAGAATTGACCACCAGCACTGATGGCCAAGATGTTATGGTTTTCAGTAGCAGTGTTTTTAATTCTAGTTGGGGTTTCAACATCTTCGCCAGCAGGTCCTAGACCAACAGCGTAAGTTTCACCAAAGCCCCAGGAATATACAACACCATCTTCAGAGATAGCTAAAGAATGATGAGAACCAACAGCAACGGATCTAATTTTTGGGATTTTTTGTAATTTGGTTGGAACTGGCACTGATCTTGGTTTACCGTGAACATCTTTGAAAGTTTCTTCTGGTAAATCAGCCTTAGCGATACCAACTTCAAACATATCGTATCTACCAAACGAATAAACTGAACCGTCTTCGGACAGGGCCAAAGTGTGATGCTCACCAGCGGCGATTTGAGTGATTTTCTTATCTGATAGGGCACTGACTTCAGTTGGAACAGTGACAATGGAACCATCTTCTAAGTCTGAAGAGATACCACATTGCCCAAATTGGTTCAACCCCCATGTTAGAACTTTACCATCTTGGGTGATGGCGAAACAGTGGAATTCACCAGAGGCGATGTAGATAACGTCAGCTAAACCAAATTCTCTTGGTTCCAAGGTTCTTAATCTGTTACGTTCTAAAATTCTTCTACCTAGTTGGAACTGTTGACCATTACCCCAAGCATAAACAACACCTTTGGCATCCAAAGCTAAGATATGGTCTTTACCACCGGCTAATTGAACCACATCTTTCAACTCTTCAATCTTGACTGGTGACTTTTGAATTTCAACATCACGTCTGAAACCTAAAATGCCTTCGTTACATCTGAAAGTACCCCAAGCGTAGACATCACCATTCTCTAATAGCACAGCGGATAAGTTATCAGTTGCGGCTAATTGGACAACTTTCAGATTCTTTGGTAGACCTTCAACTTTGCCAGGTGTCGATTCGGCTTCGTTTAAATCACCATCTTCATCATCGCTTTCATCAGCATCCATGTCTTTAAGATTTTCCTTAACATTTGAAGTATCTCTAGCAAGGACATCACTGTCATTACTACCCCATGACCAGATATTGTTGTCAGCGTCTAAAGCCAGAGTATGCATACCACCGGCGGCGAAATCAACAATACCTAAATCTTTCAAGAATGGGTTCAATCTTGGTCTCTTGACTTCCTTTGTCTTGGCTTCTGGACCTAGACCCAGTTCACACATGGAACCAGTACCCCAGACGAAGACATCGAGTTTGGTTGACTTTGGTGTTGGAATTTCATTGATCTTTGGTAAGTGTCTAAAAGAATTTAATGATCTCCCTGTGTGTCTAGCTCTCTTCACCGATCTAGTGGTTTCACCGTCAACAGTACGCTTTCTATCCAGCTTAGCCATTGTGATTGACAATATGTGATAACTTAAATGCTGTAAAGCTTGAAGGCAACTTTAAAATACAAGAGTAACATGCTTTGATGTAAAATTGTTTATGTTTTGATCATTTTAGTGACCAAAAAGGGCAACTTACGGTATTCACGTGACTTCAAAAGTCGGAGATGAGCTGCTTATGTAATTCTGAAAATTAATTTCTGATTATGATAGAAAAAATTTCTGTGACAGAAGAGAGAAGAGCATAAGTGACAATTGATTTGATCAGATCACGATGGGCAAAGCTGCTAAAAGTAAAGATCAACCACTACGTCATGACCCTTTGTATAAGGAACTGAGCACCCAAGGTGGTAACTTGAGAACCAAGGCCAGAGGTAAAAAGAAGGAAGAAAAGAATGAAGAGGAAGAGTTCATTGATAGTACTAGTTCTAGAAAGATTCTTCAACTAGCTAAGGAACAACAAGAAGAACTAGAGGAAGAGGAAAGACAAGAAACTAGAGGTCAAGGCTTCTCATTTGGATCCAGATATGTCGAAGTTGAAGAAGAAGAGGAAGATGATGAAGAAGATTATGATGGTATCTCAGACTTTGGTGGTTCAGATGAGGAATACGAGGTTGATGAGGAGGAAATCGATGAAGAAGATGCTAAGCTATTTGAACAATATCTGCAGCAATCCAGAACTGTCAACGAATTCAACTCTGACAACGGTAGTTACAACTTAGCCGACAAGATCATGGCCTCAATCAGAGAGAAAGAACAGCAACAATTACAAAAGGAACAAGGTATACAGAAGCCTGTTGATGCTGTTCTACTTCCACCAAAAGTTATTGCTGCCTATACCCAAGTTGGTCAAATCTTATCCACATGGACACATGGTAAATTGCCAAAGCTATTCAAAGTTATCCCATCATTAAACAACTGGGAGGATGTTCTATACGTCACCAACCCAGAAGCCTGGACTCCACATGTCGTTTACGAAGCCACCAAGCTATTTGTTTCTAACCTGCATTCCAAACAAGCTGAAAAATTTGTCGAAAGTGTACTATTAGAGAGATTTAGAACTGATATCGAAACCTCAGAAACCCATTCTTTGAACTATCACATCTACAGAGCCTTGAAGAAATCTCTATATAAACCAGGTGCCTTCTTTAAAGGTTTCCTATTCCCATTAGTGCAGACCGGTTGCTCAGTCAGAGAAGCCACCATTGCCGGTTCTGTTGTTTCAAAAGTCTCCATCCCAGCATTACATTCCTCCGTTGCATTAAACTATCTCCTAAACCTAGAGTTTACCCCAGCCACAACTGTTTTCATCAGAATACTGCTAGAGAAGAAATACGCCCTACCTTACCAAATTGTTGATAACTTGGTGTTCTACTTCATGAAGTTCAGAATCATCAAAGAAGACGGTATGGTTGACGAAGATGAAGAAAGAAGAGCTAAGAAACTAGAACTTCCTGTTGTCTGGCACAAAGCCTTCCTGGCCTTTGCCCAAAGATACAAAAATGATATAACTGAAGATCAAAGAGATTTCCTATTAGAAACTGTTCGTCAAAGAGGTCACAAGGATATCGGCCCAGAAATTAGAAGAGAACTGTTGGCTGGTACGGCTCGTGAACCTCCTTCTGAAGAGCAAGAGAAGACCATGGTTGACGCCTTTTAGAAAATTCTATGTTTTATAATGTTAATGTGTACATTAGAGTGCCTATAAATCATGCACAAGAAAACTAGCTGTAGAATTTTCTGTTCTATAAACAATTCATAAGTTTCATCAATCATAAACTTCTTCGTAATTCACGTTAATAAACAAGGTGGAGAAGATGTATTCTTCACCTTTCATGTCGTAAAGTGGGAGGTGCCTGTAGCCTTGGTTTAGGTTCTGCAATCTGCAACAGTTGACAGCGAATGGAATATCACCTGTCTTCACTTGAAATCTGATGAAATCCAGGCCATTTGAGCTCTTCAATTTACCTTCAAATCTGTACCTCCATGTTGGATTGAAACCATTTGAGTAGATGGCCCTTGTGGTGAAAAAACTGTTGGATGTTGGAAATCTTTGTCCATTAGCAAGATCTGTAACTAGCATTTCATCAACCAACGAGGCCTCCACAAGTTCAAAGTGTATATATGGACTCAAAACATCTTCTGACTTTAATTCTCCAGGTCTAGGCAACAGCTGAGCCGAAATGATGTCAATTTGGAACTTAAGGGTCTTCGGAGGGGTACTTTTCAGTAGTTTGAACTTGATACCAGGAACTGTATTCCTCAAACTAATAGGTTTTAGTTGATAGCCACTCTTGTCGCCCACATTGAACATAGCTTCATTAATCTGTTGACCAAGATCATAAGTCTGCCAATTAGTAGCCACCATCTGCACACCATGTTCCCAAAACTTGATAGGAATGAAATTTGTGGAGTTTAGTCTGTATCCAGAAGGATAAACCCTCATGAAATAGGTTCTATTGTGCTTGGTCATCAGATAATTTTTCTCTGTGTCTTTCGTCATGGCGTTGAAGTTTCTCTCGCTGAACGAGAAAATGTGGTTGATCGTCTTGGATTCAGGTAGTGAAAAATTGGTGAACTTGAGGCCTGATGCATAGATACCAAGTTCACTCAGTTCTGGGATAATCTTGACCTGCTTATTGGTCTTTCTAACAACTTCTTTTGAGCCTTCGAGATCTCGATCTGATTCTTCATTGGCAGTGGTAGTGGTCGAGCTAGAACTGACTGTACTCTGAGATCCGGAAGATATCGAGTTTTCAGAGCTACCAGATCTCTTGATTTTGATCAAGACCTTGTGCTTCAATTCCAGTGGGCTTGGTAATCTGAAGACATTCGTCATTAGAGGCTTTGTCAGCAAAACATCACCAAACACTTCGACCAACAACTCTCTAACAGTATACTGATATTCGATTTTGCAATGGATTTCAAATGACAAGAACAAGGGAAATGGTGACATAATAAACGCGTATTTACGCACAGTCTCGAACACATCGCGAATTGGTAATGAGCTAGTCAATTTGCCATGTCTTACCACTGGACCCTGGTCGCCATCCCAAATATCAATCTCAATAGAACGACAACCGCGTTGTAACACTTTAATATAGGCTTCGATAGATATGGACTTCCCGTATTGACGACCAGTTAGGTATGTGTTATGGGACGAGGAGATGAAGTACTCGTTCAATGGCTTTGTGTAGTCTTCTTCAAATGCCCTGATTGGCGTCAAAAGGGCAGATGTCAGATAGTTGGTGAAATCATCAATGTTGAGGTAGTCAGAACCTTTTGAATACTTGTAGAACCATTTTCTCAAAGTGTATATGGTCTCATGTTGCTTCTGTTTTGTCTCTATGAAGTTGGAAAACTGTCCAAAAGTCATCTTGGAGTCATTGTTAGTGATCTCGCTGAAGATCTCAGTGATCTCAGGTCTTGCCTTCAATTGCTTAACAAACTTTTGAAACTCTTCAAATGATAGCAGTCCACTACTGTCTGTATCATTTTCATTGAAAACCTTCCTTAAATAGTTTTCATCACAATTGATGTGAAGTCTCTTGGTCAATTTCAAGATATCATCGAACCCCAAACTTTCTTTGTTATTGTTGTCCTTGGATATGTAATTCTTCCAGTGAATATTAGCAAAATTTTCACCAGGGATGGCCAAATACTTCATCATCTCCCTTCTTCTATTGACCAGCTTACTCAGGGTATTTGTGAATAACTGTAGGTCATCTTTGGTCTGAGCAATCACATGTAACGCCTTCAGCTTGTTTGAGTCCAGATCATAATAAATGAATGAAGCCCATCTATCATCAACGTCTTTTGAGACACCATACTCCTCTCTATAGTTCTTTGCATCCGCACCAGTTCTTATCTCTTGAATTCTATCCAGACTTATCTTCTTACTATTAGTCCAAGTAACGAAGGCTCCAGGGAGGTCGATCCTGAAGATTTTTTGGACTTTCTTCTTTCTGGTGACCCTGATCAGTGGTATACCGCTTACTAGGGCTTCAGGAAGCTCTGGGTTTTCGAGTAGTGTCTCTTCTGTAGTCTCCAGGGATAGTTTAGCAGCATCAAGGTCTTTGTCACTTGGAACGTAATTGAAGTTGGGAGACTTGAGGATCTCATCGTAGCTCTTTGTCAAGGGGCCCTCCGTAGGTGAACTTGCCTGTAGCTCCGGGAAAAGACCCTTGTATGTCTTCTTGAGTCTATTTTTTATGGATGTTGTAATATCGGTGGTCAGGTTGGGACTTGTAGGGATCTTTGAGGAGATGTTGTTACCAACGTTCGAGATGACCTTCTTGACTGGCAACATGGACAGTGAAGTTGAAGACGAATTGTTGGAGAGGTCGCTGTGGGTAGAGTCGTTGGTCGTGGAGCTGCCCTTCCGTAGCATGGAGTAGTGTTCTGTGATGGAGTTGGACTTGGTCCTCACCAGCAAAGCGGGCGGCTCGCCTGAATCCACTTCGATCTTGGGCAGAGACATAAGAAGTACTTTTGTGTGCTTCTTATGGCTTCTGAAGATGTTTTTTGGTCTTTCCAGCCAGAAGTTGATCTAAAATCAGTAATGTGGTAATGTGCCACTTTGTACATTACATCTTTTTTTTCAAAAATTGAGGTCAAACAATCAGTAAAGTAAACAATGAACCACCTGCAAATACCTTGAAAACCGCAACAGAAGAATGTCTAGTCCCATCAGTACTGAGTTCAATTCCGGTACGCCCTCTTCTCCCTCTCCAGGCTCTTCAACAACGCCCTCAGATCAACAGATCTCTTTCAAGAAACCAATAAAAATCAAGAACGAACTGAATGAAAAGAGACGTAACGCTCTGAAGGATTACTACAAGCTGAAGCAGCAGCAACAGACGCTACAGAAAGAGACAGAGTCTTTAGAGAAGAAGATAGAAGTTCCAACAAGCAGAGACAATGAAGATGATGAGAATGATGATATAGAGTTAGCGTTGAACGAGGGACGCCCTGTGGCAGATATCGATTTAATCAATTCTGACTTTAAGATCATTTTAAAAGACACAAACAAGCTCACTATGAGTATCAATTTTATCAACTCGTCCATCAAGAGTATCATACATAATAATTACTACGAATTGATCAGATTGAACGATTTTTTAAAAGAACTGAACGATATAGACTCTTCCATTGGCCAAAAGACAGCCCAATCATCAAGAAGAAACACACTTCTGGATTCGTTCACAAGTTCTAAACCTGTTGAAGAAATACGACCACTCACCTCAGACTCTACAAACAATTTTCAAAAGTTGACTACATTGATGGAGAAAATCGAACAATTAGAAAAGAATGACTATTTAACCAAAAAGACTGAACAAACACCTTCAATTGACCAATCTATAACTGCACTACTGGACACATCAAACAAAGACAAAGAACAAGTTAAATCCCAATTAAAGCCACTAATAGAGAATGTCAAGAAGGCTCAAGGCCAGCCAAGTCTGATACAACAATTGGAAAAGATTCTGCATGATCTTTAGGTTCTCTCATTTTTAAAGAGCTTTTTATTAGTATACATCATGACATAAACATCTTAATCTTTCTTCAAATCGAAGTATCTAGTTTCAACACCATCTTTGGTGACAATAAGGATCTCAAGGCCATCACCAACATGGATGTGTCTTTCGGTGGCAGAACTGAAGGCATCTCTAACTAATTGAATAACCTCATCTAGAGACAAGTACTTCAAAGGTTTCTTCACAGTCCCATGTGAATCAGGTTCGTATTGGTTCTTGAAATTCACTTGGTTATCTAGGAAAGGCATGATCAAATCTGCTGCTGCACCACCGGCTCTACATTGTTCTCTTTCATATGAACCAACAGGGTCAAAACTGTAAACTGAGCCCTTACCTTCTTCATCAAGACCAGCAATAATGGTGTGAACGTAGTATGGGAAAAATCTCTTGCCGTATAACAGGTGCTGTATAAATCTAGCAGCAGAGCTCAATGTTAGCTTCTTGTTGTGATTAAAATGGTACCAAGTCAATTGGTTCTTAAATCTGGAAATTAGGGCATTGGCATCAGCGGAGAACCCGTTGGCAGAAACCACGATGTTATCACCGACGTCGAAGACCTTAGGTTCGTAACGGGAGTTGATGGAATAGCCCACAGTATGTCTGGTGTCACCAGCTAAGACAGCAAAGTCTTCACCTGCAATCCCCAGAATGGTACCACCACTGTCGCTGTATGGGTTGAATCTGTGCTCAATTGGAGTTGCCTGTGCCTCTGACTGGTAGCCGGACTTTACTTGTGCTGCACTCATGGTTGTTTGGCTGGAGTCTACTGTATCTAAATGAATCGCCACTAGCCATTTCAATCAATTTTGTTGATTTTGGATTGTATGGGAGTAAATCTGTAGAACGAGTTCGCGGTAAGGGCTTTCGGGGAGGGTAATCTTGAAGTAATAGCTTGAACTTGTTGCAATTATAAGACAAACAAGCCTTTACCGTCTCAAAGTGAAGGCAACACTTTCTTATGTTTTAGAAAATCTGATATATTGTTATTGATTTTTCATTTCAACAGTTCTGATGGTGCTCCATTTCGAGGTTTAGCTGGCCGCTATTTCAAGTTCCTCCACCGCGGCGTTTCTGAAACCGTAGGCAAAAGTCTCAATTTCTCAAAATCTGAGAGCTCTATGAAAAGCTTAGTATTTTTCTGACGTTATAGGTAGTGATTAATCAGTTAAATTTTGAATTAATATATATATTTATATAATTATAATATAAGCCGACGACGAAATATAATTATGTATATATACTCGCGTCGATACATTATATATGATCATAATAATTAAGTGATCCTCAAACTCAATCATATATTATATATAAGGAACTTCTTTTTTGGCCCGCGGAAAGATTTCAGTTAGCGCTGACTCGTTACGTAGCGAACCACAACAAATGTCTTAGTGATCACTTACGCTAATGTACAGACTTAAGATCCATATGAATTTGAGAACTTCAACTGCCTAACAAGTTTTATCAGTCAGTTGCCAGTAATGCACATTGCTACGCTTGATACGCATCAAGTCCTCGGATTCCAGGTTAATCATTCAATTGTGAAATATGCTAAATATACCGGCATGCCAGGAGCTTCTTTGTCTTACAATGAATGAAGGATCAAAAGTCTAATTAGACAACATCAAGAAACACTATATACTAAACCTTTTCCTTTCCAGTTTCCACTTTTTCCAATGGAATCCCCGCTGCCTCTTGTTCAGATTCTTTTGCGACTTGATTATTTGGTAATTCATCAATACTATGAAGCCCACGATCTTTGATGAAACAAGACATGATCAGACAGACACCAAGTAATGGAATCCATAGCACAAACACTAATCTGACTGATTTCATGAACAGTTTCTTCGTTTTGAGAATAATCCTTTCATCTTTCATGATAGTTCTTAGGTCCACCTTACTATTCAAATTCTCCAACAGAAACTCTCTCTGTGAGGTAGTGAGGAAATCAGCCGAGTTCAACTCTGATTTCAACTTGTTGGAATAAATCAAAGAACTCACAGCGACACCAATGGCATTCCCCATTGATCTGAAGACATTTCTAGTGGTAACCACAACGGATCTGTCATTCTTCAAAGCCTGTGCTTGTATGGCGACAACAGAAGGTTGGAAAGTAAAACCGATACCAAATCCATTGACCACTAATATCAAAACATTTGCATAGATTGGAGTGTCAACGTTGAAGAATAGCATCAGGCAAGCACCAGTCAACCATACTGTATACCCTACTATCAAAACCTTGTTATAATTCCGTATCTTACTAATCAAACGCCCAGCATTCAAAGAGTTTAGAGCCAATGGTAACAAAGCACATACAGACATAGCGGCTGTTTTAACAACACCAAACTCTCTAACAATAGTGAAGTACAATGGTAAGTAAAACATCAAAGATTGAAAGACCAGACCGTACATGATACTCTGTATCAAGATATTAGCGACACCTGAGAATTTGAAGATTCTCAATGGGATAGTTGGGATCTTGGACCATTTCCATTCAACAATGACGAATAATATCAGAGATAAACCAGCTAAAATGAAGAAGATGATAGTCTTCTTTTCTTTCCACTCCCACAAAATACCACCACCATTCAAAGGTAACAACAGGAATACCAGGAATAAAGTTGATAGTGCAAAGCCTGGATAGTCAGTGTATTTGTAAATTTCTCTTTTGCTTAATCTGGAGGTACTCCTTGGTAACGAGAAAAAAATACCAATAGCACCAATCAACACCAGTGGGAACATAAAATAGTAAAACCCACGCCACGTCTTCTCAGTATGTAATATGAAAGCGCTCATCAATAATGGACCTAAAGAGTCACCGATGCCCATCCCAATACCCAGAATACCTTGAAACGTGGGTCTTTTATTAAAAGGCACAAGATCAGTGACAATTAGGATCCCCAAGGAGTTCACACCAGCTGAACCAATCCCCACAAGGGCACGAAAGATGTATAGCTGAGTCCCGGTCTCAGCAAACCCACATGCTAATACAAATGTTGCAAATAGAATAATTGAACCCAACAGGATATATTTCCTCCCAAACAAATCAGCAAAACGTCCAAGGAGAACTGTGAACACCGTCAATGTAATCCCATACGAAGTACCGACCCATTGAATGGATTGTGAGGAGTCTAAATCTTTGGCCATGTACTGAACTGCGATGGAAGTGGCAGAATTGTCGATCGTACCTGTGCAAACAACAAATAAAAGCGAGGCCATCGCGATGTTAAGCCTCTTACTGGGCAGGTGATTGTCATGGTTGTCTAGTTTCTTCTCGAGTTCGGTGATATGGAAGGAGGAATACTTGTCCTTTATGAGTGGACGGGTAGCTGAAGTTGGCTGTTCCGTGGCCATGATTGTGTCTTCAGAGAGTGTAATTGGGAGTTGCAGCGGCCCTTTGTATGGGGACTGGTGATCCTTTTTTGTATGGCTTTTTGGAAAAAAAAACTTATGGATCAAAGACAACAAAGACCTAATTCAAGCGACTTTTAGACCGGATATTTGACTAAATCAAGGTTACCATTTGAGGAGATCCTTGATCACTGTGTAAGCTCAACCAATGGTGACTCAAATTTGAAGGGACCTTCAAGGCCAAAGGAGAATTGTTTTCCAAACTGGGGCCAAGTTATCAGCAAAGTGTGACACATTGGCCCACTGATACAAATTGTGGGGCATTGAAGCTTTTACTTGGGCTAGCAATACTCAGCTCTTATTGCGGAGGGCTTCAAGTCCGTTAGACGACCTATGAATTTTGAATACTCCTTGGAATTCGTAAAGATGATACTAGGGAATGGAAATGAAAAAAGCAATGGCTTCAGATCTGACTATGGCTATCAAAATTCCTGCTCTAAAATGAAGGATCCTCATTGACAAGCTTTTGGTTGAAGTTCTTTCCAAGGAAGCTTCGATATCTGATTGTTGGTTATCCCAATTTCGATTCAAGCTATTAACAATCCATCAACATTGAGTCCAGCCAAGCCAATTATCGGTGAAAAGGTATTGCATGCTTATTTCGCTTTGGCGCTAATTACAACTTTGTCAAATGCGAAGAAATAAAACAACTGATAACAGACTATTGTCACTATCGATGGATTCCTATTGTAACTATGAAGATCATAGAAAGACCTCCTTGTTATTGATACCCTGGTCATTGATATCAATGAGCTCGTTAGTAAGTGTAGCCAAGCTGATTCAAAATCAACGGTAACAAGAATTCAAGCCTCAGTTATCTAAGTGTGTTAGGAAGATTTGTTAATAGCCAGAGCCAAGATTTCTCTAATGGGAGTGTATTTCGTTCTTTCTTGGGATTAGACATTTTTGGAATGTGGCAGGGATATGGTTCAGAAATAGCCCATGTGAAAGGTTATGAATTGATTTTGGAAAGAATAGGTATAAAGTTTGAATCTTGGATATGGAGGTTTCCAAAACCATAAGGCAGAAGTAGGTTTATAATTTTATAATCAACCGGATAAATTAGCCACAGGTCTGAAGTTCTCAGAGATTGAAGAGATTTTACCAAGGAGTAATGATGGGAGATATAGCACACCTTGTCATAAGACATCATATCACCAGAACACTCCCTTATCAAGTGAGTTAATCATGGATCCAGTGATCATGAGACTAATCACCTTTGTTGCATCAGTATCTAATTTTAGCATGACTAAAGGCCCAAGATACGGCAAGGCGTCTTGACGCAAGATCATAAAGAAGTATTATATTCGAGGGGGATTTAGAGGTCTTGTGACCATCAGGTTTGGCAGGGACATGTTAAAACATTAATCCAACAATTTAGTGTATTAATTCGCACGAATACGTCATTGAAAAAGTGACAATAATCGGGGTAGATATAGAGATTATAACGAAGGGCCAAAAAAAAATGGTTTTATGTGGTTTTTCTCTACGCAAAGAGCTAACATGTCAACTGGGAAACAACAGCCTTGATAATTCATAGAGGATATTCGAGGTGATATTTGAAATAACATTGTTACCTTATCCTTCCGAGGCTGTTTTAGGTTATCGCTAGTTATCTCCATATCACAAAGTCTACAGCCAAGAGTCAACGTGTTGTGCCAAGTTCGGCCGATACTCCTATCCACAGTGGTAACATACCACGTTCTGAGATCAGTGCTTTTAGTGCCCGAAAAAGAGAGTGATAGAGAGAGCATTTAGCCACAGATCTTTTAGTTGATGAAGTACTAATTTGCGTCTCGGATAGCCTCTTTTGGTAGGCCATAATACTTCTTTTTTCCTTCCCCACTTATTTTGTATTTTATGTGTCATTTTGTTTCTTAGGCCCACGTTGTCCTCAAATCTACGCTTGAGCGTGACCACAGTTTCACACTGTCAAGACGGCGCGGGCAACTTTCTTGGTTTTGTGGGCCCTACCACGAAACCTTACCGGGGCTCTTGGACATGTTAACGTGGCGTGGCGGATCACTATAGGTTGTTTTTGAGGCCAGTTCTGAACATATATTCGTAATTTAAGTAGGTCAATAAAGACGGATCATTTCATTGGCATCCCTTACACTCGTTTCCCCGAGCGATGACGTCCCAATTTATGACTTTTGTGTCAAAAAAATTTCAAACGGAAGATTCCTCGCCCTTTTTCTTTTTCTTTCCATGCAGCTTCTCTGGTTGACGCCACAAACCCTGACGCAAGTTTTCGTTTGGTTGCCAATTTTATAGGCTGATAAGGACAATTCTCCATCACCATTTTCTTTTATATTGAAAAATGACAAGACTTTTGCCTGATTTCAGACCCTTCTCAAAAAAAAGTATAAATATCATTGCTTTCCCTATATTTTCCGCCTTTATTCCCTTCTTTGATCCTTCTTAACTCTTTATAGAATCCTTCCAAATTTAATATATATTCATTTGAACTAGTTTCATCATTGTTTTGAAGTTAGTGTATTGAATCGTTATTATCCCCATATTGTCTCATCACCCCATTGCCCCATCCCCCCTTAAAAGGAGAGTTGAAAGAACATTGTATTATGTCAAGTGTGAATGAACAGAAATTGAAGTACTCAGCTACAGACGCTACCAAGACCACCGTCTCTTCAGACGAATCTCTAAACGAGATGGAACACTACAGAATGCCTGTCAAGGATGTTGAATCCGCATACAAGACCAACACTTTGGAAGGTTTGAGCACCGGCACCGCTGGTGAGTTGTTGAAAGTCCATGGAGAGAACAATCTTGGCGATGACTCCAAGATCAGTTTAACCGCCATCATCATCCATCAATCTTTCAATGCCATGATCTTGATTTTGATCATTTCTATGATTATCTGTTTAGCCATCAAAGATTGGATCTCTGGTGGTGTTATTGCCTTTGTCGTTGGTATCAATGTTGGTATTGGTTCTTTTCAAGAGTATAAGGCTTCCAAGACTATGAACTCGTTAAAATCTTTGTCCTCCCCAACTGCAAAAGTCTATAGAAATGGTGAGTTGCAGACAATTCCAACAAAAAATGTCGTTCCTGGTGATATCGTCAATGTCAAAGTTGGTGACACCATTCCTGCTGATTTAAGACTATTTGATTCTTTGAACTTTGAAACGGATGAAGCACTGTTGACCGGTGAATCCTTACCAATTGCCAAAGATCACACAGTCGTTTATGATGAAGTTGTCCCAATTGGTGACCGTTTGAACATGGCTTATTCTTCCTCTGTTGTCACCAAAGGTCGTGCTACTGGTATCGTTGTTAAGACTGGTTTGTTTACCGAAATTGGTGAAATTGCCCAATCCTTGAAAAACTCAAAAAACTCCAACACCAAGAAAGAAAACTCAGCATGGAAGAACTTTTTGATCTTGACCAAAGATGCCATTGGTTCCTTCTTGGGTACCACCACTGGTACTCCATTATCCAGAAAATTATCTAAACTAGCCATTTTATTGTTCGGTATTGCTGTGGTCTTTGCCGTCATTGTTATGGGTTCTCAGAAATTCAAAGTCTCTTCAGAAGTGGCCATTTATGCCATTTGTGTTGCCATCTCAATGATCCCATCTTCTTTGGTTGTCGTTTTGACCATTACGATGTCGGTTGGTGCTAAGATTATGGTTAAAAAGAATGTTGTTACTAGAAAATTGGATTCGTTAGAAGCTTTGGGTTCCATCAATGATATTTGTTCGGATAAGACCGGTACTTTGACCCAAGGTAAGATGATTGTTAAATCTGTTTGGATCCCATCTGTCGGTACTTATCAAGCCATTAATGCTAACGAATCATTCAACCCAACAGTTGGTGAAACCAAGTTAAGAACCTCATCTCCAAAGGAGAACGCTGATGATGATTCGAATGAAAAGGAAACATTGATTGATGTTGATCCATCAAATGAATTCTTCCAAAAATGGTTATTGACTGCCACCATGGCCAACATTGCCACAGTTTTCAAAGATGAACAAAACGAGTGGAAGGCTCATGGTGACCCAACTGAAATTGCTATCCAAGTCTTTACCACAAGAAACGATTTCTCAAGATCCAAGTTCACTGAATTTGATGGTGCCGACTATGACCATTTAAATGAATTCCCATTCGATTCCTCAATTAAGAAAATGTCTGCCATTTATTCTAAGAATGATAACTCCAAGGAAAACTTTGTTTATACCAAGGGTGCTGTTGAGAGAGTTTTGTCCTCTTGCATCAACTGGTATCCAAATGGTGAATTGAAGCGAATGACCGAAGAAGACATCCAAACTATTGAGGACAATATGTCTGCCCTATCTTCTGATGGGTTGCGTGTTCTTGCATTCGCTACTAAGACCATTCCAAAAGATTTTGACATCAAGGATCGTGAAGCTATTGAATCCGAATTGACATTCTTAGGTTTGGTTGGTATTTATGATCCACCAAGATTAGAATCCAGAGGTGCTGTGAAGAAATGTCACAAGGCTGGTATCAATGTCCACATGTTGACTGGTGATCACCCAGGTACTGCCAAGGCCATTGCTCAAGAAGTTGGTATCTTGCCACACAACTTGTACCATTATACTGAAGATGTCGTTAGATCCATGGTTATGACTGCTCAGCAATTCGATGATTTGTCTGATGAAGAGATTGATCAACTACCTGTCTTACCATTGGTTATTGCCCGTTGTTCACCAAAGACTAAAGTCCGTATGATTGATGCTCTTCACCGTCGTAAGAAATTTTGTGCTATGACTGGTGATGGTGTTAATGATTCTCCAAGTTTGAAAAAGGCTGATGTTGGTATTGCTATGGGTATTGCAGGTTCTGATGTCGCTAAAGATGCTTCTGACATTGTCTTGAGTGATGATAACTTTGCCTCTATCATTAATGCTATTGAAGAAGGTAGAAGAATGAATGACAATATTCAGAAGTTTGTCTTGCAATTGTTGGCTGTTAATGTTACCCAAGCTCTATACTTGATGATTGGTTTAGTTTTCAAAGATAGAAATGATATTTCAGTGTTCCCATTGTCCCCAGTGGAAGTCTTGTGGATTATCGTTGTTACTTCTTGTTTCCCAGCAATGGGTCTTGGTGTTGAAGCTGCTCAACCCGATATCATGGAACGTGATCCAAAACCAACGAAAGAGTCTGTCTTTTCTTGGGAAATGTTATTCGATCTATTGGTTTATGGTGTCTGGATGGCCTGTTGTTGTTTAGCTGTCTTTGTCATTTGCATGTATCATTATGGTGATGCCGAGTTTGGTTATGATTGTAACAAGAGATTTGGCGATACTTGTCATGCTGTTTTCAGAGCCAGATCAGCCTCATTTGCTGTTATGACCTGGGGTGCCTTAATCCTTGCTTGGGAAGTTATAGACATGAGAAGATCCTTATTTGCCATGAAGCCAGATACAGAGACCCCATACACCCAAGTCTTTAGAGATTTATGGGCTAATCAATTCTTATTCTGGTCAGTCATTGGTGGGTTCGCCTCTGTGTTCCCAGTTGTTTATATCCCAGTGATCAACAAAAAGGTTTTCCTACATGCTCCAATTGGTAAAGAATGGTGGGTTGCCATTGTATTTGCCTTTGCATTCTGGGCTGGTTGTGAAGTTTACAAGTTCTTTAAGAGAATGTATTTTAAGAAGCAAATCGCTCATAACCCAGAGTATGAATTGGAAAAGAAGAATCCATTTGAAAAATACACCTCATTCTCAAGAGCTGGTACCATGCAAGTTTGATTTTTTTTTGTTCTTTCCCACTTATACTACGATATAAATATGTGCATTTAGAGTTTTAGTTAATTTCTGACTTTGTATAGAATTAGGTATAATTTCTTAATTCTAGTGTTATTTGTTTTGATTTATTTATTTTTAGATCTAATGGTGTAGATTCTTGGAGCTTTAAATCATCATGTATGTCTTTGATTTGTTTATTAGTGCTAGTGTGTCATGTTTTCTTGCATATATGAACAAACCTGAATCAAACATTGGCGAAATGCAAACACATAATTATGCTTTGTGAATGAAAAATGATTACCAGTAATTATAAGGATTTCATCAAAAAAACTATTGTTCCCATATCGGGACCTACATTACTTAAAGTTTCTCATGTCTATTCCCTTAATATTACTATTATATCATTAACAATGATATAATTAAAGAAAAATTGGATGTGCGAATTCAATCCGTCAATTATATCACTGTAGTAACGATGTATGTGAGGTAACATTTGATAGCCCATTAACTGGAGTCCGCTATATGCGAGAGGGATTTAACGGGCGCAGTGGAAATGATAAGCCATGAAATTGAGATGAAATCAAGAGAATTGATTTGAGCACATGGCTAGTCCAATGAAGCTGGTTCTCCTGCAATAGAAGAATATGAGATTGGCCGGAGGACGTCACCTCTAGACGGGTTTAATGGTTTTGAACCTAAATTCGAAAAGCCTTTAAATCCGAAAGCCGAGAAATGACAAGATCAAGAACAGAAAAGCAAGACCAGACTGTGTATAAGAGCAAGGTTTGAGGATGGCACTTAAAAGGCATTTATGTGACTTAAGAAGTTCTGCTGACAATTCCTCGGCTCTGTATTTAAAGTTAGAGGAAGCACTTGGTACTTTCAGGTACTTAATTTCCAATTGTTGGCGATGACACACCTTTCAAGTGTTTTTTTTTTTTTTTTTTTTTTTTTTTTTGGCTTCGGCCGTTTAAGATTGGGCTTTAAATGTACCCCAAAGCTAAATTTTTTGTGCAGAAGTTTCTTCCGTAAACTCCTTTAGCCGAGTCTTAAAATCATCAGTACAAACGACCTTGGCCACGAAAGGGGATCCGGCTGGTAGTAGATGTCCAGGAAAAGCGTGGAAAAGGATTAAGGGTAACTAGTAGACTCCTTATGATCTTATCCACTAAGACCGGTGTTTGTAATACTTCTCCTTACCGAGTTATAGGACACTATGAATCTTCCTAGTGTTCGGTCCGTGATCCGTTTTAGGAAGTATTTCCCAAACTTCGGTTCAGTTCTTCTTCGGAACGCTCAAAAACACTCAAAGAAAACATTCAAATGCATAAGCCGTTCCATGGCACAAAACTATATCTGCCGTGTACTAAATGCCATTGGCTGGTATATAAACATGAAAGTTCCTTAGATTCACTTCACTTAGTCTATGAGAGCTTCCTAGAATATAATTACAAATCATCTTTGAAATTTTCGGGTCCCACTGTGATTTTTACTAAAGCAACTGTTTAGTGTCAGCTAAAGTTTTTTGTGTTGACTAATACGTCATTAGTAACCAAATTCATTATTAATATTGAACCAGTACTATAAAATAAATCCAAATTTCCAAGTTTTGCTGATATCAATAAGCAAGACTCATCCTTTAAGCACAACCATTAGTTACGATGTCCTCCATAACTGAGAAGTACATGCTCGCTGCCAGAGCTAGAGCCAAACTTACTAGAGAAGCCAACAAACAGGAACACGACTTGAGAATTCTAGTCGGCCATGCCAACTTGCTTGATAGTCTGATGGAAAGTATCCAAAACACCCGATACGAGTCCAAGATGCAAGTTCCAGAGTTCAAATCAGTGCAATTTCAACCATTCACTTTACCAAATGAAACCACTGTCACATTGATTGAAGATGATGATAGTTCTGATGAAGATGATGATGACTATGAAGAGGAAGGTGTCACAGAGATTTACTACAGCTCTGACGACAGCGATTTTGATTCAGATGATGAAGAAGATGACGATGGAGAATTTGATGTCTCAGAAGTTGATTTCAAAATTGACCTACATAGAGTTCATTCCTCCAATTTCAAGTCATTGCCAACCATTGATGAACTATCCGAACAGGAATACGAAGAATTGGAAGAATCTTCAGAATTGGAAGCTTCTGAGACCGAATCAGATGACGAAGCTGATATCACTGACTTGAAGAAAACTCCATCATTGAATTACTCATCAAGCACAGAAGATGAAGAGGAATATGATATTGAAAGTGAAGACGAAGAGGAGCCTATCAATCTAGGCAAGAATTGGTACAATGCAGCTCAACAACATGCTACTGAAGTGCTTTGGTCTGATGCTGAACATTTACATTCTCAGAGGGATACACAGGTTGTATTCTAAACCCCTTTTAACGATACCCTTCACTTCTAATGACTGATGAGCCAATGATTATTTTCTCCTTTATGTGATGATATTATTTAATATTCACGATGATACGATCTTCCCTTCTTTTTTTGGATTTTTTTTTTGAAATTATTTAACTGTTGAGACATATAGAATAAATACAGTACTCCATAATTACTCCATATCGTAGCGTCTTGATACACTCTCTTCTTTTATGATCACCACTTTAATTTGGCGTTTCCTAAGCAACTCCTATATCAATTTAAGCCGGTAAAAAAAATTATATCCGATTTAACAAGAAAAAGAAACGACTCTCAAAAAAAAAAAAGTCCGCCAAAGCCGAGCCGAGAGGAAATTAAGTTTACAGATGTCGTGAGAAAAAAAGAGGTTGGTTCAGCAAGTCGACTGACTGGTTGTCGAGAAGAAGAGTGGATCTATCTTGAAAATCCATCGAATCGAATGGAATCACCCATTGGGGTGAAAAGTCGGAGAACGGACACAGGGGCGAGAGAGAGAGAGAGAGAGCGTCATAACAAATTGGTTGGCAATTGGTGACGTTATAACATAAGAAATTTCAGGTAGAGTCTAGGCTTTCTCCTCAGGTTAAGATTAGATTTTGAGCAACTTACATCTTTTCATACGTGATATTTGAGGTTCTGTTTGTGTACGGGAGACTCTTCTGAAACCCTGAGTTTCCTCCTGTATGATGCCCTTTCCTTAGCTGAATAGAAAGCTTGTTTTCAAAAAGTAGTGAATGTCATTCTCTTTATGGAATTTGTTTCTTAATATTTAGGCTTAATTTAAGGTAGAAAATAGCAGTTTCACGGGTAAATAGAAGAATTTCGCGAATATCCGCGAAACCGGTTTAGACAATGTATTTGATGTCAAGCTGGGCTTCTTTTGCATATTGGAAAATGGTACAATTTCATTTAGAGATTATGAAGGAGATGAGCTGGTTATAAAAGAGCAATTAAGCGGTTTTAAACATGAAGCTAGCTTAATTAGCTGACCAGTTCTTCTGGACCTTAGGCGGAGTTAAACCCTGATTAGGCAGAACACTCGGGGTCAGACCATTAAGTTTGACTTCTACTTCCATTTTGAGCATTGACATGAAGCCACAATGAATGAAGCCTTCCACAGTAAATCCTCAAGATTCCAGAAATCAGCGCTTTGAAAACGATGAAAACTAACTGAATTATTCTCTCGATTCTTGTCACCTCATCAGCATCCTATTACACAGGCAATGACTGAACCATCGCTCAAGAAGCGAAAGACTCAATTGCAAAAACTAGACAAGAAGAAGATCTTGATCTTGAACTTCTTTGAGGCTTTAACCCCAGTCCTACACGCTCCTGGTCAATGGAGAAACCCAAGAGATCAATCTCGGGGGTATACAAAGGCTGAATATTGGATCAAAGTTGCTCAATTAGCTGAAAGAGGGAAACTGCATGGTATTTTTTTTGGTGATTCTTTAGCTATCTATGGTGGTTACAAATCCCAGGGGTTAGATGGTCCTTACAATTTCACTGAGGCCGCCAGATCTGGTAACAACTTCCCAAAGAATGACCCAACTGCTTATTTAGCTGCTATGGCTGTCTCCACTAAGAACGTGTCCTTTGGTTTCACCTGTTCAACATTATCTGAACACCCATACCATTTTGCAAGAAGAATGGCCACATTTGATCATATCTCAGGTGGTAGAGTTGGTTGGAATATCGTCACTTCAGTACTACCATCTGCAGGGAGACAATTAGCGTCTGATAATAAACATCCTGAAAAGTCCTTGAGATATGAAAGAGCCGATGAATACGTTCAAGTGTTTTCAGAATTGTTATTATCATCATGGAGAGATGATGGTGTTGTCTTTGACAGAGAGAAAGGTATTTTCTCAGACCAAGATGCGATCAGAGAGATCAACTACGAAGGTAAGTACTATATAGTTCCAGGTCCTCAAATCACTGAACCTACTCCTGGTAGGATCCCATTGATGATTCAAGCTGGTGCATCCCCATTAGGTTTAAGGCTTGGTGCAAAATATGCTGAATTGATCTATGTTGGTGGGAAATCCCCAGAAGCAGTAAAGGATAAGATTGATGAAACTAAGAAGATTGCTAAAGAGATATATGGTAGAGATCCATCCAAATTGAAATTTGTCATGAGAATCGCAGTCATTGTGGCTCCAACCCGGGATGAAGTCGACAAGAAATGGGAAGAAATTCAAAGCTATAAAGATGTTGAGGGCATTCAGGTCCAAATTGGTGGTGCCGGGTTTGATCTTTCCAAATATGACTGGGATGAAGACTTGTCAAAGGCTGATGTGGCTGCTCAGAACTTTGCTAAGGGTCAACAAGAGTTTCACCCAGGGAAGACCATCACTCGAAGATTGGTGGCTAATTCATTTTTGGATGACAACACCTTCAGAGGTACACCTGCAGAAGTTGCCAATGAAATCGAAGATTGGGTCGCTAGATCAGATGTTGATGGTTTCAACTTCACCAACGTTGTGTTCCCTGAATCATTTGAAAACATTGTGGATTATTTGATTCCAGAATTGCAGAAAAGGGGTCTTGCGCAAACTGAATACGCCGTGGATGGTGGGTCGTACAGAGAACAAGTTTACAGAGAAAAGGGCCATAATTTTGTCCCAGAAGATCACTATCTTTACCCATTGAGATGGAAAGCCGGTGTTTCCAAGGAAGACTTTGAAGAAGCGTTGAAAGCAGTCAAAACTAAACAAGCCAAGCTGAGGATTACATCTGATTTATTGCAAAAGTGAACACTTAATAATGCTGTAAATAAATGCAAGCACAACTCAAATCGTCATTAAGATGAGCTCAAATAAAATAAAAAGAGAACTTTAAGTTAAGTCACTCTATTCTGAAAGAACTTTAGAAGGAGACGGGTATATTTCTGATATATAATCGAATAGAAGTTAGAAGAATGATCATTCTTCCTTATTTGAAAAAAACATACCACTTCTAAGTAATTGTTATAACGCTTAAATGGATTAATATGTCATAGCCGGTCTTTCCAAGGCCCGCAATACACAAACGAAGTTCAACGTCTCAAGATACACGTCTAATCTATTATGGGTATTGATATTTTTAGGATAAAGTCCTTGGAAATAAGTCTTTATGAAATGCAATAATGCAAACCAGAGCCGATAGGCTATCCCACCTTTTGGGCTTCTTTGGCTTTCAAATTGGCTAAGTTTTTAGCGTCTCTTAAAGCCTGTTTCTTCTCCTGTTGTTTATTAGCCCATAATCTCAATCTTTCACCATATAACACAACGAATAGTGGAAATGGGATACCTGTAGCAACAGCGATAAAACCAAAGATCGAACAACCCCAGCCGTAACCTAGATTGTTAAACATTTGGTTGGCAAACAGTGGGAAGGCGAACCCTAGGAAGGATCTAAAGATAGAAGCAGCGGCGATAGACGAAGCGGCAAATCTTGGATTCATTTGGACCAAGTAATTTTGAATGGTATAGAAAACAGCGATCAAACCGTAACCAAAGATACCAGCACCAAAAGCGGTGAACACAAAATGCATATGCTTTTCGGCACCCCAACCAAACCAGAATAGCCCCACTGAGATCAAAACACCACTCTGTAAAAGTAAAGGTAGTCTGAATTCAGGCTTGTCGACACCTTGGTTCCTTCTTTTCAAAGTTCTGTAAATGTAGTCGGCAATATTTTGTGTAGCAAAGGTACCAAGTAGATAACCAATCAAGAATGACAAATACATCAGCCCAACTTGATGAGAATCGAACCCGTAGACATCTCTAAACACACGAGGGAAACAAACAATTAGGATATATAGACAACCATAAGCAATTGCCATGAATGTACCCAAACCGAACACCATTGGATGCGTAAACAATAGAACAACTGGTCTAGTGATGTTAATTTGAAATTTATCAAAAGTGGATTCACCGTTAGCGATTTCATAAAGTGAGTGCAAGTTTTCATTACCAGTAACCTTTCTCAACTTCTGCGCCTTCTTGGTTAAGATTACAGGGACATAAGTCTCCTCCAAGAAGATGTTACCATAGATCGCAACAACTCCATTCAGTATGCATAACACCCAGAAACACCATCTCCAGGATGAATACTGGACAATGAACCCAGCGATTAATGCAGAAATTGTAGGACCCATTGTTGGACCTAAACCATAAAGACTCATAGCTAGGGAGATATCCTTGTTGTTGAAGACGTCACCAAGGACTCCGGCACCTATGCAGATCGGTGCACAACCACCAACGCCCGCTAGTAGTCTGAAAACACACATCTGTGTAGTGTTCTGAGCTAACGCACAGCCCAGATTGAATGCGAATAGAAACCACACAGAAACATTAAGCACCACTTTTCTACCATACATCTCAGATAGTGGAGCGACAATTGGTGGGAAAATGGCCCATGCCAGGATATAGATTGAGACCATCAGTGATGATATTGTTTCGTTTTCATTGTGGAAATCAGCGGAAATGTAAGACACAGCTGGAGAAAGCATTGTGGATGCAAATGGGGACAACAAAGTATAGAAAGTGACAACAAGGACACTTCTCCATTTTCTTTTTAAAGACCAGTTTCTTGGATTGTTTGGATCATCATCACCTTCCCAAGTCACCAGTTCTAGATCAACACCTTGGAATTCAACACCGTCATTAGCAGTAGGCAAGTTGTCATCGTCTCTTCCGATACCTTCATAATATGACTTGGTTCTTTGCAAGGTGGCCTTTTCTAAATCATCATCTACAGCATCAAGAACGGCTTGTTCCTGGGCAATACGCTCTTCTAAAGTGTCCAAGATGGCCCTTTTGGACTGTATTCTCTTCAAGTTGATTTCCTTTTCATTCAAGTTCTCATAAATGTTTTTCTCAGAATAATTGTCATAACACTCGGTATTTGTTCGACTCAAGCGCTCTTTCAGTGAGGAGACCATACTAGTGGATCTTGGTCTCATTTCGTGCTGTTGTCTGACATCTCTGCTATTGTCACCGCCTTGGAATGGTTGAACTGTGATGCCTGGATGGGTCTCTGAGTTTTCAGTGGAGACTGGAGAAAGGCCAGTGCCTTTACTGGAAGAAGTAGACATCGTTTGCTTTTGAATGAAGAGGATAAATTGTCCGGGTTGAAGTTTATTCAGAAGAGAGAATTTTTGTTGAAAGGATCTTACAAATTAAGACTTTTACTAAGTACAGTTTTTGTGCCAATTTCTTTTCTTGGTGAACCTCAGCCGATCACTGTAAAATATTTTCTGAGCAAGGCCGGATATGTGTCCCAAAAAGGAAATATTCTCCACCACCACCCTGTTTAGTTCAAGGCATTATTTCATTTAGCCGGAATCTGTATTTAAAATGTATTTGTTGTTGGAGAAGTAGTATGGTAATAATCAGAAATTAAAGGTGTATTAAAGGCTAGAAGACTAATTATTTTGAATTCTTTCTTGTGAATTTCAAGCACCAAACTGTGACAAATCTCTGATACTTGGATTCAAAAGATTTCAACAAAGAAGACTGGTATACAGGTAATAGGATCAACACGAATGCTGTTCACTATGAAAATGGACAAAGCATCCCTTAGAGTAGTTTATAAATTAATTAGGCAAATCCATTTTGAAATTAGACTAGTATCATTTCCTTTGAGTAAACTAACGGTAGCTGTCTATCATATCATCCATATTTTCTTCTTTCGGTATAAGACGGTATAGGACGGTTAACTTTTTTCACAAGAGGAGGAAAATACATAAATCACTTCATCATATCACATTCAGACTCATATTACCTTGGGAATAGCGAGATCAAAAGTATCGATTGAATTCTTTTGTCCATTTATGTATACACATAACTTGAAATGTCTTCAGAGGCTGTTAATCTTTGAATGAACAGGAAATGTACTTCAAAAATATGACAACGAAATCACTTATTAGGAAACTTTAAGGTGTTAGAGGCTTGCTAATCATGAGTTTTCAAATCATCGCTATACTTTCTGCATAGGCATTAAGATAGATGTTGTGATGTCAATACTGATAGGCATCATCTTTACTTTTTGGCTATCATCAGTGAAGACGGTTCATTACAAACCCAAATAATGTTTCAAGTAGGTTGGTGTGACTCAATCACAAGATCAACGAGAACGATATGCAGTCCGCCAAGCTGTATGAATATTGAATTTCCTGTGTGATGGGATCATAAGTTTCGCTGTTTGTGTAGGTTTCAAGAGCTTATATCTAATTTTTATGATGGCTGATAACCGACAGCTTCACAAAAGCGAGTTGCACAAGGGAAATCTACTTTTCTGATTAATAATGTAGGCCATCTTCTGGGCATTCTTTCAATATTGTGGATGATCAAAACCATGTAAAATTATCGATTTGAGAACATTAGTGGGGCCTGTTTGATACCATGAACCTCCATCTTGTCTGTATTCTCAGACAGGAACTAATCCTTGAAGGACCAAAATTCTAGTCGATTGATTAAGGAGAGGCATCTAGAATCCAGAGCTGAGACATATATGTTTTTATTTATCGTACTGATTAGGTATAGTCCCTGGAGACTTGGAGTAAGCATCCTTTAGTTGAAAATGTTGTAGCATCCGAAGTTCAATATGTAGATCTTGATTCGTTTGATTTTGATGATCTAAAGCTCAAGCAGAGATTTACAACTGAGAAACCTACTGTCATTGGATCAATCCAGTGATGTTTCGTTCATGAAAGAGGTTACGAAGCTGATTGTGAGTCTGGATAATGCCGAATCTGATATTTGAGGTTCCAGGTCAAGTTGAGCTTCCAACACCAGGCCCTCTAAATTTATTGCAGAGGTTGAGGCAGAGCGGATCATACAACCATCAATAAGGTTCAATATTGAAAGAATAGGCAGTAACCATGTAGAAAAGGCTTCAAACAAGAAGGCATCAAGGACAGTGGGGTATAGACAGAAGAAGCAGAAGAGAACGGCTAGCTAATCACACTTTCTCACCGTATTGACCTCTACTATAGCTAAAACTTTGAAGGGTGGGAGTAAATAGGAGACCTATCAATATTCACTAAGCATTCCTGGAGTCCAATGAAGACTAGAAGCTTCAACAATAGCATCACCAGGGTCTTCTAGTACTGGTGGAGAAAAGTCTTGGAGTGCGGTTCAATCTCAAGAGGAACGGTGAGAGTGCTTACGGTCTCCTGCGAACATAATGCTGATTGTCTGTAGCCAAGTTCAAGAGATTGGAACCTGCCCGGAAACACTATAATCAATATAATTTCATAGATTTTCTGGTCAAAATAGGCCAATGTCAGGAGGAAAGAACCGGAGAAATCCAGGATTGCTTACGTCACTATTGTTTCTGCTACTTTGTCCTTATCAGAGCCCATCAGCACTTCGCCGACGCTATTTTTTTTAGTGGACCGTGGATAATTGACAGAGAACTAGAGAGGCCGAAATATGGTAGGGGCCGCTATCAATGGTTATGGCAGCAGAAATGGGGTAGCTCTTGGTGAAGGGAAATTGGTCTTTTGGAACGTTTTAACTGCTATGAGAAAACTTGAAAAAGAAGTAGGGACCTCAGGAGTGTCTTAAGTTGAATAAGATCTTGATTTACAGCCAAAAATGATCACCAACCATCTATTTCCTCCACTTTTCTTCAATCTTTTGTGTCAACCCGCCGAATCACCAGTTGCACCCGGCGTTTTCTGGCAGACAGCGAAAGCCATACACAGAGCGGGTTCGCGGGCGTTTTTGGCATCAAAATTATTTGGCTTTGGCCAATGAAAAATATCGATAAGGGAATCAGAGATCAGTAAGATTCAAGGGCTTGTATAGCTTAAAAAGGCTGCCTTGCCCACTGTTTCTCTATGTCTTGACTAACAACTCTTCAAGAACACACATACAAACATGGCTACTATTGGCTGGACCATTCAAGACTGGCTGGACTTTCATCATAAGTCCACCCCTGAGGACTCCTACGACACTCTACTGTCCTTAGTCAAATCACAACAGATTGCCCCACAGGACCCTGCCTGGATCTCCCTGGCCTCTGAACAAGAACTGGAGCACCAGTGGAAGATCGTACAGTCAAAGAAGAACAAGAAGGAACTGGCACTGTACGGTGTCCCTGTCGCCATAAAGGACAACATTGACGTGAAGGGCTTCAACACCACAGCCGCCTGCCCATCATTCGAATACACTCCTGAACAGGACTCCACGGTCGCTAAGCTGCTGAAGGATCAAGGTGCCATCATCATCGGTAAGACCAACCTGGACCAATTCGCCACTGGTCTGGTTGGTGTTAGATCCCCATATGGTAGAGTCCCATCTGCCTTCTCCGACAAACACGTCTCTGGTGGTTCCAGTTCTGGTTCCGCCAGTGTTGTTGGTAGAGGTATTGTTCCTTTTGCGTTGACTACTGACACTGCTGGATCCACTCGTGTGCCTGCTGCTTTGAATAACTTGATTGGTGTCAAACCTTCTCTGGGGCTATTCTCATGTTCCGGTGTCGTACCAGCTTGTAAATCCTTGGATTGTGTTGGTATCTTCACCCTAACCCTATCAGATGCCCAAATCATTCTATCTACTTTGTCCAAACCAGATCCAGAGAACTACGAGTACTCTAGACCTCTACCACCTAACCCACTGGTAAAGTTCGGTAAGAAGCCTACTATTGCCATCCCATCATCTCTTGAATGGTATGATGAAACCCAGAACCCAGAACTATACAAAAAAGCAATTGAAAGACTATCCACTTTTGCTGAAATTGTCACCATTGATTTCACAGATTTGTTAGACTTGGCCAAATGCCTGTACGAGGGTGCTTGGGTCGCTGAGAGATACGAAGCCACTAGAGATTTCTTAGCTACAAATCCACCTCAGGATACCTTGGATCCAACTGTTTTCAAAATCATCAAGACTGCTACCAAGTTTGATGCTGCTGATGCCTTCAAGTTCGAATACAAGAGACAAGGTATCCTACAGAAGGTTCGCCAATTGTTGAAAGGTATTGACGTTCTTGCTGTTCCAACTGCCCCATTGAACCCAACTTTTGAAGATTTGGAGAAGGAACCAATCTTAGTTAACTCGCAACAGGGTACATGGACTAATTTTGTCAACTTGGCTGATCTAGCTGCCCTTTCCGTCCCTGCTGGTTTCAGAGATGATGGGATGCCATTTGGTATCACTTTGATTGGTCAAAAGTTCACTGATTACGCTTTATTGGAACTGGCTTCTCGTTACATCAAGATCGCTTTCCCACCACATGATAGATCATTAGGTGCCACTGCAAAGAAATCATTGCTAGGCGACGAAGTTTCTGCTCCAGCTCCGGACTTGAAACATTCCATCAAATTGGCTGTTGTTGGTGCTCATTTGTCTGGTATGGCTCTACACTGGCAACTAGAGAAAGTCAATGCCACTTTATTGAAAGCCACCAATTCATCTGCCAACTACAAATTGTATGCCCTGCCAAAAGTAGGCCCTGTTGCCAAGCCAGGTTTGAGAAGAGTTACAGAAGGTGGTTCCAAAATCGCTCTAGAAGTTTACTCTGTACCATTGGAAAACTTTGGTGATTTCATCGCTATGGTCCCTGAACCATTGGGTATCGGTTCCGTTGAATTGGAAGATGGTGAATGGGTTAAATCATTCATCTGTGAAGAATTTGGATACACTCAAAAGGGTACCAAGGACATCACTTCATTCGGTGGCTGGAGATCATACATCGAGGCTTCAAAGAGAGAAGAGTCACAGAAGAAGAAACCATTCAACACTGTTTTGGTTGCCAACAGAGGTGAGATTGCTGTGCGTATCATCAAGACGTTGAAAAAGTTGGGCATCAAAGCTGTTTCTATTTACTCTGACCCTGACAAGTATTCTCAACACGTCTTGGACTCAGACCTGGGCCTCCCATTACACGGCTCTTCTGCTGCTGAAACTTACATAAATATTGACAAAGTTATCAAAGCTGCTAAGGAATCCAAGGCTGAAGCCATTATCCCAGGTTACGGGTTCCTGTCGGAGAATGCTGATTTCGCTGATAGATGTGAAAAAGAAGGTATTGTTTTTGTCGGTCCTTCTGGTGATTCTATTAGAAAACTTGGTTTGAAGCATTCTGCTAGGGAAATTGCTGAAAAGGCCGGTGTTCCATTGGTTCCAGGCTCTGGTCTGATTTCAGATGTTGAAGAGGCTGTTGCTTTCGCTAAAAAACTTGGTCTATCTGATGATCCAGAGACTTCTGTCAAGGTTATGTTGAAATCCACTGCCGGTGGTGGTGGTATCGGTCTACAGAAAGTTGATTTGTTATCCGACTTGCCAAATGTGTTTGAAACTGTTCAACATCAAGGTCAAGCTTACTTCGGTGATTCTGGTGTTTTCTTGGAAAGATTTGTCGAGAATGCTAGACACGTTGAAGTTCAAATGTTTGGTGATGGTTTCGGTAACGCTATCGCTGTTGGAGAACGTGATTGTTCATTGCAACGTCGTAACCAAAAGATTATTGAAGAAACACCAGCTCCAAATTTACCTGAGAAAACTAGACAAGCTTTGAGAACTGCTGCTGAACAACTAGGTGGTTCCATGAACTACAAGTGTGCCGGTACGGTTGAATTCATCTATGAAGAAAAGAGAGATGAGTTCTTCTTTTTGGAAGTCAATGCTCGTCTACAAGTTGAACACCCAATCACTGAAGCAGTCACTGGTTTAGATCTCGTTGAGTGGATGTTAAATATTGCCGCTAATCAAGCTCCAGATTTCAAAGCTCAAAAGATTGAAGTTACTGGTGCCTCCATGGAAGCTAGATTATATGCTGAGAACCCAGTCAAGGACTTCAGACCTTCTCCTGGTCAATTGACCGATGTTTCATTTCCTGAATGGGCACGTGTTGACACTTGGGTTCAAAATGGTACTGTTGTTTCTGCTGAATACGATCCAACCTTGGCTAAGATCATTGTTCATGGTAAAGATCGTGAAGATGCATTGAAAAAGCTGCAAAGGGCCTTGGATGAAACTGTCGTTTATGGTGTAATCACAAACTTGGACTATTTGAGATCTGTTGCTAACTCAGAAATGTTTGAAGCTGCTAAGATGCACACCAAAATCTTGGATTCTTATGATTATCAAGCTAATGCTTTTGAAGTTCTATCTGCTGGTGCTTACACTACCGTTCAAGATTACCCAGGTAGATCAGGTTATTGGAGAATTGGTGTCCCACCATCTGGTCCAATGGATTCTTATTCATTCAGATTGGGTAACAAGATTGTTGGTAATGCTAATACTGCTCCAGCGTTGGAACTAACCCTAAACGGTCCTTCATTATTATTCCATGCTGATACCGTTGTTGCTGTTACTGGTGGTGAAGTTGAAGTCAAAGTCAATGACACGGTTGTCAATCAATGGGAGCCAGTGAACTTAAAGCGTGGTGACAAACTGTCAGTTGGTAAATTGACCAAAGGTTGCAGATCCTACTTGGCCATCAGAGGTGGGATTGACGTCAGTGAATACTTGGGCTCAAGATCTACCTTCGCTTTGGGTAACATGGGTGGGTACAATGGTAGAGTCTTGAAACTAGGTGATGTCTTGTTTTTAGGTCAACCTCACTTACCATCAAACACTTTGCCTGCTCCAGAATCTGCACCAGTTGCCTTACCAAAGGAGTTAATTCCGGATTTCCAAACTAAAGAATGGACTGTTGGTGTTACTTGTGGTCCTCATGGCTCTCCAGATTTCTTCAAACCTGAATCTGTTGAAGAGTTCTTTTCTGAAAAATGGAAAGTTCATTACAACTCCAACAGATTCGGTGTTAGATTGATTGGCCCAAAACCTAAATGGGCTAGATTGGATGGTGGTGAAGCTGGTCTGCATCCTTCTAATCAACATGATTATGTCTATTCATTAGGTGCTATCAACTTTACTGGTGATGAACCAGTTATTTTGACTTGTGATGGTCCTTCACTAGGTGGGTTTGTCTGCCAAGCTGTTGTGGCTGATTCTGAAATGTGGAAGATTGGCCAAGTCAAACCTGGTGATTCCATTCAGTTTGTTCCAATTTCATACGAGACTGCCAGAAGTTTGAAAGTTAAACAAGATTACACTGTTGACAATTTCAAAGGTGGATACCCAGCTCTTGACTCTGAACTGATCTTGTCCAAGCCAGAGAACCCAATTGTTGCTGAATTTAAACCTTCTTCCTTGGCTCCTAAGGTTGTCTACCGTCAAGCTGGTGATCGTTATGTTCTTGTTGAGTACGGTGATTTGAAGATGGATTTGAATGTCTCCTACAGAATCAATCGTCTGATTGAATTAGTTGAAAATCATCAAACTGTTGGTATTGTTGAAATGTCTCAAGGTGTTAGATCTGTCTTGGTTGAATTCGATGGTTACCAAATTGAGCAATCCCAATTGATTGAAACTTTGATTGCATATGAGAAGGAAATCTTATTCGATAACAAGTGGAAAGTCAAATCCAAAATTTTCAAATTGCCAATGGCTTTTGAAGATAAGAAGACTCTAGATGCTGTTTCTCGTTACCAAGAAACTATCCGCTCTTCTGCCCCATGGTTACCAAACAACGTTGATTTCGTTGCTGATGTCAACGGTATCCAACGTGAAGATGTTAGAGACATGTTATACTCAGCCAGATTTTTGGTCTTAGGTTTGGGTGATGTCTTCTTAGGTGCTCCTTGTGCTGTGCCATTGGATCCACGTCACAGATTGTTGGGTACTAAGTATAATCCTTCAAGAACTTACACTCCAAATGGTACTGTTGGTATTGGTGGTATGTACATGTGTATTTATGCTATGGACTCTCCAGGTGGCTATCAATTGGTTGGTCGTACCATTCCAATCTGGGACAAGCTGAAATTAGGTTCCCATAGTACTGAACATCCGTGGTTGTTGAGCCCATTTGATCAGGTTGAATTCTATCCAGTCTCCGAAGAAGAGATTGATAAGTTCACTGAAGATGCCCAAGCCGGTCAATTCCAAGTCCAAATAGAGGAAAGTGTATTTGATCATGAGGATTACTTAAGATGGATTGAGAAGAACTTAAAATCCATCCAAGGGTTTGAAGCTTCACAAAAGGGCGAAAAGGCTGCTGAGTTTGCTCAATTGATCCAAGTTGCCAACGAAGAGTTAGCTAGCAGTGGCGGTGCTAAGCTTTCCGAAGAAGAAAAATTCCCCGAAGATGCTGAAATGGTTTACTCAGAATATAGTGGTAGATTCTGGAAACCATTGGTTAAAGTTGGGGATGAAGTCGAAGTTGGCCAAGGTTTAGTTGTTGTCGAAGCTATGAAAACTGAAATGGTTGTCAACGCTACTAAGAAGGGTAAAGTCTTGAAGATTGTCCATGTGAATGGTGACATGGTTGAGGCTGGAGATTTGGTTGTTGTCACTGCCTAGAGATAAGTGATGCTCACATTCTTGTATATTATGAAATATGTAAATTAGTGGTAATTATGTTATTTCAAGAATGTAGCCGTAATCGGGAGATCAGAGGTATTAGTATGAATTTATATGTCTTGATTCTTTGAAACTTACCAGAATACTTCTAGACTCATCGAATATGTCTCCTAAAAGGCATCAAAAAAATCCAATATTCATAAAAACATGTGCCATCATTTTTGGGCCAAACTTGATGAGAATCATTAACTTTCAAATTTTACCACATTTGACATTGAGAAGCCGGAGTTCATGAGTCCATCCTCTCCATACTAAGTTCCTCTCGTCATCAATTGGTGGATTGCTGGGGTGAACACGGCAAATAAGGTTTCGTAAAACCAGTTGTCACAATTGTTAGGTGTTTTTCCTCTGTTCTTTATCCTGGTGAATTAAGTACTTGCAAGGAAAACGAAATTCTCAAGAACTCTTTAATGAAGATGTAATATATTATGCTAGACCTATAAATGATCGAAATCTTTGCGAAGATACCTTAGTTGATACAACTAGAACTTATCACAGAATCTAATATAGAATTATAAACATGAAACAAGCACCAATATAAGAAAATATAGATCACTTTCTCAGATTTTCTCGTAGTAAATCATGTAAACCCCTGCTTTTTCTCTCAACACATCATTTGACTTGGCCTCTGAAACTCTTGTATCTGAGATCCTCCAGTATGGGTATTTATTTACAGATGAAATCTTCTTGTACCTTTTATCCTTTGACTTGCCATCTGTATTGTAACTGAAGTTTTTAAAGTCCTGGTTGATATTCTCAACTGATGATTCATTCAAACTGGTTAATGGTGTCCCATGGATGGAATTACGGCGTGGTGACGAACCTGTATGGCTAACTGAAGACCGACGAGATACAATGCTTCCAAGTCTAGATCTGAACTTGGAGAAACCACCTGAACTGGAAGCGCCATCATCATCCGTTGCCTCCGAAGTTCTTGAGACACTTTCATAATTGGATGAAGAGATACCCTTCTTGGAACCTCTGGATGTGGCAGCGGTGTTTTCAGCTGAGGTTGTTCCATTTACCATGATTTCAGGTGTTGCAGCTCTTGATGGAGGTTGGAGCTCATTCTCATCCATAGTGTTTTCTCCAATATCGATCCTTGGACTCAAATCAACAACACAATCAGTTTGGGTATCCTTAACCAAAAGTGGTTTATGACGGAAACACTCGTAATGACCAGCATTGTGAGTCCCTTGGTGTCTGATAACAGCACGGAGCTTATATTTCACGTTCTCTTTGGAGATGTTCAATTCTTCAGACCCGTTATCTTCTTGTGAGTTGTAAGAGCCAGCTGATCTAATCGATTCATCATCTGAATCACCAGGGTTTTCAAAGCTGGTGTTACCCGTAGAAGTCGAGTGAACTTTATCTGAATCATCATCAACATCTGTAGATGGCGAGGTCCCTGGAAGTTCAGCCTGTTCGACAAATTCATCGGTTCCTTTCTGTTCAACATGGCTGGTCAGAACCTTCGAGTGAACCCTCTTCAATTGCTCTGGTTCTAATCTATCATCCTCGTAACCATCAATAGCTGGGTCATCATCGTCATCATCGTCATCATCGTCATCATCGTGACTGCCATCACCGTCTTGCTCTTCTTCACCAATACCAACACCATTGATACTAAAAGAGTTCAAAGATGGGTCACCTGGTGTCGCAATACCATTGTTACTTTTCTTCTTGGCTTTTCTTGCAGCTTTCAACTTCTCTTCGTACACTAGTGCTAAGTTGTCATCTATATCAATGTTCAAAGTTTCATCAAATTCGACTCTGCAACTGTTTCTAGTAATAAATGTGCCTGTGAATACCGATCTTGAGAGATGAACTGTTAGTAATGTTGGAGCCTTCACGACTAATGTCTTCTTAACAATTGTTGATTGAAGTTCTTTGGCCTTGAAACCGGCGTATTCATAATCCTTGATGAACTCCTCCAGTTCTTTGGATAAATCATCGTTGATGGATAAATTTCGTTCTTGGACCTTCAATTGAGACACTAGAAATGATTCCTCCTGCAAAATATTAATACCAGCAGTGTACTTGTTCTCTTCAGCTTTTAAAATGGCTTGAATCTTACATCTGAGACAGTTGTAACCAGTAATTGTTTCAACTTCACTATTCTTTACCATATCAGCTAAAGAAAAGGTTTGAGCCTCGGGGACTGGTAGGGATAACACTGAGAATGGATGGAAACTTGGTTTTGAAGAGTTTAAACAGGTTGTACAGGTCAGTTGATCAGCTAATAAACCGTTGAATGGTAGGTCGGGTATCAAAAAGTTCAAAGAATTCTTCTTGACGTATTTCTTGAACTTGATGGATTCATTATCAAGGGTTTCTAGGATCAATTGGACCAATTCATGAGCATCGTTTTGATTTGTGGAGATTTTGGAGTTGAAGATCTTCTCGATGACTTGTAAGAATGGCCACACAGAAATGTGTCTCTCTTTAGAGACCGTTTCTTGTAGTTGGCTAACAATTTGGGCCATTGCCTCATGTAGAGGTATTTGTGGTAAAGTCTCATCAGCTTTAAGCTTTATGGGTAGACCCAACAACAACTTGTGCTGTTTAATGATGTCATTCAAATAGTCATTCAACCCAGGTAATGAAGCAAACGCTTGGATAGATGAATTGGCAAAGCAGTCATTTCTTGTGTTGATGAAACCCGTAGTATACTTGTCTTTTCTTTTAGAGCTGAACATCTTCTCTCTTTGCTCTTGTGATTGTAGGTAATATGAAACAGTTGGTACTAAAACGTAAACAGAAACAAAAGTCAATGAAACAGCTAATAACATGCGCAGTCTGTGATTAAAATCGGAGAATTTCCAATGTTTGAGGTACAGGAAATGCCAAAACCCAGTGGAGGAGCGTCTAATGTACTCTTCTTTGGTAATTCTGACCACCTTTTGAGCTTGTTCCGTAAAGGCTAAGCCAACAAGTTTATCAATCAGGGAGAATGGCATAAAACAGGGAGTAATCGTGTGATAACCCCGGCGGCTCCAGGCAGAGCAACTAAAGTAGCAAAAGGGGATGGGATAGGATTTCTTAGCAAGTGATCCAGCAGTGCGAAAGAAGGCGGATTAGCTGTCTTTTGCAATGGTATCAATGTTAATGAGAAAAGTCAAGCCATTTTCATGGAAATGAAAATAACCGAGACGGAAGAGAATGTCTCACTATGTCATGAGCCTGGGGAGAAAATTTTCTGCCTAAATCTGGGGAGTCGGGACTATCAACGGGGGGATTTCGCTTCTAGGCAGGGGAGTTCGCGACTTGCTGAAAGATGTATAGTGGTGTCTGGAAGTTTTCTCAGATCAAATCAATATTTAATAAACTATGATGATAGTGAAATGTGAGATTTGAATTCTTTTAAAAACATCTTAGATGATCAATAGAAAATAGATTATAGTAAACTTATCCGATCATGGATAACAAACCGAGATTGAGCCCCATAGAATTAAGACTCCAAGAACAACAAGCTGCCTTGGAGAGAATAGCCATTCCCACTCCTAGCACCAGACCTTCACTAGTTGTACCATCAAGGGCTCCACCTATCAACAGAAAACCTGTCTCTTCAGAACAACCGGCAAAACTCCCCCCTGTTCCTTTATTTCCAAGTGTGAACTCTGCTCAGCGTGCCGGTTCCAGAAAGAAAGTTGTGTTGGAACCAGGCTGTTCACCTTTAGATTGGGCGAGACTTAATTCCAGTGGCGCAAATCTAAGAGGCATTCATCCTTCTGAGTTCCCAGTTAAGGTTACCAAGGACATCTTGAAACAACATAAAAGTAGAGATGACTGTTGGACTATGCTGGGAGGGAAGGTCTATAACATCACGCCCTATGTGAAATTTCATCCTGGAGGTGTTGATGAAATCATGAAGTGTGCAGGCCGTGATGGGACTAGTTTATTCAACAAATATCATGCTTGGGTCAATTATGAAAGGATGTTGGAGAAATGCATTGTTGGGTTTTATGTAGGTTGATTGGACTATATAATTTGTTTTGGTGTTCAAGAGATATTATAGACTAATTTGTACGTTGTTACATACCTTGTAACAGTTTGTTTGCATTACTTCTTGGATATTTTTAATACGTAGCATGAATCATATTACTTAACATAAATTTACTTGAACAAACCGCAAAGGGAATTAAAGCAGGTATGAAAGCGATAAAAAAAAAGAGTTCATTTCTTTCAAGATGCTGTCATTTCGAAACAACAAATGCCGCTTACTTCTTAAGTTCAGCAACACTAGCCTTCCATTGTTGTAATTCCTTTTGGAAAGCTTCAACAAATTCCTTTTTCTCATGTTCACCTAGTTGTCTCCATTTTTCACCACCAAGTTTACCAATTTCTATAACAGATAGACCTGGATTTTGAGATTTTAAGTCATCTCTAATGGAGTTAAAGTATCTTAGGTATGAGTTCAATGGTCTCTTTGGTCCCTTTGAGGCTTCATATTCTTCCTTTTCAGCTAGGAATCTTTCCTTGTCTTGTTGAGCCCTTTGAACAAACGGAGACTTTTCACTCTCTGAGAACGACCCCCATTTAGCGGAGATTTCTCTTGCTCTTTCAGCAAATGATAATTCTTTCAAAGCAGCACCATTGTCCTTGAAGTATTCTTGAACAAAGTAAGAATATGGGGTAATGGATCTCTTGACAGCTGGAACCTTCTTCTTTGGTTTAGCTGGGGCCTTCTTTGGTGGAGTAGCTTTCTTAGCTGGCTTCTTCTTGGTGGTTTTTTTAGCTGGCTTCTTGGTCTCCTTGGTGGCTTCTTTGAAAGCGAAAGCAGAAGAGGCGAAGGCGGCTCTTTGTAGGGCGAATGGACTAGCAGCAGTGGCAGTAAGACTTAATTGAGTCTTAAACAAGTGAGACAACATTTTTTTTCGTGTGTTTTGTGGCGATTTAAGGGAGTTAAAGTGGGTTTGTTTTGTTTATATTTCAAACTTTTGCCTAATTGTGCAGGCGG
Source organism: Taiozyma dajiaensis (assembly GCA_030579075.1). NCBI lineage: Eukaryota > Fungi > Ascomycota > Saccharomycetes > Phaffomycetales > Wickerhamomycetaceae > Taiozyma > Taiozyma dajiaensis. The sequence goes on from JAKUAB010000002.1 coordinate 278,762, forward strand.
GTTCAAAAAAACAAAAACATTCGCGTGTGGCAAAATATTCCCAATCTGGGGCGAAAATGGGATTTTAGAGAAAATGGTCAGATCTTGAAGCCAAATTTGAAAGTCTTCGTTGGATAAATGCAAGACTTTGATCTGGAAAGAGTTTTTGCTTTCCTAACAAAACGTTTATTGTAATCTTTAATGCCTCATATTACATGATTCTGGAGGCCAATAGAGTTTATATAGTGTTACCATAGTAAACAGCGTGTAAAACAACTACAAGGCAAGGATCCCATAAATGCTTCATCTATTGATGTATCGCTGTTCTCATAATCCTCATATCCACTAAAACAAAGAAAGAAAAAAAACACACAAACCTTAGCTACTAATCTCATAGATACCAACCCTTCCTGTCAACTTCTGACGATGATCGAAAAACTCATTAAACCCAAATTTAGCCTCACCAACTATCAAATGTTGATCATAAGCTTCCAAAGTTTCACCAAATCCACTGTAGCCATCCTCCCCAATTAGAAAGATTTCCTTGACTTGTTGCTCTGTCTCATTGGAGCTCAAAACATCACGGATACTCACTTTATAAATCGCACCTTTAAAATTGTCATAACCTGGTGCTGATACGAATATGTAATCACCATGAATCACAGCAGCGTACCCAAACTTGGAAAATGTTGAGGCCAAATTTAACTCTGGATTCACCATAGCATGGAAGTTGATGCTTCCATCGCTCCCAACTATGTAAAAATAGATTGCTCCTAGCAAAGAACTGCCAAAGTTACCATTGGCATGCTCACCAATGATTAAGTAGTTTGTATTGTCATGGAAAGTCCCCGTGATAATCCAATTAGCACCAAATCTTCCAGATTCCCTAGAGGTTCTTCTCACAGGTGTCACATCATCAATGACATTTTTCTGAATTGTATGCTTGAGCAGGCAATCATGGGAATAGACAAATACAGCACCTAGACCATTAGCTGTGATGTATATAAACTGATTGTCAACAGCAATCGAAGCACCAAGCTGCTCATAACCGTCACTCTGCCTAAAAGTTTCAGGTAGTTTGCACTTTAACACTTCTAAAATGGAGACATCCACTTCTTGAATTCCTTGAGCGTTCAACACCAAAGCAGCAACATAATCACCTGATAAGGCGATGACTTCGCCAGACTGAGGGCCTTCAGCGTCAGAAAATGGAGAACCAATAATAATATCGGTTAGTCCGTCGCCATCGATATCATATGTTGAAATCTCAGAGTTTTGTTGTTTGAACCCATAAGCACCAAATTTTGAAGTTGCCTTTGAGTTAGATATTGTCAACACCCTTTCATTACCAGAGTATATATAGAGCTTGGAAACTCCCGGTTCTGAAACAAGTGTGAAGTCATGACCTAATAAATTGTATGAAGCGATCTTGCTACCAAATCTCTTTGAATATTCAAACCCAGAGCTAGAACTTTTGAAAACACTGGTTGTAACCCCATTAGTGTCTTTGAAGAAATCTTTCAGGGCAAGAACATAGACAGATCCTGATGATTCTTCATATGGAGCACCAATGGCTAACGATGGTTCATTCAAGAAGTTTCCCACTGCAATGGAAGCGCCAAATTGGGCAAGTGGTGTATAAGGACTAATCATCAAGCCACCTTTGCGAAGAATAGTCATTTGGGTCTCTACTTGAAGTGAGTTCTCAATTATTGAGCCACATAAAGTCCAGGGATCTTTTGCTGGTCCATAACTTAGCCATCTATCCAAATTTGGAAGGCATCTTTGTAACGAACTAGTAATCTCTTCGATACCACCAAGGAAGTAATCATCTAGGATGTCATTCAGCAAAGGTGATGTCTCCGCCTGAACTGGACCCGCAGCATTAGCGACTCGGATCTCTGCATTTAGTGCTGATTGACCTCTTCTAAAACAATAGAACAATTCTGTTGGTGAAACTTTCAGACCTTCTTTCTTCAACAGATTAAGGATATGGGCAGTATTAGGGAGTTGAAGTGGAGTCTTGAAGCAATCATAGTTATCAACTCTCCACAATTGTAAGAAATCACCAGCAGTATCAAGGTACTGATGTGCCTGATCATTATCTCCACCAAAATCCATGTGTTGTAGGAGTTCAAGTAAACCTTCTTGCATCCCCAAGGAATGCCATGAAGAGTCAGCAGCCTGATGAGTAAAGACCCCATAAATGAAAGCTTTCAACTCTAACGCCTCTTTAGGCTTCAATTGGTACTGGACCATTCTATAGTACTCCACAGCCGATTTCAAGAAAGGTGGCCAGTGCATGTGTTCTGAGGTGTTCTGTTGGCCTATCCCGCAACCATAAAAGGCATCAGGGAAAAACGCTCCTCCAATCAAGTAAGGGAGGTACTCCTGTCCCTGGATATTCTCAGGTAATAGGCCATGGATCCTTGATACAATGGTTGCATGAATACTACTTGTCTGTTAGAAACTGGTCTAGTTATCGTATGATCCACGACACTCACGCAATCCCTGCTGCTATCACTTTGATGGCAGTGTAAAATAGAGCTCCAAGCAGCCAGAAGATCTTCATTAATACCAAATTGGCACTATATCAGAGATGGATTCTGTGGATTGTGTCAAAGGATAATTTTTTTGTAGTTGATAGAAAAAAAAAGCTGACAGGGAAATACGAAGAACAACAATCAAAGTGAGCAATTGCCACCATGTCCCAAGTACTTCTCCCGAAGTGAGTAACATCTAACTACTGCGTCAATTTGATCTTCTGCTAACACTTGTACAGCTTCGTTGTCACGATATGTGGGATCTCGTGCTTGTTGGCCTCTCTGATCTCGCTGGTTGGGATAACTCTTCAGCTACAAAACTACCGAAAACCAGCACAACAGAGACTTATCATCAGGATCCAGCTGATGATACCACTGTTCGCCATCTGCTGTTACGTCTCCCTTCGCTGGTTTGCTCTTTCAAAGTTCTTTGAGCCGGTTAAGGAGATCTATGAAGCGTTTGTCATCTACACATTCTTTTCCTTGTTGACACATTTACTAGGAGGTGAACGAAACATCGTTGTGATATGTTCTGGTAGGGAACCTGTGAACCATCCATGGCCAATGAGCAAGCTGTTGCCTCCTGTGGACATCTCTGACCCGTTCACCTTGTTGAACGTGAAGAGAGGCATTTTGCAATACGTCTGGTTAAAACCTATCATTTGCCTTCTGACAGCTGTCACTGAGTTCTTCAAGTTGAACAAAAACTCCAAGGGGATCTTCAACATGTATTTCATGATCAACTTTTTCTACAATTTGAGTGTCACTATCTCACTTTATGAACTTGCGCTGTTCTGGAAATGCTTGTATAATGATTTGAAACCTTTCAGTCCATGGGGGAAGTTCTTATGTGTGAAGTTGATCATATTTGCTAGTTATTGGCAGGGTGTCATTCTTGGCCTGCTAAGTTGGTTTGGTGTCCTACGAAATGATGCATCTGACTCAGAAAATACTTTGGGGTTTGCCATTCAAAATGCTTTGCTCTGTGTTGAATTGATCGGGTTTGCCATTGGTCACTGGTATTCTTTCTCAAGCTCCGAATACGACCACTTATCACTGCCTGGTTGCGGTAGATTATCATTTATAAGCGCTTTAAGAGACACAGTGGGTATTGGGGATTTGGTGTATGATTTCCAAGCTACTTTCTCTGGTGATTCCTATGATTACAGACAGTTTGACTCTGTTGAGGCATTGATTGCTCATCCATTGTCACAGTCGAGGATGGCTAGGTTCAATGAAGGTTTAAGGTACACCGACTCTGGGAGACAAAAGTACTGGCTGCCTAGCAATTCGAAACACTTGAGTTCCCCAAATATCAAATCGCCATTGTTACCAAAGAAGAGAGCAAACTCCATCACATCATCACATGCTTCAACAAGGGCCATTTATGCAAACTCTTTACTTACAGTAGACTCCAAAGAGGATGAATTACCTACCAATGGGTCCATACACAACTACAATTCCGTTGATGACAATATGGCGGAACTGGAGTCTGAGTATGTAATGGATCTAGCAGTTTATCAACAAGCGAAGAGGGAGCGCCCGTTTGGTGATAAGAATTGTCCTGTTGTTTACGACATAGAATCACACACGCATTCGCCAGCACTACAGAGGTTGAGAGAACAAGCAATGGCACGTCAAGCTGTGTGATAAGGTGTTGTCAAATACCCAGAAAATAAAATAGATTGCATGACTTCTATAACTTCAATTGACAGAGTTTTGGCTCAGCATCAAAATGTATTACACCAACCGAAAGTAATGTATACGTTAATGGTTGAAGGTCCTAACCAATTGCAGTTATTGTATGGGCAGCTTTAAGACAATTCAAATCCTTACCTACACCAGCATATCTCCGAATATCTCCGATTACCTCCGATTCAATCTGACATATATATCTCGAAGCCCTCTTTATCTATGTGGGAGGATCAAAATAGATCCATGCTCACAAGATCATAAGAGAGGTTGGAGTTCCTTTTCACCGCCTAAATCCAAGCTCTATATAATAAAGCTTGGGTATCACGCTGGAAATTTGTAAGGCTTGGATAAATAGTAATAGTTTCCACTAAAACGCTTTCCTCAAAGAGTAACCTCAACCCACTTTTCTTGATCACCTGAAGCTGGTTCAAATATTATTTCTTTGTGCAAAATCTATGCTGTAGCCCCATAGTTTGGCTTCAGAACACCCCTTCTAAGATATGCGCTTTCTCTTTCTTATCTGGGTTTTGAGAGATCAAGTAATAATTGGTTTATACAACACTCTATTGTAATCAAATGAACATCCCAAACATGGTCTTCACCTGATACCCCAAATATTTCCATTGTCTCAGTTGTTACAGCTGAAAGATAGTAAGCCATTATCCTCTTGGGCCTAGTCAGGCATTTGAAATCAAATTTTCATACATAACAAACATTTCAATCTTGATATCATTTGGAAGTCTTTTAACTGGTTTATGGAGGCTGTTTTGTAATCACCAGCACCGAAAATTTAGTATACTTCTGATACATAAATCAGGTTTATCTGCTATTAAGATGATCTTTCTAATATTCCAAATCTCTTCATTAATAGCACGCTTCGACGATTTTAGAGATGCTATAGGTGTAACATTTGTACATAGAAATATCTCTTAGCGTAACGATAATCGTTGAAATATGACTTCCAGAATAGAGACATTAACCAAAACCTTTGGGGGAACATAACTTCCTATTTGACAATCACACCAGCAACGAAGCACTTGAATCAGAGTGTATATCTGATGAGATTTGAACAAGAAGTTAGGTACCGGTAGGGAAACATGCTTAACTATGGCTATCTTCCGAAAACGGACAAGAAATTGGAAAATTTCGTGAATTTGAAAGTAGATTCCTTCAAGTTACACAATAGAGAGACTTATTTGCGGAGGTTTATAGATAGAAAAGATGGATGATGCTGAGCTGAATGCCATCAGGGCTGCTCGTTTACAGGAACTCCAGAAAAATGCTGGCCAAGACGGTCAACAACAATCTCAGTAAGTCGAGTCCTCGCATCAAAGGTCAACATGTACAATGTACTAACCAAAGACAACAGAGCAGATCAAGGCCTAAGTGCTGCTTTGGATCAAGTTCTAGAACCGGATGCTAGAGCCAGGCTATCGCGTGTTGCACTTGTAAGACCAGATAGAGCCAAGGCTGTTGAACAATACATCGTTAGATTGGCCCAAAGTGGACAAGTACGTAGAAAGCTTGGTGAAGATGACATTGTGGAAATCCTTAATGGTATTGCCAGAGACGAGCAAAAGAAAAACGAAACCAAGATTGTGGTAGGTATTTTTGTGGTTTATACGACGATAAGGATTACTAACGGGCAGAACAGTTCTCCAGAAAGCAGATTGAAAGTGACGACGAGGATGACTTTTTTGATTAATACACCAAAAATTAATAATGAATTATTGATTGTAGCTTCCTCTTTTAGCCCAACCCCGATGTGAATATGTCCATAATTATCTAGAAATTAACTATCCTATTTGTGCGGCCTTTGAACCCTCAACTCCAACCCCAAACTTTAGAGACTGTAATTTAACCGATGTGATCTACGTCTGTCTATTTGACTGATACCGTGTTGCACCTTCCAAATGCAGAAGGCGGAAACTTTTGGTTTGTTCAACCTTCCGCTTTCGGATAGTGCAGCCGGTGGTGAATGCGGATGCGATGTGATATTGTTTTATCAGTCGTTATCAAAAATATCTTCAAATTAATTCATATATATATATATTGGGGATATGAGACTTGTTTTCCAACCTTGAGTTACATTACTAAACCATCCACTACACAAATATCAAAATGGTCCATCCTTTCGACCCTATCACTGATGCTGAAATCAGAAAAACCTCTAAGCTAATCAAGGACCTTAATGGCTCCAACAAGGTTCACTTCACACAACTGGACAGATTAGATCCTCCAAAGCAAGATATGATCAAATACTTAAACATCGAGCGTTATGGTGGTGGTTCATTACCTGAAATTCCAAGAAGAACATATGCTTACTATTATTTGAACGATAAAATGCCATTATACAAAGCCCTAGTTAACGTCACTTATGGTCATGTCATCACCAACAGTGCTATTACTGAAGGTGCCGTTGGTCCACTGTTACCAGAAGATTTGATGGCAATTGAAAAGACCCTTGAGACTCACCCAATTGTTCTTGCTGAAGTTGCCAAACTAAAACTTCCAAAACATATCAAAGTCTGTGTTGATCCATGGATGTACGGTACTGATTCAGATGATATTGAAGAACCATTGATTCAATGTTACGTCTACTTGAAAGTTGACCATCCAGACGCTAACCATTACTCAATTCCAGTCAAATTTTCTCCTGTTTTCACTCTGTTGACCAGAGAATTCGTTAGAATGGACTACTTACCAGGTGGTGTTGATGAAAAGACCACTTTGACAGAACCATGGAGAGAAGTCCCAGCTGTTGAATACCATCCAGATTTAAACGGTGAAGAAACTTTGAGAGATTTGAAGCCATTATTGTTGCAACAACCAGAAGGTACCTCATTCACCATAGATGGTGGTAAGATCGAATGGCAGGGTTGGGAATTTAGAGCTGCCACTAATGTCAGAGAAGGTGTTGTTTTGTACGACGTTCACTTCAAAGGTCGCTCCTTGTTTTACAGAATCGCTCTAAATGAAATGACTGTCCCATACGGTGATCCAAGAGCTCCTTACCACAGAAAGCAAGCCTTTGATTTAGGTGATTGTGGTTTTGGTGTCAATGCCAACCAATTGGGTCTAGGTTGTGATTGTTTAGGTGTCATCAAGTACCTAGACACTCTGAGAATCAATGGGGAGGGTGAACCAATCAAAATGACAAACACTGTTTGTATCCATGAACAAGACTATGGTATCTTATATAAGCACATGAACTACAGAAATGGTAATGCAATCGTTGCTAGAAGAAGAGAATTCGTTATTCAAACCATCGCTACTGTTGGTAACTATGAATACATTGTCAACTTCATCTTTGACCAAGTTGGTGCTATTACTGTTCAAGTTAGAGCCACTGGTATCTTATCCACTATGCCAATCGATGAAGGTGTTTCTGTCCCATGGGGTACCAACATAGGCCCAGGTGTGATGGCTGCTTACCACCAACATTTACTATCTTTCAGATTTGACGCTAGACTTGATGGTGACAATAACACTGCTTGTTACGATGATTATGTCCCAATGAAACCAGATCCAAAGTTAAACCCATACAACGTCGGTTATGTTGGTGAAAGAACCATTCTTGAAAACTCTGGTTTTATTGAACAATCTCCTTTCACTAATAGAGCTTTCAAAGTCATCAATGAAAACTCCATTAACAAGGTCACTGGTAAGCCAGTTGCTTACAAGTTTGAAATGCCAGCTAAACAAATGATGATTGCCTCTCCAAACTCATACAACACTCAAAGAGCTTCATTTGCTACTCAACAAATGTGGGTCACCAAATACCGTGATGATGAATTATATGCTGCTGGTGAATTCACCAATCAATCAAGAACTGACACTGGTTTAGCTAAATGGGCTGATGGTTCAGACAAGGTTAGAAACACTGATATTGTCTTCTGGCCAACTTTAGCTCTAACTCATCCACCATCAACAGAACAATTCCCAGTTATGCCATCTGATTTCATGCAATTCTTAGTCACCCCTTCATCATTCTTTGAAAGAAACCCAGCTTTAGATGTTCCATTAGCTAACAACAAGTTCAACAAGTCTAAGTACTACGAAGAAGCCCACAATACTCCAACCATCCAAGCTCAAGCTGCTAAGGGTTCCTGTTGCAAGACCACTTTGTAAGCTGCCTGTGGTTCATCATTGTATACTACAAACATTCAATTCTTATATATTCTAATTTTTTATGTTTTCCATTGTAGCTGCACTCCCTCAACTATATGTCTGTGTAAACCATTGAGTTGCCTATTGCGACATTAGGGATTGTTAATAAGCTGTCTAAAAATGACCTATGGAGCTAAATCTCACACTTCTGTGGAGATACACGAATCAAGAGCGAGAATTTTGTTGTTCCCAGTTAAGGCAGCTCACAGCGGATTTACATCCTAAATGATTAGTTTTGTTGAAGAGGAAAGGCTATTAGAAGAACAAGCATAGTTCATGGCAATTCATGGGTCATCAATGCATTAAATTATATATATATATGGCTAATTCGCATAGGTGGTGTGCCATCTCTAGGCATTTGAGGTCAATTCTTCAAACTCCTTCTTCTTGGCTTCAAGTTTAGCCTTCTTTTCGGCTTCCCTTTGTTGTTGCTTAAGTTGTCTTTCCAATTTCTTCTGATTCTGTTGAGTTTTCTTTTCCTCTTTAGAAGCTTTCTTTGATGCCTTGGCCTTTATTGTTATTAAGTATTTAGAACGAATGTCACCTTCTGCTTGAAAATCTGCGTCAAAGAAACCCTTTAAATGTTCCAAGATCTTTTGTCTTCTGAGTTCTTCAAGCTCAGGTAATCTAGGTGGATGATAATCCGGATCTTGTGATTCTTCAATGGTGAAGGTTGTATTTCTGTTTCCCAAGTTGTCCTTGGTATCGAACAAAATCACGATGGTTTGTTCTTTCTTCAAATGAGATTCAATTTCAGCTCTCTTCTGGTTTTCTAAATCATGTTGGGAAATACTCCAGGAGATCTTGATATATTTAATACCTGACTCTCTTTTCTTTTCCCGAGTTCTCCCATAAAGTTTACTCTTCTCTTGGGCTAATTTCTCATTATAATTCTTCAAAGTGACCTCCTTATTGATGATTCTCAAGAATGGGATTTGTGCGTTATCGATTGTTTGAACATTGACGATATCAAATGAATCTTCTGGGCCCAAATTTCTTATAAATTGCTTTAGTGAATCTTCATGAGCTCCTGAATCAGTATAATGCATCACTCTCAACTTTGGATTCACGTTAAAAACTTCCTTAATCTTTAAAGTAGTATATTCATTATCCAATTCATTAGTACCAATGGTCCATTTGAAAGTTGCAGGGTTATAATTCCTAGGGGTCAGTGAGTCTATTGGAGATAAATTTCTCTTTATGTCTAGCGAAGCCTTTGGCTTTCTAAAATGTTGTTGACTACCGTTGCCCCTGCTCTTGTTAAATGAATTCTGGTATCCCTGTCTGTTCTGATTGTTTCTATTTTGGGTATTCACATCCTTTCTTTTAATTATAACATCATTTAGGGCACTTGGAGTGTTTGCATTACTGTCTGCTAATATCTTGTTCAACTTCTCGTTTAGATCTAGTTTTCCTTTACCAGAAGAATAAAAACGTGAGAATATGGGCACCCTTGAAGGCCGTAGTATTGAGCGGAATGGAAACATTCTTGTAATATAGTGGATCCGTTGAAATTATGAGGTGCTTTTCATTGATGCTTCAAAACTGTGTCGAGATTTATTTTTTTTTCCTCTTCTCCATATTATGTCCTGGAGTTGGTAAAGACACTAACGCATATTCATTGATTAAACGTATATAATAATGGTTGAAAGTATAATGGAATGATCATAAAAACAGGAGAATCAGTCTTCTCTAATAAAAAAAAATTACCTAATATGCGCAACCATAACAATGTCTCCATGGGGTATCACCCATCTTGGCTAGGCCAATTTCAACAGGTTCCTCCATTGCTTCGAAACTTGAGAAATCACGATCGTTCCAATGGGTTGAAACGTCTTTGAAACCAAAGAATGTCTCCATAGAGATAACACCTTCTTTCAACAATGATGACAAGTGTTCTAGTACAACATTGTCTTCAACGGCTAGTTCATGAAGGGCAAGCTCCTCGGACTTATGGGAATGATCATGATTAGTGATAGTACCATTCACTGCAGTGACTGATTCATCAATTCTAAATTCTGGGAAGGGGTAACGTAGTTCGGCAGTGAAGTTTTGCTGAGCGTTACCATAGCCGTGGTTACCTTGTGGAGATAAAGTGAAAGTGGCAGAACCATTATGAGAAGTCTCTAGAACAAAGACCTCTTTACCTTGTAAGCTCAAGGTTGAACCGTAAACACTTGTGACAGTGGAATCATAAGTCATTTCACCATCAACAAAAGGACTAGTCTCAATAGAGATCACTAATGGGTACGCCTTTTCTGATTTTAAATTACCCAGTTTGTTGTCATTCTCGTCATAAATATCCTTGTGGAATTTGGAAGATATAACAGTACTTAATTGTTGAGAATCACCAAATGAATCATAAATCTGCACGTTTGAATATTGGGCCTTTGAATATGTTTTCAAAATTAGTGGCACCACGGTACCATTAGTTAAGACATAAGTCAAATTACTTGTCACTTGGGTTTTGAAATCAGCTTGGACAATTTGAGTTAAACTTGAAGCCCCACGACCAATGGATAATGGGATGTAAGAAGCTGAGTTATCAAAAGTTTGTACTTCACCATAACTTTCACTGATTTGTGACGATTCCCAGTGTAACAAATTGGCGGCTAAAATCCAATTTGGAGAGATCTTCAATGGGTCTTTTTCATCACCGTTAGAAATGATGATTTCTAACTTGGATGCGTTTTTCCAAAGGATAGGTAAAAATGCAGTTAGATCAACTTCAATAGGCTTGATATCAAAGGCATTAACACCGACAACTGGTCTCCATAATGGAGGTGAAATACCACCAGAGAAAATGACTGGATCAGGGGCAACTGAGCTCACTTTAACCTCATTAATGTACACATCAACAACACGAACAGGGCCATTTCCCTGTAAGTAGTGGCCATTTTTTCTAAACTTATCCTTATTGGAGTCTAAAGCGTTTGAGTACCAGAATTCTTCAGCGGCATTACCAGAAGCATATAATGAAAGCTTCAAATTTGTGGTATTGTGTGAAATTTTTGGGATGTTCAATTTCGCAGGTTCACCATCATAATAGATCAATGGAGTCTTATCGTTTTTGGATTCAATAAGCTTGGTGACTTTATTTGCCGGTTTGTTTGTGACGGTTATGAAGGAGGAAATCTCACCTTCATCATAATCATTTTGTTCTTCATTATAGTATTTCACAGAAATGGATGTGTTGAAGGCACCCGTCAGTTTCCCAACTAGTAAGTTATCCAGTTGGAAAGTTAGTTCAGCTTGTGAACTTTTAAACAATTGCAAATACTTGGAAACGTCCTTAACAGAAGATGAAAACACCAACTCATTCCCTGGTTCAACGGTGGAAGTTCTCCAAACGGGGATATCATCAATGAAAATATGGGCTAATCTATCATATTGAACACCATCAACAGTGGTATTCAACTCTAATACAACTCTATTAAAGTCAATCTCGATTGGGGTGTCAAACTTCACCTTAGCTGGAATACCCCAGCTGTTACCAAAACTATGCTCTAGCACCAATTGTTCAAAAACAAGATTCTTGTGATGGATAGGGAGTTGTAATTCAAGAGCTTGCTTAGAACCTTCAGGTTTAGATTGAGTAAATTTCAAGTATAATTTATAAATAGGTGAATAACTTGAGAATGTGGAAAGTAGGGATAGGGTAAAGATAAGAGATAATACAAAAAGATTTGGGTAGGAATGGCACTTTTTGCGTGGTGGTTCTTGTACTTCAATAACTGACTTCTCGATAAGAAGTGCTTCTTCGTCTTTGAAGATATATTTGCTCATTGATAGTCTTTTAGCAAAGCGATCTGGTAATAATCTATTAAAGGAGAGAAAAGACTTCTTTTGTTGTTACTGTAAAATGGTGTCAAAAAGGGAGGAAAAACACACGCTCTCTCCCTGTGTCCCTACCAGAAATGCAAATACTGGGGCTAAATCCGCCTATTAGGGTGGTTCACTTGGGTCTTCATGGCCAAGTGGATAACACGTCCCTCTAAAGTCTGTATTTTACCTGCCTACAAAAAGGGGAGGGTTCCTTTTAAAAAAGAACACTCTCAGTCAAAAGCAGGTGGGAAATTCGGTGGAACGCTCTGCCCAACTGCTCCTGCCTAAGTTTTAGGTGGAGCTTCTCTTGAGAGAATCCAGGCGTGGAGACGCTGGGGTGTTGCCATAAGAAACTTCAGGTGGGTTTAAATTTTCAATTTGAGCCCATCTATGGGAGGCTTCACGGGCAGTTGGTCCCTTATAGCTTTAGCTTTAAGGGGCTTTTGAGTGCAATATACAGACTGTCAATAGACAGAACCCGATACCGATCATTTTAGTGGGACGTTCTTCTTTTTGTGTGTCTTCATGTTTTGTTTGATCATCAGCTCATCAACTCATCAGGCTCAGGTTCGAATCTTTGAACCTGGTTTTTTTTTTTTAAATGAGTAAATTGGTTTGTACCTCATCACTGAATACAAAGGACAAAGGAATATTGATCTACAATGATCATCTCCAGCATTAGAAGAATCTTTGCCTCGTTCCGAACTGAGGAAGAGGAGAAATCTTATTCCAGAAAGGCCTTCTTTAACTTATTGGGATTCTTAGGTTCTTGTGTTTTGTTTTCATTCGTTGCACAGAAATTGGCTCAACATCCAAGAGAATTGGCTAGAACTGCGAAGACTTTGGCTTTAAACAATGCCATTAAGAGTTGATCTTCTCTATATCTCCTTCCCCTTTGGACATCACACTTTTTTCGTATTTTGACTGTTGTAAGTGTGATGATATCTTTAAATTTAACCAAACTTTCGATTTGAAGTTAAGTTAGGTTAATGCCTTGTTGGATTGCAATAGTTAAGCTGAGGTAATCATCAATTCAAGACATTTGGTAGTCATCTGGAGGCTGTCATATCATCACTTTGTTCAAATGGCTACTTTCAATTCTTTTATAGCTTTTGATAAGCATTTGAGATCACTTCAATGGCCAACTTCAAGAGACTAGTTACTATCTATAAAATGGACCAGAATAACTACTACAATATCAAAACATTAAAATACATTTAAAAACAAACGTTATCATTACTAATATACTCTTAATTTACAATGGAAAAAACAAGATGTAGGCAAAAACATATCAAGGACTAATCAGCTACTGTTCATTTATTCCTTCAAACAGTGTGAGGTTCTTGAATAAAACATGCAAAATTCAGAGAAGACTTTCATCAACTTTTTATCTCATCTTTTGGGCAAAGTGAGCATTGAGTGGGGACAAAGAATAGAACAATCATCACAATTCTTCATCTTAGGTTAAGTATGGGGGAAAAGGAAATTTCTTCTAATCCAATAGGAAATGTTTTGCCATTTCATAAGAGGTCCAAGAGATGGCAGTGGCAGGAACATTAGCCACAATTCTTGGTTTAACACCTCTCCAGAAACCTTTCCAACCATGTAATTGATGAATGGTCTTTGCAGCCTTGAACAAAGAGTTGGAATTCTTCACTAGTGGATCCTTAGATTCACCTCTTATCTGTAATAAAGTCTTAATACAATCTAGTGGTGTAGTGATGGCTGCACATGTAGCACCGGAAATACCACCACATAAACAATGAATTATTGGATCATAGGCATTAGTTGGATTGAAAATCTTTGTTGAAGTTTCATATATGACAAAATTAAATGCAGCAAATGGAACATTCATGGAAAGTGTAGTTGGATAAGAGTAGTAGAAACTTCTAAACCCTTCCGTCTTGTACATATGTCTTGCTAATTGTGACATTGATAGGTTATTAGAACCTAATTGCATTCTTTGTTTTAATGTATCAAATGGGTTCATTAGGGCATCAGCGGCGATTGTAGCTGAAGAACCAGCAATAGCTGTCTTCATTGTATGGAATTGATCACTTTCAGATTCATCAATGATATGTCTCTTTACGAATTCATAAGTTGCAAAATACACAGCATGAGCAGGACCAGCGCCAAGTATCATTGAATTCAAACCTTTGAACAAAGCCATAGACCCCTCAGTTGAGCTGATTCTTGTGATGGCGTTATATATCCCGGAATATACGTTCTTGTTGTTCAACGATTGCATTCGGGTCTTTATGGCATCGATGGGGAACATTACTGAATGTTCCATTATACCTGCAAAAGCCCCCGCCAACAATTGGGCACCCATAGTGGCGGACTCAGGCAGGGCTTCATATTCTATCTCTATGGAATCATGGCCGATGACTGCGTCTGTGTGTGGCGGTATGTTAGGATTTTGTTCTTGTGACATGGAAATGATAGGTTGGTAGATTCACAAACAGGTATTTAAGTACTTGTTGAGATAAGATTGCTCAATTAGTTCTCCAAAAAGGTATCAATTGGCAAATGAGAGGGGAAACAAAGAGTAGGAATGAATGTGAAGGAGAAGACTGGGAAGAATGTGACAATGTCTAAATGATTATAACAGTAAAATTTTCACTTCTTCGATGACTTTTTTCAAAACTTTTTTTTTCCCTTTCGGATATCCGATTAAAAATCTTACAGAGGCGAGACCTTTGCTGTTTAATATGGGAGGGTTTTGTTTAAAGTATTAAATTTGTCAGAAACTTAGAACTTAAGCAATTCTGAGTGTATTAAGCACCGATCCAAGTTCCATCTACAACGTATTTATATCTATATTATTGTATATAAATAAATAAATATATTTAAACTATTCAGAATTCAGTATTCTTATGTTCTGGCACAATGGTTAAGACCTTACCGGTTTCAATGGCAGTTTCAATATTCTTTACGTTCAACTCTTCCATAATTTGAAGGGTCTCTATGGTAGCAGTACCCATATGTGGTAAGGCAAGAACATTTGGCAAATTGACTAATTCTAAGTTGACATCTGGTTCATTTTCCAAGACGTCAAGACCAGCTGATCTGATGGTCCCATCTTTCAATGCCTTAATCAATGCAGTTTCATCAATGACAGACCCACGAGCAGTGTTAACTAAGACAGCACCTTTCTTGATCTTAGAAAAGACTTCATCGTTGAATAAATGATAAGTATTCTTATTCAATGGGACGTTGATTGAGATAATATCTGAAGTGGCCAATAATTCGTCAAATGAGACATATTCAGCACCAGCTTCTAAATCTTCAGGTAATTTGTTTCTATTATAATAAATAAATCTTTCAAACCCAAATGGTTTCAATTTGTGTAAAATATTACGACCAATACCACCAAGACCAACGATACCGACAGTTTTTCCTTGAGGATCATGAGCCATAGCGGCACCAGCTCTTGGATTACCCTTTTTCCATTCACCTTTTTGTAACCCTACATTACCAGGATGGAAATTTCTCAAGGCACCTAATAATAAGAAGATATGAGTATCGGCAGTGGCATTGTCCACAGCAGAAGGGGTGTTACTCAATTGAATCTTATGCTCGGCTAATGAAACAGCATCGATTTGATCATAGCCTGCACCGGTATGAGCAATTGCCCTTAATGATTTTGGGAAATGTTGGATCAATTCTTTATCAAATAATCCTGTTTGTGAAACTGAGGAGAAAGTTCTTGAGATGTAATCGATCTTGTTCAATTTACCACCTGGGCCCAATTCCTTGATGAATTGTTCTCTTTTGGTAGTTGGATCTATAGTGACGATGGTTGCAATCTTTTCAAGCTCTTTCCAAGCTTGCTGGGCATATTCAATTTCACCTAATCTAAGGACAATTGGCTTAGACATTTTTAAAGAAAAAGTTTATATATAAGTGTAATTAGATTGTATAATTGATGGAGAGTTGAGCTTTCCAATATTGGTTTAATTCAATGCTTTGAAGTATGGTTGTGATCAGTTGAACAATTAACATATAACGTCGTTATGTCCCCATATAATGCCAGATGTGATAAAGTATCCGGGTAAGAAAGCGCCGATTCCGAGTCAAGGATCTCATAATGATCTCAGTCACGTGCTTTGTCACGTGAAAGTCGGGCTGATAAGTGACTCCGATCTTGTATTCATTAGTGACGTTTCTTCAATTTAATTTGTAACATTTTTGGGTGCACAATATTTTTTTGACATGTACAAGGGTGGCAAAAAAGATCTCAAAGCTGCATCATGTGTGTTTAGGAAAAGCGAAGTTCGGATAAACCTCTTTGGCCACTAGGGAGTTAGGAACACTACTAAGTACACAAAAAATTCAATGTGAAGAACAAAGAGGTTGAGCTGGTGGGAATTGTGGGTCTTCAGGAGCCCATAACCCAGATCAATTACTCGCATTTTGTTGTCCCTGTGCCTGTCTAAATATTCTTGCAGTTGACATTCGATTTTGACTAGTGGGCCTGAATCATCTGATTTATTCAAAGAGTCAGGAGTCACTATCTACGTTCTATCGGACCCCCCACATACTACATAACAAACAAACTTGGAAGGCAGGGGGAGTGCTGAGTAATGCTTCCCCTCTGCCTACTACGGCCTACCCCCTCCCCATCGTTTTGTGGTCAATCTTGGTAAGGTTGTGGTGCCTTGTGATTCCTGCCCAGTTCCACCTGGTAAATGTTAATTATGTGGCTCCTCTAGTTCTCATTGGCCATTGATACAACCGATGTGCCTAATCTCCTTTGCTGACATAATCACAATCAATTTTTTTCTAAATTTTTTTCACACCTTCAACTTTCAATCTGCAGAAAAAGGTCATTCATTTTTGAATTAAAAGAGATCATCTCGGATTAATAGTACCTAGAGGCGCAAATTATATATTAGTAAAATCTCAGGATGGTGCCACCACATTGAAAACTTTTGAGGCGTGAAAATTTTTTTATATAAAGACTTGAATAGATCCCTTTTGCTTCAACCTTTCTCTCTTGACCTAACCTCTTCAAGTTAGCATATATATTCTTTGTTATACGTTCTAACATCTATACCCAAATAACAATGTCTACCAGAGCTTTCTCCACTACTGTTTTCAGAACTCTGAACAAAACTACAAACACCGCTGCTAAAGCATTAGACAATACCACTTTGAGTGCTCTACGCAACCAACAAGTCAACACTGGTAACTCTTTCAAATCCTTTGCTGAATATAGAAAATCCGCCATTCAACAAGGTCCATTGAGAAAGACCTTCCCAATCAACCAACAATTCGCTGCTACTAGACATGATACTAAAGCCATCTTGACCGATGAAAAGGACTACGGTGTCAGTGAATCCTTTGCCAAATACGCCAGATCTCAAGCTTACAGAGAATAGAGGATCAGGCTTTGGATTACGGATAGTTTTGCATTTTCTTGTTGTGTTATACTGATCCAATCAAGCTGGTCTTTTGGGTCACAAGGGTCTCATTGATTTGATATCTCACGGTTTAATAAATTTATGAATTTTATGGTCTATGGTTTTTAGAAGGTTATATAAAGGAGTTTTATGAGCTCAGATAAAAGTTTTTATTATAAATTATTTGATTTAGTAGTGTTCGGTTAATTTCTCTTTTATCTGTCTTATCGGTTAATACTGTATTGTGTCACTTCTTGATATTACTTACACCTAACCCCCTAATGATCCCTGATCATCTGAAATGGGTGTAATTTCCTCTTTCTTCAAAATACCCGTTATTTGACGGAATCCGCCTTCAACAATTGTCAGGACTCAGAACTCATGAGTTCGATAATATCACACCATTTTATCATAACGATCAGCTGGAAAGACAATGCACTTAATTTCTTTAATTTATGATGTCTGCGTCTCTTGAAAAAGACATTGTAGAGACATGGACATCTTCAAAAGCATCCCATATGTCAGAATCACTAGTACATACTCATTAACTTATCTGTCACATCTTCATATTTGTTAAGTTGATCCAGTAATAAATAGCAACGAGTTTGACAGGCCGTAGCTGTAGACAATGATGACTACCAGGAAAATAAACGAAGCTTTTCAACACCAATTAGTGGACAGCTCTTGCATATTGACCATGACTAGAAAAGTCTGGCTGGACCTTGAGACACATTGTGGGTGTGTTATATTGACAACTAGCACTAGTAAAAAAATATATACATGTCCAAGGAATTACAGGTTTATCTCTGATTCCCGATTAATACTACGCCGAAACCCAATTACAACCACAACTCAAAAGACTACGAATATTAGTACCTGTTCAGAACAAGAACCAAGCACCCACATTTTCGCCTCATGATGTGGTAATGACCATCCATTAAAACCTGTCACTATGAGAAAACGCAGATCGATACTGCCCTTACCATAAAACCGTCGGAAATTTGACTAACTTTAACTTTTCTCCCCAAAAATTGAAAACATTAAACTGTAAGAACGCCAAGCACATCTCGGCGGACAAAACTTAAGCCCCAAAATCTCGAAGTGTCCCACTGTCCAGTACTTGAGTTAATTGGGGAAAACATTAATTAATTGGAGATAAGAAAAGGGCATTGATAAGCATCACTTTAGTTGGGGAAGGTGATGAATATTACAGTGTACTGGCTCACTATTAATCTTGTACCTTGGACGGGTGGGGTACGTGATCATCATTCACCACGAGAGGAGTATGATTCGGTAAACGGTCATGATGAGACCATGACAGAATGGCCTAGATGCCACCACCTGTGGATTCTCCATATTAGTAAGGGGAAGAGGTCATCATCCATGGAACGTTTCAAAACCTGGAGAGCAAAATTCATTTCACGTCAAGACACGCTTAAACTCTTCAATATCGATCTCAGACATTTAGCCAGTGTCTTACATAGTCGATATTGGATGTACGCTCGCTTAGCTAAAGTATGTGTCGGATTTTCAAGAGCAAATTAGAAAGTATGTGCACGTTCAGGTATGTTTTAAAGTTTGATTGTTAGAACATAATATATAATATAAGTCATGATTCTAGGTGCGTCAGATCTAGGGCTTGTGAGAAGAGAAGGGGAAGTGGTTGGTTTGAACTTTTTGGACAAAGCTTCATGAACTCTGGTCATGACATTTGAGACAAAAAAAGAAATTAATCTACACGCCATACAAATGTCATAATATTAATAGCTAGGCTGTACTTCATGAGTGAGCTGAGCTAGTGTCATGTACCGCTGGATATATAATTATATTACTAGACCTTTATATTCTTCTAACTTACGTACTACTAGATATATCTAATTAAGCTTTTCTTTATGGCACTTTTGTTCAAGTTATCTTCTACAACAGTTGAAACACTATCGTCACTTGACTAATTGCCACACCCAAATGTGTATCCCATGATAATAGGTATAAACACACTTCCAAAAATTGACATGATTTTCAACTCATAATAATACAAATATTTATAACCTCAACTGTAGTCAGTGGTCACAACTGTTTCCAACCCAAATATTTACTATTAATGCAACTTACATAATTATCCAAGTTGATATTTCAGACCTCAACGAAAATGGAGTGAACAACACAAAACCCACATTCAAAATTGGCTTTTAATTTCTATCCAGTCGGTGTTGGAGGCTTTGAAACTCTGTGGTCTAGATTCGTTATGGCGATTGTGATTTTAATTCAATTTGACTCGTGAAAATGACTCGTTTCAACGGCGTTTTATTTCCCAAAATTAAAGGGCTCAGAAAGTTGTAGGCATGAGATAATATCAGTGGCTTAGACCCTGTTATAATATGAGGTCAAAGTTCACAACTGTCGTTTTCAAAGCTTTAGAGTTAATGATTCATGCTCTCTTCTTTTTTACTAATTAGCTTTAATTGACATTAACTCACTTCTCTTTAAGTCCTTGAAGTTTATGCACTTATAAATTCTATAGGCATGTCTTACCTCGTGAAAAGAACTTGAAGATGTCTAATCTATTACAGTACTAATACTTTCTAATTCGTAAACCTGATGAACAATCACTAACAACGTACTACTAGTACCTAATGGCATTGGAGCACGGCTGTTAGTCCAACAAAACCCCCACTTTTAATTAATTATTTGATATTCGTCTACAGCCAAGTGGACCCTTTCATTTTTTGACCTGAAGAACCTCTTACACCACCTAAGGGGCCATCGTCCATTATCAAGGCAAAGATTAAGAAACTGATATTTTGAAGTCCTCGTTGCCTTGAAGATTTGATACAAAAGCTTTGATAGAACTTCATGGAACAACCCCAAGACTCTGTACAGCTATGTAGGCCACGCGAAGACGTTTTATGGACTTGCGTGGCAAAAAGACGTTTTTGAGACATAATTAGCTAGGGGGAAGCTGTCTGGGACCTCAAACGTTTTTGCATGGTCTTGCATTAGCAACCTGGAGGGTCTTGTCCAGTCAAAATATAGAATTATGGTTATAATTGGGTGACACTTTAATGCCCTGGTTAGTGCATATCAAAGATGGGACAAAAATGAACCGTTGAGATTCGTTGAGACACGATTGTTTGCTAAGCTGCAGCTAGCGAGCCTAAAGACCCAAGTGGAAGGTTTCACTGAATGAGAGTTTGTTTGCCACTTTGTATTCTCCTTCACAAGTTTTTTTAATCTTTGCTTATCAATTTACCCCTTGTTTTTGGGTACACATGGCTATAGCTTCTATTTGCCAGATGAGGTTATCTCCAGTTTTCTCTTTTTGTCCCCTATTTATGCAACTTTCCGCACCACCCGCCTCAAAAAAAACGTCTGGTTTGTGCATGACGTTTTTTTGCGGGAAAACGTCAAAATTCTAATCAAAAACTGTCCTAAACTAAAAACCCACATTTCCTCAACCTTGATTTATATAAACTGACAAAAGACCCATTTTGTGTTCTATTCTACCTCGGCGGCTCCTGAAAAAAAATCTGATTTGCCACCAAATTTTCTTAACAAAGACCTCATCATATCTCAAATTCATCACTTCCTTATTGAACCCACATATATTCTGACTACTATTTAGTTTGTTTGAGTATTATTTGAAGGTCCTTCTTAAGTGTTAACAGAAGGAATTTCCAAAACCTTGTTAGCCATGGAATCCTCACATATATCACAATCCTCAAATCATACCCTGATACAAGAGAGCCTGGCAAACTCGGACCAGCACTTCCATGATAACACAAAGGCACCAAGGCTTGAGACTATTTTATCAGGCTTATCGCTTGCGCCATACTCAAGAGTTGCTTTTATGGACTTCCTAAGGAAGGTACACTGTGCTGAGAACTTAGAGTTTTTAATAAACTCCAACCAATACCTCCAACATTTTAAATCCGCTGAGTCTTCTGATGTTCTTCTTCAGGAAAGACATCAAATTTGGGATTACATTTACAGCACTTTTATATCAGAGGATGCACCAAAGGAGTTGAACATCCCACATGATATCAAGATTGAGTACAAAGGCAGAGGGCAACTACCATCTGCTGAACTGATAGAGCTTACAAATCACAGTATCCAAGATTTGCTACGGGACGTTTACTTGCAATTTTTACAACATGTTAGAAAATGTATTGAATGCCCTCACAAACCAGGTTATGTCCCCTGTGATAAAATCAATGAGCACTACTCCCTGCTACCTACTCCAACTGAAGAATGTTATTGTCCAAAAGCCAATAACTTCAAGGTTTCCAATAGAAGAATGAGTGAAAACTGTTCCCCATTAGACCCGCCATCAACTTCGTTTTGTAATTGTGGTGTTTCATTATCCACTTCCAGATGCAGCTCTCCTTTATCTTCTGGCTCTGAAATTGCTGTTCCAGAAAATAAGCCACGCAGTTTGAGCACTCCAAGAAGCTCAGCCGTCAATTATTGCACCTCTTCGGACGATTTGACCCTAAAAGATAAGAAGAAACCATCTGTGTCTGAGCAATCAGGCTTGAAGAAGTTTGCTGGGAAGTTGAGATGGAGAAGATTGTCTTCCAATTCTTCTACAAGTTCAAACTAATTTGGTGATGCTGTCGTATTGTTTTCCACTTGAGTGTTTTTTTTCTCTTAACTTGTTTGTCTTGCTTGTTTTGGGTATGTGTGTGTTTTTTTTGTGTTGAAGCATAGAGCTGATTTCTAGATGTATACGAATTTTCATGACCTGTATTTTGCTTAGTCCTTTATCGTAGTAGTGCATTGAGTCACGTCATAGCATAGCAATCTTAGATCATGTAGACTTCAGAGCTACTTTGAATTAGTTGAATAGTTTCAACGTTGCGCAGTTTATGCAAGGCGCGTTTATTTTAAATCAGATTAAGTCTTCACCTTCTCAGATTCAGATTGTACAGTTCCATGACGAGTGTATCAGACATCAAAAGCCCGTCGCCTTTAGATGAAGAGAGAGGGGGATTGCGGCTGTAACAATCTGAGACACAAGTTTAAATAGAAACTCGGTGTGAAATTATATAGGGGGAAATTATGTCCCACCTTGTACCTTATGCCATGCGCCTTATGCCATTCGTCTTCCCAATCCAAATCAATTGGACCCAGCCTATTCCAGCCTATTCCAGCCCAGCCTATTTCTGGTTCCATATACTTGATCCTTAACCGACATGCACAAACCAAATCGGAGATACTCCCACAGGGGTGGAGGGGGGAGGGGCTTAAAATTCTTAACGACCGTTTTTTTCTGCAAACGGTTCTCCAATATGTACAGAAAACATCTCAACTGTTCCCAAAAATAACAGCAAAGCTGCGCCACTCGTAAGTCAAAAGATCTTACGCGGGCCAATGAACCAAGGGGAAGGAGCCTTCTGTGAGGGCACAAACACTATCCAATGTCCATATTTGAAATGTCCCTGGCGCGCTTTTCTATCAATCTTTGTAGAAACGTGTATCGTTCCCTGTTTAGAACTTGCAGATCTTTTTCCATTTCCAATTTTAGTGAGAGTCTGATGGGACAATTTCAAGATAATGATATTGAAAGAAGGTCCAGTACCGAAAAAAAAAACCAAACTCCACAACATGCAGCAGTTTCCATTCACAAGGCTGCCTAGTGAGCTCCAGGGCTATGTACTGAAATTTGTGGGTGCTCAAGACTTACTCAGTTTAGCGAAGATTGAAGAACTGAATCTTCGCAATTGGTGCCAAATTGTCACTAACAATGAGGATAGGGACCTGCTCTACTTTGAAGACCTCCCACTTGATGTGATCACCCTAAATGAAGTGGTTGAAAGTGGTATTAATGGTAAGGTCCAGCTCTTTGAGATATTACTTGACGAGGATCGGTTTGAAAATGATCTACCAGAGATCCTGCAAAGCTTTAACGCTTTAAGAACAATATTCTATATCAATGGCCAGTTTTCTAGAGATTACTTTTCGCAAGATGATGCACAAGCGCAAAAGACAATTAATCTACTGAGATCAATGGTTAACTCACGCTTCATCTTTCATGATTTTGATGATTTTGAAAGTGGTTTCTTCAGGTTTCAGAGTGAGGCTCTACCTACAAACATAATAGAATTGAGTGAAATTGACCAATTGACTTTGAACATACGCCCAACAAACGAAGATCAAACTAACAGTCATGGTTCTTGGCCGAATTCAGATAAGTTGCGTGTCAAGGACTGCTCATATATAATGATGGAAGATTTCACAATGGATGCTATTCCCAATAGAACAGTTGTCGAGTTTGAATCGTTCGAAGCAGACACCTTATATTACACTTCCAGCTTCCCTAAGCAATTCAAGGATCTAAACTTCAAACACTATAGAGAATTGATCCTTGAAGGAGTTAATTTTGAAAACATCCAGCTTCCTTTTTGCAATCTACTACACATAAGGCCACCACTAAAGGCAATATCCACTTTGTCTTATAATCTACAAACAGTCATGAACATCCAAGCACCAAGTCTTGAAGTGTTCATTTTAAACTTGAAAGACACTGAAATCTTCCCTCAGCTCAAAAATTTCAATACTTCAAATGAATTGAGAACCGTTTCTATCTCAACAACCCGGTTTGATGGGGAGAAACCAAAATTTAAGGCAACATCAGAAGACTTTGAATTCTTAAAATCTGTCAAGACATTACAATTGGAACTTCTTGGTCATGAAATATTATCTCTAGTCACTTTGGATAATCTATCAAAGCTTGTCTTGATTGATTCTTTCAATTTTTGTGATTTTTCTGGGTATAAATCATTAGAGCAACTTGAACTTATTGGCGATGAGGAAAAGAAGAATATCATCAAACTTTCTGATTGGAAATTTCCTGCATCAATGGTACGTCTGACCATTTGCAGGATTGATATTGAAGATATTTCTGAACCAGTGGAGCTCCATAATATAGAGGCTCTTAAAATAACAACACATTTTGATGAAGAAGATCCAAATATCGACACACTGGTTGTGGGACTCATGCTTCCTGATATTAAAGAACTACAAGTTCATCAAGAAGCTTCTGAATTTGAAGATTACCCTGAAGACTCTGAGCCACGTAAGTTGAGAGTCTTGAATGTTGACCATTCTAAAGTGACGACAAGAAGATTCAAATTAATTGAGTAATAAACAAATGGCTTGTATCTGTTGTCATATCACATTGTAGTTACTAAGAAGATATCCAGTTTCTCTACACCTTTATTCTAAAAGACATTTGCTGTCGTTAAATCATAAAATTTGGAACTTAAACTAACCAAGTCTGGAACAGCAAACTAGGTGAAATAAATTGAATAACGTGGAAAGAATATACTAAATTGGATGTGTGTGAGTTAGGATATCTAACCACCGTAAACACCAGAGAAGACGTCTCTAATTTGGTCAACTGAGTAACCAGAGTATAAGGCTAATTGTAACAAGATTCTTGACTTTTGAGGATTTAGATAACCACTTGCAATGTATTTTGAACCTGGAGCAAATGGAACAGAACCATCAACAGATCTGTGGGATCTGACAATTGGAATTCCATACTTTTCCATTAGGGCTTCATTAACAGCGTTACCTGTGCTGGTCCATGAACCGGCACCTGACCCAGCAAGGACAATACCTTCAGCTTTCAAGTCTTCAATGGCGTATCTAACGATATCTGGGTCTAGCCCTTGGTATGAGTATAAGATCACAACTTTTGGAATTTGTGAAGCTTCAGTGACATTAGAAATATCAAAATTGACAAAACCTGATGGTTTGGATGGTGAGTAAAAGAATTCAATGTCATCATTAACGAATGCACCTAATTGACCTTGTTCTTGAGCACCGAAAGTGTTCAGGGAGTTGGCATTGATCTTGGTGGTATAGAATCCTGAGGAGATACGGTCATTCATGGCAATCAAAGAACCTCTGCCTTTAGCCTTTTCAGACCCAGCAACGGAAACAGCTTGGTATAAGTTCATTGGGCCATCAGCAGAAGTAGCAGTGGAAGGTCTCATAGCACCAACTAAGACGACGGGTTTTTCAGTTTTGACCACCAAATCTAAGAAGAAGGCGGTTTCTTCCAATGTGTCAGTACCATGTGTAACAACCGCACCATCGATATCACCAGCAAGGGCATCAGTGATATTGTGATATAATGGGATCAATTGGGTGTAATTCAAACTGCTAGAAGCAACATTAGCGATTTGGATGTATTCAAGATTGGCAACGTTGGCTAAATCTGGGACAGCTTCGATCAAATCTTCAGCAGTTAAACCAATATTGTAATTGGCAGTTTGAGAGCCAGTAGAACCCTTGGAAGCAATAGTACCACCAGTGGCAAAGATCTTGACGTTTGGTAAAGTGGCATTCTTGGTATCTCTAGCTTCGAGGATTGGGACAGCTGAGACTAAAGCAGATAAAATGGAGACAATGATAGGTAATGAGAAACGCATATTGAAGATAAATGTGTACAATTGACTTGAGAATCACAGTAGAAGATGAAAGATATTGGGAGAAATTAAAGAGCTCTTTATACCCACCTCATCCTTATCAATGTGAATCAATGCCTCTCGGCCTATGACACTGGACAGTGGTCAACTTTCCGAATCTGGGTTCTCATCACCCAATTAAGTCTCAGAACGGTATTACATGATTTGCAGATCGTTGATAATCTCATCACTTGGCATTTTCTCGAGTATTTAGTGGCCCACCAATATTGAGACCAACTTTCTTGATTCTCTTATCGCTGTTGGGCGTGGAGTAGTTGACCAATTTTACGTCCGAATAATTTAAGGGTCTCCATCCCCGATAGTATGTACTATGTAGGCTGATTACAATGCATACATGCGCCAATTGGATCTTGGGCCGCAAATACTGTCGGCACATCTTACCAAATCGAGGAATCTCCGCTACTCTGAGACCAGCTTAATACAACTATTGGATGTGCTTGCTTCATATAATCTTGAGGATTGGCTTTATCTTATTCATATCCTGTAATTTGTCCTTATCTGTGTAGCGTTTTTAATTCCATCCCATCCCTTTAATTTAGTAGATTACCAAAAAAATGATGAAGACGTTCAATAAAAGTAATATTAATTCGCCCATATAATCTAAACTCAAAGGTTTCCTCACTTGAATAATTAAAGAGATTAGGGCATACAGGTTTTGCCAGTGATTTTCATTGTTTATGTTGCTCTACTAACTCTTGTTAATTTTTGAATGGGGAAGCGCTTTCAAATTTCCATTCAAGCGCTTTCCAAGATACAAATCTAGATACTGGATTTTCTATACAATGTTCAAATTGGTGCTTAGTGTGGCATCAGTATTGGTTTCTTGGACCCAACCATATTGCTCTGCAGTAAAATGTACTCATTGTAGTATATGTGTATATGTTGAGTATTTTAGGGATGCTATCTGACTTCATCTGACTCAATATTTAGGCCCCACCCTAAACTTTCTCACTTTTGACTTCATTCTTTCTGCTGGTATTTCTTAGCTCATCATCATTCTCTTCACGCTCTCGCTTCACCATTCAGCTAAATCCACTTAATGTTTTTGTGGCATCTGAAGAGTGCTTCTTCATGACGTATTGCCAACCAAGTTGCCCAATTAAGCAACACAACAGCTTATAAGCTGACTATTTCTTAGATGAAAATACATGTGCAGAATACTTCTTATTCGACGTTCTAAATTCAAATATATATTCAACATAAATTACCTGTAAATTTCAAAAACCATAATGAATTAATTGAATAATGATTCAAGAATGAAATAGTTTGGTCTTTTCAAGAAATAATGCCGCGTAGAATATATCATCCATCGGTAATTTGATTTGCCATACACACAGTCTATTTCACAAACGGAAAATTTGAATATAAAAATCCGATATAGTGTAACGGCTAGCACGGTTCGCTTTCACCGAGCAGACCGGGGTTCGACTCCCCGTATCGGAATTCTTTTTTTGCATATTTTGATAGTAAACTATAGTGAAAGTGAACTATAATTATAAGTATAATTTATCGTTGCTTACTTCGTATTTGAACAGAATAGCGTTCTTCTTTTAGCCGTTTAAAACCAAGTTATTTTTCTTTTGTTGATTGAAGTTATTTAATTAAGTTGAAGAATGAAATTACTACCTAAAGTTCACGTGAAATACTCTTGTAAGAAATACTACAGACTCAGAATGTGTCAGAGAGTAGCAAAAGTTGAGAACTGATTAATCAGTTTGAAGTACTGTAATATGCCATCTCAGCTTGTTTGTATAAGGTGATTCGGAACCAAAGTTGAACCAAACCTTTTAACCCGTTGATGACGCCAAAGTGAATTCTATTCCCAATATTGAATCTTTAAAAACAAAAGAACTGGTGACCTGGGAAGACTGAATGTGAAAGTTTTAAAATCATGATGATACTTTTCTTTTGATATATACAATATAGCACCTTGAATCCTTGATGCAGATTAAGGTTAACATGAAGTCTAGTTAAACGAAATTAATCATTTCTCCAGGGGACTTGTGATTCACTCCATCGATCACAAACCCATTAGTAGAACCAAAACCAAGGACATCTTCTAAAACTCTCTCTTCATTAGAATGACTAACTTCTTCCAATACATGTTCGAAATAAAACCCCTTCTGTGGCTCAAACACCGTTAGATCTCTTGGATCAGTGACGAATAGCTTCACAGTTGCACCATCAGGGACATGAATCAAGC
Source organism: Taiozyma dajiaensis (assembly GCA_030579075.1). NCBI lineage: Eukaryota > Fungi > Ascomycota > Saccharomycetes > Phaffomycetales > Wickerhamomycetaceae > Taiozyma > Taiozyma dajiaensis. The sequence continues at coordinate 307,077 of JAKUAB010000002.1, forward strand.
CTTCTAGCACCAGGGCCTCTGACCTAGGACCCCATTCACCACCACCGGCAATAATCTCATAATTGTTCTTCTTGCGATCAGAACCAGTGATCTCTGCAAATGCTTGAATCTGAACGTTTTCCAAGTTTGAATGTTTCTTCAATGCATTGATCAAAAATGAAGCAGCACTCTTTTTATTAATCCCTTTTATCAAATTCCCACCATGTTTAGTAATATTCAGGGGTTCAGTTTCAAGTGGGATTAAATTGGTCTTATGTATTTTTTTGGAAAGGGAGATTGGAACTTTTATAGAAAGTTTCTGGAGAAGTTTATTAGAGGCTGGATGATCTGTGTGAATCATCAAATGGAATGGTTGTTGATTATAAAATAAAGTTGAATTAGATGGATTCAAGGATATTTGTGTTCCATTTTTGAAAGATATATTGAACGTTGCAGTCTTTATACTCCAGTTGTTTGAATCAAGTGTATCTGAAGTATCTATAGCATAATCTGTAACTTTAATTGGCTCATCAGACCATAGTTCACTAATAGAATTACCAAAATTTGAATCAAAGGAGGCACTTATGATATCAAGGCGAGGGAATCGTTCTTGGAGTTTGGATATTTGTGATGTTAAACTAACGATATTTTGTGGGGTTGTTGTGATGAATAAAGAAGTGGGTTTCAGAGGTAACTTGTCAATTGATTTCAATAGACTGTAACTGGGACTAGGATTGACAACTGTCTTCTTCAAGGTTTTAAGTAAGGGCCCCGTGAGTCTCATTGTTCTTACTATTAAAGATCTGTAGTTATAATTGTTTCAAGATCAAAAGTTCTTATTTTCCATATTTTCCCCTGAAGCCGAAGACATTATTATTTATGCCTGTGATTTGACCGTGTTTTCAGTGACAGAGAAAATTTGACGCAAACTAATTTGGTGTCTGCATTTGGTTATATAATGGAAGGATTATAAATAAAAGACTTTTCAATTAATGATTAAATAACTATTAAATACAAAAAAATGAACTTACTTAGAACCTTCAGCATAATAATGCAAGTAAGCAGATAAAGTCTTGACACCTTCGATATAGTTTGAGACATCAATCTTTTCATTAGTTGAGTGTGCACCATCATCACCTCTACCTAATGGTAATAACAAGACCGAGGTCTTCAATTCCTTTTCAAAAGTTAAAGTGATTGGAATGGAACCACCTTCTCTGGTTAAATCTGGTTCGACACCCCAGACGGCCTTGGTAGCTTTTCTAGCAGCGGTGAAGTTTTCATTGAATGGATCAGATAACCAATAGTCACCATCATGAATTAATTCAACTTCAATAGTGTTTGGAGAACCAAGTGCCTTGAATTCAGCTTCAACGTGTTCCTTAACCAATTCTGTTAATTTCTCAGAGGAAATATCTGGAACGGTTCTAATTGAGAATTTACCTTTAACCTTAGCTGGGATGACAGTCTTAGCACCAGCTTCAGAGAAGGCACCTTCAACACCATGGATGGATAAGGATGGATATCTCCATCTGTGTTGTAGAATAGATTTCTTGTCATTGTATAATGCGGTTTGAGAACCAGTAGCTTGGTTTAGAACTTCAACATCGAATTCAATGTCATCGTATAATTTATCCTCTTGAGTGGTTAAAGTGGCAACTTGTTCATCGATACCTTTGATCAAGATCTTACCCTTTGAATCAACTAGTCCAGCTAATAATTTGACCAAATCGTTTAAAGGTTCAGCGACAATCCCACCAAATAAACCAGAGTGTAAATCGGCAGATGGACCTTTAACGGTGATTTGATAATAGTTAACCCCTCTCAAACCATAAGTTAAGACAGGCTTAGTGGTACCCAACCAGTAGTTATCTGATATGGTGACAGCATCAACATCTTTAAAGTATTCCTTAGCTTCTCTTGCGATTAATTCATCAAGACCTAAAGAACCTGATTCTTCCATACCTTCGAAACAAGTGATCAAATTGACAGGTAATTCTAAACCTAATTCGTTATGAGCTTGGATGGCATTCAACCAACCAACAACTGGACCTTTATCATCAGAAGCACCTCTAGCATAAAGAACTTCACCCTTTTGGATCAATTTGAAAGGATCAGTGTTCCAACCATCGTCTAGGGCAGCTGGTTGGACATCATAATGACCATAAACCAACACAGTCTTCTTATTTGGGTCGTTACCGAATCTTGATAGGACAATTGGTGGTAATTGTAAAGTTGGATCAGCAACTGGAGGTGGTTGAGTACCTAATTCCTTCAAGACAACATCTTGACCACCAAGTTTTTCTAACTCAGCCTTTAAGTAATGAGCAGTCTTGACAACTTCAGGTCTTAAGGACTCATCACCAGAGACAGATGGGATTTCGACAATTTCCCTTAAACGGTTGATGAATTGAGGTTTCAATTCGTCAATTCTGTGGGGGAGGAAATGTTAGTATAAACTGTATTCTGAATAAAATAGTGTGGCACTGATGGATCTTCACCACAAAATGCTCAGTAAGCTTTGTATGTATCTCTCAATTGAAAGTATTAACTTACTTCTTAAACAATGGAGAGAAGTCTGAAGTGGACATTGTATGTGTTTGTCTATAATGGAAAACTCTTGAAAAGTTTCTATTAAAGAGTTTAAAACTCAGTTTCATTTTACTCAAAGTTTCCCTTTTTGAAACTTTTTTCCCAGTTTTTTTTTCTTCCCCATCATCATCTCCCCTTTATCTTCTTTCGGCTTAAACAACTTTTAATGCCGTGCAAGGCTAACAAACAATACAGAGACCAACAGTACAAAAGAAGTTTAAACAAAGAATATTAGATTATGAAAGGTGGGACTATATAGTTTTATTTTGGACCAATCATCTTTTCTGGTCTGACCCATTCATCAAATTCTTCAGAGTTTAGGACACCTAATTCCAAGGCAGATTCCTTTAAAGTTAAACCTTTCTTATGAGCATTCTTAGCCACTTTAGAAGCAGCATCGTAACCAATTTTTGGATTCAAGGCAGTGACCAACATTAAAGATTCGTGAAGAGTCTTTTCAATCTTATCAGTGTTGGCGATGATACCATCAACACAATTCAATCTGAAAGAGTTAGCACCATCAGCTAATAATCTAATTGATGATAACAAATTAGAAATCATAACTGGTTTGAAAACGTTTAATTCAAATTGACCTGAAGCACCGGCAAAAGTGATGGCAGAATGGTTACCAAAAACTTGAGTGGCAACCATGGTTAAGGCTTCGTTTTGAGTTGGGTTAACTTTACCTGGCATAATGGATGAACCTGGTTCATTTTCTGGTAAAGATAATTCACCATAACCACATCTTGGACCTGAACCTAAGTATCTAATATCATTGGCAATCTTGTATAGGGAGACAGCCAAGGTGTTTAGGGCACCAGAGGCTTCAACAATGGCATCATGAGCAGCTAAAGCTTCGAATTTGTTTGGAGCAGTCTTGAAATCAATACCAGTTTCTTTAGAGACTTGTTCAGCAACAGCTTCAGCAAAACCAACTTTAGTGTTTAAACCAGTACCAACGGCAGTACCACCTTGAGCTAAGAATTTCAAATTCTTCAAAGTTGATTCAACACGTTCAATACCGTTGGTAACTTGTTGGACATAACCTGAGAATTCTTGACCAAGAGTCAATGGAGTGGCATCTTGTAAATGGGTTCTACCAATCTTAATGATATCTTTAAATTCATCAGCTTTAGCTTGTAGAGAATCTCTTAAGGCAGTTAATTCTGGAATTAAATGACCAGTGATTTCAGTGACAGCAGCAATGTGCATGACAGTTGGGAAAGTGTCATTTGAAGATTGAGATTGATTAACGTGATCATTTGGATGAACTGGTTTTTTAGAACCTAATTCACCACCTAAGATTTCAATTGCTCTATTAGAAATGACTTCATTAGCGTTCATGTTAGATTGAGTACCAGACCCAGTTTGGAAAACAACTAATGGGAAATGATCTTTTAATTTACCAGAGGCAACTTCATCAGCAGCTTGTTGAATAGCTTTAGATAATTTAGAATCTAAAGTACCTAAATTTTCATTAACAATAGCAGTTGATTTCTTTAAGACACCAAAGGCCTTAACAACAGGATCTGGCATTTTTTCTCTTTCACCACCAATCTTAAAGTTTTGTAAAGATCTTTGAGTTTGAGCACCCCAATATTTTTCACTTGGGACTTTTAATTCACCAAAGGCATCAGATTCGATACGATAATTGTTTAATAGAGAGGAAGTAGAGGACATATTGGCAGAAAGGGTTCTCTTGACCAAGTTAGAAGCTAATTGAGGTCTAAAACGAGCAGATAACATAATGGGGAAGAAGTGAAAAATCAAAAGTGATTAATTCTCGTATAAAAACTGAAGGAAAAAAAAATGGGTTAGTTACTTTATGCTGGTGAATCGTGATGGATATTGGATAATTTCAAAAATTACACCAGGGAAGACTCGGGACAATAATCAAGGGACAGAACTTTTAGACAATTGACTATGTTCAGTCCCCGGGTTTTTCTCTCTCTTCTCTTCTACTGGGAAATAATTCCATTGAAACTTAATGTTTATACTTACATTGGTTCCACAAAGGTTTGACAACGTCTTCTAAAAGGGTAACTTTGGAGAAGATTTTAAATTTTAATTCAAAGTCATTTCTTTATAAAGAAATTTGGCAAAAAACCTGGAGGAAAACGCACCTTGGCTCCGATTCGGAGATGTCAGGAACAAAAGGGATCAAGAACGTTCTATACTAGAAATATTAAGTATTGGTACACCGGTTGGTAGCACTGGTCCGAGAGCTGCCGGGTGATCAATGTGGGTGTTCCGCGAATTCATTTTATATAAACCTCATCAGTAGGCAGTTAATTATACATTCAAATGAAATATAGTGTTAGTATCATTATCATTCAATGATTCCGAAGAGAATGAATCCAAAAGGACTGAGTAGATATTTTACCAAGACCTTGTAGTTACCTAGATATGTTTCTTATTTGTCAAGGATAACAGTATTTCATGAGATGATCTTCTTTCCAAGTCCTTGGTCTTATAATGAACAATCTAGATGTATGTTAAACTCATCCAAATGTGTGTGTATAAAGATCATACAAATCTTTAAATTCTTGTTTGGAACGTTTTGTGCTACTTTGGTCTTGATAGTCCTGAGCTCTTATGGATCTTATAAGTCTTTTACTTTACAAACGCGATTTATAATTGATTCTTCTTCTCTAAATTTCTCCTAAAAGAAAGCTCTTTCATAGCAATGTGAGGAGCTATTGTCTTCTTACAGACTTAATTCCATTGAACTCCCCATCTTTTGCCACCATCATCACCATTGTCACATGTTTTCAAGGAGAAAATCATGTCAAAGCTCCAATTTTATGAAATTTCATTGTTTCAGTTCCTTTGTTCAATTTCGCGATTTTTTTTTCTTTCTTTCTTTCAAGGAAACGCCAAATTTCAATGAAAAAGTGGAAAAAAAAACAGTACGTGTCAAAGTCCAAAAAAACACAACACCACATCTCCTCTCAAAGTCATCACCCACTCACCCACCATCCACCATCAATGTCCAGCTCCGGTGTAGAAGGCCACGACAGCTCCATCGCCTCCCGTCTGCGCGATAGAAGACAGTCTCCAGGCCTTGTTGACGAGTCCTACGAAAAGACTGATCATTTACATGAAGTCATTGATCCTAAGAAGGAAAAAGCTCAGGAAATTGAGGAATTGAAGTCCTCTTTAGCCACTGCTGAATCTATCATCGCTCCAATTGTCTTCACAATCCTTGGGTTCATCACTAGATGCTACAAGATCGGTGCTAATCATAATGTTGTTTGGGATGAAGCCCATTTTGGTAAGTTTGGTTCTTATTACCTACGTCATGAATTTTATCATGATGTCCATCCACCTTTAGGTAAGATGCTTGTTGGGTTATCTGGTTACTTAGCTGGTTACAACGGTTCTTGGGATTTCCCATCTGGTCAAGAATACCCTGACTACATTGACTTTGTTAAGATGAGAATCTTTAACGCAACTTTCAGTGCCTTTTGTGTCCCTTTGGCTTATTTCACTGCAAAGGCTATTGGTTTTTCAACTCCAACTGTTTGGTTATTCACTTTGATGATCATCTTTGAAAACTCTTATGTCACTTTAGGTAAGTTCATCCTATTGGATTCAATGTTATTATTCTTCACCGTTGCTACTGTCTTTGCCTTTGTTAGATTCCATAATGTTAGAAACAAAGAATTCACTAGAAAATGGTGGAAATGGTTATTATTGACCGGGTTAGGTATTGGTTGTTCTTGTTCTGTGAAAATGGTTGGTTTATTCGTCACCACTTTAGTTGGTATCTACACCGCTGTTGATTTATGGAACAAATTAGCTGATAGATCTGTATCAACATCTAAATTCGTTGCTCATTTAGGTTCTAGAGTCTTTGCCTTAATAATCATCCCATTTGCCGTGTTCTTATTATCTTTCAAAATTCATTTTGAATTATTGACCGGTTCAGGTACAGGTGATGCTAATATGTCTTCTTTATTCCAAGCTAACTTGCAAGGTTCTTCAGTTGGTGGTGGTCCAAGAGATGTTGCCCTAGGTAATTCAATCGTTACTATCAAGAATCAAGGGTTAGGTGGTGGTTTATTACATTCCCATGTCCAAACTTATCCAGAAGGTTCAGAACAACAGCAAGTCACTACTTACTCTCATAATGATGCTAACAACGAATGGATTTTCCAAAGAGAAAGAAGTAGAGAACCATTTAACGCAACAACTGATGTCGCTGAATACGTTTTTGATGGTATGCCAGTTAGAATTTTACATAGAATGACTGGTAGAAACTTACACTCTCATGAAGTTAAGGCCCCAATGTCTAGACAAGAACAAGAGGTTTCATGTTATGGTAACCTAACTACCGGTGATTATAAAGATGACTGGATCGTTGAAATTCGTCATCAATACGGGGATGAAAACAAATTGAAATTACACCCTTTGACTTCATCATTCAGATTGAAACACAAAATCATGGGCTGTTACTTATCTCAAACTGGTAATTACTTACCACAATGGGGGTTCAGACAAGGTGAAATCGCTTGTGTTAACAACCCATTCAATAGAGATAAACGTACCTGGTGGAACATTGAACAACATATAAATCCAGAATTACCTGAACCAGCTGCTGATTTTAAATTACCAAAGACCAACTTCTTTAAAGATTTTGTTCAATTGAACTTGGCCATGATGGCCACCAACAATGCCCTTGTCCCTGATTCTGACAAACAAGATGACTTAGCCTCTGCAGCTTGGCAATGGCCAACTTTGAACGTTGGTATCAGATTATGTGGTTGGTCAGATGAAAATCCAAAATACTTCTTGATTGGGTCCCCAGCTACAACTTGGACCTCGTCAGTTGGTATTGTTGTCTTTGCCCTATTGGTTGTTTACTATTTGATTAGATGGCAAAGACAATTCAGAGACTTTGCCGGTGATGATGAGAAATTAAACTTGTTTTTAATGGGTGGTATTTATCCAATGTTTGGTTGGGGTCTACATTTTTGTCCATTCGTCATTATGGCAAGAGTCACCTACGTTCATCATTACTTACCAGCTTTATACTTTGCCCTAATTGTCACTTGTTTCCTATTGGACCACTTCACCAGACCTTTGAGAAGAGTCAGATCTTTCAAAAACACTGTTATCTTGGCTGTCATCTATATTTCGTTGTACGGTTTAGTCATTGGTACTTTCTGGTATTTCAGACACATTTCCTTTGGTTTAGAAGGTCCTTCAAGAGATTACGCTTACTTGGACTGGTTAAGCACTTGGAGAATCGCTTAAACAAAAGGCGACACACTTGGTTAATGAAACCATTATATATATATAAAATGATCACATTTTAAGAGATTTTACATCTTGTAGTGACTCCACTCTACCATTACGATTGTTCTTATTAGTAACGATTATTATAAAGTGAATTCATCAGTTTCTAATGCCCCGTGAAGACTTTGATAATGACCAGATGGCCTTGGAGAAACCATTGGAGTGTTACCTATACCATAGATAACACCTGGTGTTGTAGTACCAGAAGCAGAACCATTTAAATGTGTATGGGTGTGAGCTGGTGCAAAGTTTAATGGATAAAGTGGTGGATTCACACCATCACTTTCACCTTCTGCTGCATCTAGGACAACTCTATCATATGTTGGTGGGGAAAGAGCACTGACATCGTCATACATAGGTGGAACTTCATCATCCCAAGCGATACCCAAACCTGATCTTTCAGTGAGAGTCAATTTAAATTGCATTCTCAGGACACGAGCCGAGCCCGTAGGGACACCAATCACATTTGATGAAGTCTGTTTCTTCCTTGAATCTGTACTTGGTTCAGTCTGCGTTGGTTTAATATGATTGGCAAACATTGGAGACAGTTCAGCCAGCCTATTATCTGGTTTGTGGCCCTGTGATTCTTTCCTCAATGATTCTGAATGTGAGATTGAAGAGGTCAAGGAATTTGATGAAGTGCTTTGTAAAACTTCTTCAGCAATAACAACTTCGACAATCAAGACATGCGAGGCAGTGATACCCAAAACAGGATCATCAATGTCGCAGCTGACTGTAGGATGTGTGATAGAGTCTTCGATCGGGTGTTCAGAGGAGACATGTGTGTGGTGTGGCCCCGATGCACTTGACAAGTTGAAACAAGACAAATCAGCAATTAATTCGATCTTTCCCTTACCTGAGAAGTCAGATTTCCAACCATTTCTTAAATCACCACTAGCAACAGTACGAGTTTCTTCACAGTAGAGAGCATATTCTGGTTGTTGCTTCTGTTTTTGAGCTTCGGCTTCACGCTCTTGTTGTTGTCGTAGTTCTTCATTAGCATGGTCACTTGGATGCAGGTTTTGTGTGTTGAGACTTGACACATCGTCATTGATATTATCTTCGCCATCTTCATCGGCAATAGGCGTATCAGTTCTCGACTGTGAAGGTGACAAGTCGTCCAGAGGGTTTCTTGGAGTATTTGAGACAGTGACACTAGAAGTTGGTCCTGATTGCTGATTTCTTTTGACAGTTGGGGGTTTGTGATGTTGCTGCTGTTTACGGATATGTTCTTCACAGGTCTTGAGCTTCAGTTTATGGTTTGAACAAGCAGTAGATTTGATTTTCACGTGTTCTTCGATTCTCCAACCTACTCTTCTCATTCTCCATCTCTTATCTGAAGAGGCAACGCCTTCTAATTTCAATTCTAAAGCAAATGCAGATTTTGGATACACAACATTTGGTAAGACAGCAGATGCAGTGACATCGGTTGGTGGGAAGACTCTTAAAGAGTTACGATCTGGGCCTCTAAGGATTGATCTTGTGATGTTCAATGGCAGAACAACTTTCACCATGGTTTGATGATTGTGATGATTATTGTATGATGCAATAGCAATAAGTTCATATTTGATACTTGTAAGTGAGCTCGATCCAAGTGATGTGGTGGCTGGTAAATTACCTGGTAGTAAATGGGAAAATGGGTAAGAGTGTTTCCCCACTGGCAAGTTGTATGAAGTGGACATGATATCCCATCTAGCCAATTCATTAGTTTGATTTTTACAATTAGAGCAGTTAGCTAACGTGTTTGATGGAGGTAGGAACGGTCTGGCATAGTGAACTTTCTGGTTCAAAATTAATTGAATTGAATTTAAAAGAACATGATCTTTCATAGAGAATAGAGTCATCAGGTTGGAACTGGAATTATTCTTGGAATGGATTGGCGATACATTATTAGAGGTTGAAGGACTCAAGTTCAAGCTGGACAATGTGTTTTGGAGTTGATGAAGAGTATTGTTGGAAGATCCAGTTCTCTTAGCTGATGGTCTACCAATCTTGTCAGAGCTGTTATGTGATTGGTTAACAAATGCATCCTTCTTGATTTCAATCACCAATTGACCAGAGAGCAAAGATCCCGTACTTTCTGACGGTTGTCCATAGAGAATGACAGGTGGACTTTCCAAATCGATTGATAACTCAAATGGGTGATGGCCTGTATTGGCGATATTGTTCATAGATGGACTAGGAGAAGGTGTGTGATTAGTTGGTGAAGTGACAGTTTGGATCGATGTCCCTGAAAGAGTGGAGGTTAACTTTGGGAATAAAGGCATTGTGGAATGGATTAATACAAAAACTGTCTATAGTGGACCAGCTTATCAAGTGACGCGTTAAGGAATGGAAAATTCCCAGTGAGGGACTTGACAACTTTGAGGTGTCAATCGAAACTGACACAAAAGGGCTTCTATAGGTAACCAATGGGCACAAACACAAGTGTGGGAGTCGTAGAGAACGTTGATCTATAATGTGTAGACAAGCTGTAACCTATGTAACAAACACTGAAGGGGGAAATTGCCTATGGAAAAGCCACAAGAATCGTAAAGTACGACGTGTGATGAGTCCTTTCCAAGTATTTTATACAGTGGTTGGGTCTTAAATTTTTTAGATAACGAAAAATTGTGGAAAAAATGTGGAAAAACTTAGCGTACGAGGAGGGTAACAGGATTAATTACAGGGAAGATCCCAAAAAGGAAACTGTCAACGAGATATACAGAATTTGACATGACTCTACTGTTTGAAACATTTTTTTTTGCATATGAACTTATAATATCTGGAAGGGATCGATCTTTGACCTTTTAATATAACAGAAGATATTGTAAAGAGTCTCCTTTTTTGATGAAAAATAATGTTTTACCGCCAGCGTGGTTCGAACCTGGGACAATGAGTGATAAATTTAGGACTTAATTCCGACCTTGAGTTCCGACTTTTTTTTCTGAAAATTTCGTCAAAGGAAAACTCTCAACGACAACAACAAAACTGATAAAAACAATAACAAAATTTATATTAAAAAACTATTGAAATTTGGTTTATAATCAAGAATTGTCATCACAAAGCAATACTTCTACTGGAGGTACCACAATCTGCTATTTAAATCACCCGTTTTGATACTGGAATCACCTTGGGAGAGAAAAGATAGAGATATAGATAGAGTGATTGAATCGTTTTGACCTGACTATACATCCTTTCATTATCAAACGGTTTCTAAACCTGTAAATTAGCCAAATTGATGAACATACAGAACTATCAGCAACAGGGACTTGGCCCTGCTCAGCAGCTGCTTCAACATCAGCAACAACAAAAGCAACAACAACAGCAAGCTCCACAATCTCAACAGAGAAACCAAAATCAAGCGCCATTCAATGACTTGTTCCAATCTATGAACAACAACAATAACAACACCAATGGTTTGGCTGGCTCAAACAATGGCGTTAATACTCCTAACAATGAAGGTATAAACACTGCTCAATTGCTTGCCCAAACACTTTACCAGGGCCAATTCAGATCACAGACTCCACAACAAAGACAACCTCAATTACAACCTCAGTCACAGCAATCTCAACAACAATTACAACCTCAACTTCAATTGCACCAGAATCAAAGTCAACAGCAAGGCGGCCTGTTGGGTCAATCTCAACAACAACAGCAGCAGCAGCAACAGCAACAACAGCAACATAAACCATCTAACCTACGTAAAATCCCATTGGATCCACAGATTGCCTCCTCAGAACACTGGCAAGATCAACAACAATTGGTGGAATTGTCTAGAAAGTCAAACGTTACACATTTCTATGCCAGAAATGCTGCAATTGCTTCAAGGAAGAACAAACAATTTATAGATAACTCCAACAAGACCCCAACGTTAGTGGAATTGACAAAACATCTACTAGAATCTGAACACCATTCTCAATCTTTAGACAACAACCCTTCTACACAGACCAATTCTGCCCTAACGTTCAACAAGAAAACCTCTCATGATAATGATAACGATGATGATATTGATGACTACACAATTCCAAGAATCAAATCCAAGAAATACTCAGATCAATTATGGGGTGCCCTAGATTTAAGTGGTCAAAGTATACCAAATTTATCACCAAACTTGTTCAAGTATGAATTTTTGACAAAACTTTACTTGAATGGAAATAACTTATCCCATGTGCCAAAATCGATCAAGAACTTGAAAAACTTGATAGTATTGGATCTATCTCATAATTCATTAAACTCTGTTCCGTTAGAACTTGGGCTATTATCGTGTTTGAAATATTTATATCTATTTGATAATAATTTGGCTACTTTACCATTCGAATTTGGTAATTTGATTGAATTAAATTTCTTGGGTATTGAAGGTAATCCAAATTTCAACAAGGATTATGCTAAATTGATTGCCACAAAGGGTACAAGATCGTTAATCATCCATCTAAGAGACAATGTTCCAAAGACTTCAGAACCTCCAAAGAGACAATGGATTGTACTAAAGGATGAAGAATTAGCTACAGAAGAAGAAATTGCCAATGAACCAACCAATGATAAAGAAACATTCACAGTCTTGAGTTCAAACATCCTATGTCATCATTATGCCACTTCCAAACTGTACAATTACACACCATCATGGGCTTTAAACTGGGAATACAGAAGAGAATTGATCAGAAATCAAATTGATGAAACCAATGCTGATATCATCTGTTTACAAGAAGTTGAAACTCAATCATTTGAAGACTTTTGGCTACCATACATGTCAAAGAAAGGTTACCGTGGTATTTTCCATGCCAAATACAGAGCTAGAAGAATGAATGAAAGAGAAGCCAAGAAAGTTGATGGTTGTGCTACATTCTACAGATACAACAAATTTTCTTTATTGGAAAAGAAATCTTTGGAGTATACACAAATCGTCTTAAACTCACATAAATACAAGAAATCAGATGATGTTTTTAACAGATTACAATCCCGTGATAACATTGGTTTGGTTACTATCTTTACCCATATTGAAACTGGTGAGAACATTCTTGTTGCTAATACTCATTTACATTGGGATCCTGCCTATAATGATGTTAAAACTGTTCAAGTTGGTGTCTTGTTAGAAGAAGTTGAAGCTATCACCAAGAAATTACTGAAGACCACTGAAGATTCCAACTTGAAGAACCTACCTATCTTGATCTGTGGTGATTTCAACTCCCAATTACATTCAGCTGTGTACAGATTGTTAGCTGATGGGTTTGTAAAAGAACATGAGGATATGGAAGGTAGAGATTATGGTAAGTTCACTGAAATTGGGTTTAAACATCATCTAAATCTAAAGAGTGCCTATGATAACATTGGTGAATTACCATTCACAAATTTCACACCAAATTTTGTTGATGTCTTGGATTATATTTGGTATACACCATCAAATCTATCAGTTCAAGGTTTATTAGGTAAGATTGATGAAGATTACTTGGGTCACTATATTGGGTTTCCAAATGCTCATTTCCCATCAGATCATATTCCATTATTGGCTAAATTTCAATTGAAACAGAACAAGAGAGAAACCCAATCTCAAAGGTCTATTACAAAGGCTGATTTTAGACCATCCAGAAAGACATGAAGGTCTATTGTGTGTATGCAGGTATACCTCCCCTTGCTATTATTGTATACTAGTTAAATCGAATTAATGTAAGCAATCAGCTTAATGCTGTCGATTTAAAACAAAACTCTTTCCCCAGATACTTCTGGGTGTACTTTATTTCATAGTACCTATAACAATAGCTCTCAATGGAGTCATGATTAATGTTGTTAAATCCGAAGTTTTGGACTTGAAGAAAAGGGGAAGTCAATAGAAAAGATTGTTTATTGTCTATAAAGCGCCTCAAAAGTCTCTTCAGCTAACCCTTGAACACTTCTCTCAATGGGTATAGCGGAACCCCAAAAAAGGCTTATCAGTCTCAGCCGTACGAAGTTTGAGTTTTTTTTTTTTTTAAATAAGTAAACATGAAAAAAAATAAATAACGAAACCCCAAATCTAATTTAACGGCGTTTAGCACTTTCAATCCCACCAGAGACTGAGACTATAAAGTCCATAAAGTCCTCAAAGTCTAGTCTGTGTCTTTCTCCTACCAAAAGCATTGGTAACCACTACTCAGGAAACCTGAAAAAATGAGTAAGGACCCTCATTTTCTCATGTCTTTGAAAGCATCTCCTACATTCAACCCCCTGCGTTACCGTAAGACAATCACAGTAAACCCATTTAAACATGTCCCACCTTGCTCCAAAATCTCAATTCTTAGTTTCAATATGCTCAACCAGTCCTATATGTGGCCCCAAATCTATAACGAGTATGTTGAACCAGAACACCAAAGCTGGAATTACAGATTCCCCTTGTTAAAGGCTACGATCTCCAATGATGAGATACGATCTGATATCATGTGTTTCCAAGAGATGGAATCACGCTCTTTTGAAAAAGAATGGGCTCCCTTGATGAAGTCTAGGGGATACAATGGAGAATTTATTAAGAAGAGTCAACCGGTGTACTGGGAGAAGCAACACACCAATTCCCCTGATTTGGACTTGATCGATGGTGTTTCTGTGTTCTATGACAACAACAAATTTGAACAATTGTACTGTTACAAGTTCAAGATCTCAGACTACTTCGAGAAGTATTTCAAGAACTCATATGGGTTAGGGCTGAACATGGAGACCATTGAAGATATCTTTAAGAAGAGAAACCAAGTGGGGTTAATCATGGTGTTGAGACATAAGAGTAGTAACGAGACAATCATCGTGGCAAACACCCATTTATACTGGAAGTATGATGATATCAAGTTATTACAGATAATGATGCTATTGGAGGCTTTGGATGAAGTTCAATCAAGACATGTCAATGCAAAGATCTTTCTGTCGGGTGATTTCAATTCTAATCCAAACTCATCACTTTACAAATTCCTAAGAAACAATGAACTTTCCACTTCTGAAAAAGATTTGGTCAAATACCTCTCACCTCAAAATCACAAGAGAAAGATCATGAATCCCATCCATACTTCTTCCAACATTCTTGACACTTTTATTGACCAAGAACGTAAAGAGGGTCAAAAGAAGTACGGTCAGTTGTTCACTTGTTATACTCATTCATTGTTCGGGATATTTGATTATATTTGGTTCAACAATCGTGATTTCGAGCTTTTGAACCTACTGAGTGGTGTTGATCCTAGTTATTTATGCAATATCAAAGGGTTACCTAATGCAGATTTCCCTAGTGATCATATTCCAATCCGTGCTGAGTTTGAGATCAAGAGATGACGACGAGACAATTCGATCAGCTGTTAATTCCAGCAATGGTCATCCACCTTTATTTATTCACGAATCTAATGAAACACAATCATACTTTATATTAAATATTTGTAATTCCCATACAAATTTATGCTAAATCCTCAATATCCCTTAACATTGACACGTCACCTCTCAGTACCTTATTCTTCAATTCTAATTCTTCTGTGGTCATAGAACCTGTTTTTTTCAATAAAGCTCTATCAACATTGGAGCACAACTTCGTTCTACTGAGGGTACATAGATCACAACGACGACCTCTTGGTTGACAAATCACTTGACCAAACCCTACAAGCATAGGATTGATCTCGTTCCAATACTGTGAGGGCATCCAGTTTTGCAATTCAACACGAGTATGCTCAGGAGTCTTTGCCTTTTTAGGATCAACCCATCTCCACATCTTGGCCATTCTATCTACATGAACGTCAACACCGATCCCAACATTTTTACCCCAAGCCTTTTGTAATGTCAAGTATGCCATCTTGGGTCCAACACCAGGTAATGCAACTAAACCTTCCAATGTGTCAGGGATATCGTTTTCATACTGTGAAGCAAGAATCTCAGCAACCTGTTTGATGTATTTTGCCTTTCTTGAATGAAACCCCACTGAAAAGATCAATTCATCTAATTTCTTTTCCTCAACAAATCGTATAGCATCAACGGTCAAGCCCTCAGGGAATCCATTAGCTTGGAAATGCTCCTTCATACGCTTCATAGCCTTAAAATTGATCTCATCTTTAGTTTGTGATGATAATATTAACGACACCAGTAATTGGAAGCGATAACCTTCAGGGGTCAACTTGATATCAGAGTTCAAAGTCCATGGGATCTCAGCACAACCCATAGTATCCACAGGAGCGATGATTTTGGATCTCATGCGCTTGACATGACGATATATCTCGGGCCAATTCTTTGGTGCATTAGATGTGGTTTGTGGTTCTTCATCATTGGGTATCTCCAACTTTGGTTCTTCCAATTTGGGCAGAACCGGTTCAGTAGGTTCTTCTTTGGGTAGCAAAATCTCTTGTGGATCTTCCTTGGGTATCAACACTGTAGTCTCTTCAGATTTAACTGAGACATTATCATCTTGTTCAATCTCGATCTTTACCTTACGTCTCTTGATCTGCGGATCAAGGACTGGTTTACCCTTCAAGGTCGTATTGAAGTACTTGGACGTCATAGGAACTGTCGTCAGATTTCTCGTTGATCTCCGAAGTGACATTATGTTGACTGTTGGTACTCGGTGGCGTTAATGTGGAGAGACACATCGCATATCTGATTAATAAAGCTATGGCTTTTATTGGCCTTGAAAAACAAGTTAGTTATTAGTGCCTCTAACGAAAAAGGACAGTTAATTCCTGTTCATTTACGACATAATCACAGCTATTAGAGGTTTTAATATTGGAATTAAAGGAATGATAATAGTTTGTTTAGTCCCTAAGATTTCAATTTGGGCTCTAAAATGTTGGAATTTGATGCTGTTCTATTAACAAAGCTTCTTTGGCCCTTCCAGGGCCTTGTTGAAGCGCTAAAATAAATTGCTTAATCAGTTTCGCTAAAGAGAATGATATTGAAACACGGTTACATCTACGAAATAGGTTGTGTTTCATATTCATTCTATACCAGCTCAAATGTATTAAGTTTGAGTAAATATAATTGATCTTTAATTGGTTGCTAATTATCCACAATACTAAGATTTTTTACCCTTTATAACAATTGGTAACACACCAGCGGTCTTAATATCATATTCTTCATGACCTAACTCAATTAACAATTGTTTAATGATTCCAGAATGAGTAGTGACACTGATGATTAAATTTTCATCATTTTTGAACATGGTTTTCAAGAATTTGTGATCACGATCTTGGACATGGTCTTTATCCTCTCTTTTACTCGTCCATAATTCATCATCTTCAGTAAACCCATCTTCAAAGTCAAATCCAAGATAAGTTGAGCTGATCCAAGTCTTATTATGACGTTTATAAGGAGTATATTTCCCATAACGTTCTCTTAAATTCTCCACTATTTCGCATTGTTGAGAATCACCCCAAGTTAGGCGGGAAGTATGTAATGTACGACGTAGAGGACTGACATAGAAACTTTGTGGTTTTGGCATACCATTTTTAATCTCATTCGACCAAGCTATTGATAAAGTGTTCACTTGGTCAATACCATTATTCGTTAGGTCATCATCAAATAGCTCTTCACCATTATAAATGTCTTCCTTCCCGATGGTCTTCCATGCATCATCACCAACTTCCTCCTTCACGACATTATGCAAGGCTTCACCATGACGGGCCCAGAATGTCAATTTATAAATATCATCGCCTTTGGAATTTAGGGATTCAAGCTCAGATATCAGGGATTCCCAAGTATATCTTGGATCTAAGGAGAAATTTGGGAATGATGTAGTATTTGTGTCTTGGATAAAGTATCCAGAAACAGAGTTAAAGGTCCAACCAGAAAGCACTGGAGTGATCAAAGTCAATAATGGAAACAGAGCAATCATTATATGCTAATAATGAAGATACCGTTCAAAATTCTGTCTACGGGAAATGAAAGGGGTTTATATATGCATATATATAGGTCTTTTGACCCTTTAGCCGCTTTCAAAGACCCCACGTTTTCATATTAATGTGTACCTGCAGTCATAACCTTTTCAGTATATTTATGAAAACACACATTATATTGGAAAAAATCAAATTATTAGAGTAAATACCACCTTTAACCTTATTCATTGGCTGTACTCTTGTAATCAGTGTTGAACTCACCAATCATATCACCATAACTGAAGGTCAACATTACTATGATGGCAAACATGGTCAAACTTAAAGAACCATGAAAGACATTAATTTTATAAAGCATACCACTTGTTAATACGATACAAGTAACAATGGAACTGATGAACAATGGCCAAGCAATATAAGGAGGGAAATACATTAGGAAGAAAGTCTTTGGATATTTGGATGAAACGAATTGAATAATGGGCAGTACGAAACCTAAAACTTGATTTGAAGAACCAATGGCTAAATTAATAGCCAAATCCATGTTCCCCTTATGAGCAGCAATGATAGATGATATATGTTCTGGAAGAGAACCAGCTAATGGTAGAATGATCAAGCCAATAAAGACCTTGGAAATTGGCTTATCATCAGTTAATTCTTTCAATGATTCAACAAAGAAGTCAGCAGTTGGACCAAGACCTGCAATACATAATGCCAATGCACCAAAACAAACAACTTTAGAAGGTAGTTCATCTTTCTCTTCATCGGTAGTTTCTAATGATTTTTCATCTTCATCATCACTAGAATCAGGGTCTTCTTCTTCATCTTTGGCCTTCTTAACTTTTAATCTTTTAAATTCTTCATTGGTGTTCAAAGTTAAATAGATCAAGTAATTAACAAATATCAAAGCAGCAACAAATTGTGAAGTATCACTTAAAGTCTTATCACTAATGATTTTTTTCTCCATCTCCATTGAATTAGCACTATAACTCAATAATAACAAAATAGCAGAAATGGACAAAAAATATACCAAATGGAAAGTCATAGCCTTTTGAGAGATAATAGGTAGACCTTCTAACCCACCAAAGAAACAACAAGTACCAATAACGAATAAATTGTTAGACAAGACTGAACCTAATAAATTAGCAATGGTTAAAGTTGCATCAGATTTTGAAACAGTGGCACCTGAAATGATCAATTCAACTAAATTACCAAAAGTTGCATTCAATAGGGCACCAATAACAGGACCGAAATGTTCTTCTGCAATCTCTGTTGTATTTGATAGAACTTTGGCAAAATACATCAGGGCAAGAAATAAAAATACAACAGCTTCATAATCTTGATGTCTCTTATAAAAGACAATACCAATGGGGAAAAATGGTAATAAGAAGATGGTTCTAGTATTTGAAAACACTCTAAGAACTTGTAAAAACACACCAAAGTATGGAACTTTTTCACCAGCTCTCCATTTGGAAGAGATGAATCTTGTGAATTTTAAATTCCAAAACCAGACATAAAATTTGTCTGTTCTTTCAATAGTCTTATCAACTAAATGGTTCTTAATGGAGGTAAGGACTTGCAAATAGGTGTAAAAGAAAGAAACTTCCCCCTTGACAGTAGGACGTTCTGTAGCATATCGTTTAGGGATGTAAAACTCCCTCTTGGAACCAATAGGAGATGTGGATGCTCTAATGAATTTACGTCTCTTTGAGCTCTCTGTAATTGGGACAGGTTCAGTAGCAGCAGAGGCAACACGATCTAAATTAAAAGTCTCATTAGAATTCGAATTTGAAGCACCATTAAAAGTGGTAGCTCTCGGTAGATTTGACATAAATCTTTGTAAATGATAGAGAATTTAGAGTGTGAATTGGGTAGAAAGTTTTTTTTCTTCTTTTGGTCCATTGCTTTTGTTTATTATACATATATTTATAGGGCTGTGGGAAAAATTCCCCGAATGACTTGCTCAGGGTCCTTTGATGGAGGGCTGTGTGAGAGAAAGATGATTAAACAGATGGTTGTAACATATTCATTATGATCAATGGTGTAGAGTACTAGAAAGGGCTTGAAAGTCCCTCATATCCTTCTGTTCTTCTTCTACAGGCCGATCATCAACAATAATAATTAGCTTCAATTACACCTGTCAACGAAGATCTACGAGAGATGGGATGGGGCCCTTGGCAAATTATCAATATTTTAAAATTAATGTGGTCAAAATGATCAGAATTAATTAGTACACTTTATGAGGTGAAAAGGTCACAAAGAGACTACAGGAGTGCAAGTGTGTGAGTGTGTGTGTAGGATGTTGAAGAAGAAAAGACATAACTTGAACTATAATTAGCTGAGGTTTCTATCAATATAAAACCTTTTGATTGTGGAACTCCCAACCATTTCTTGTCTTCTTCTAATATACCTATAAACTCATGAGACAAGAGACAAATCCCAAATATAGTTCTATTTTATTATTAACCAACGGGAAGAGTAATCATGAAGGGTAATTTGAACTGAAAGTCCTCCAATAACAAAGTCTTTCACTTTAACAAAATATCTCCCAGTTGTTCCCATTGGATGAGCCCGATTGAGCCTGAGTCCTGACTGAGGCGCGGGAGACAAGAAAAATGTGACAATTTTTTTATAAAACGTTTTCGCGGAACAATATTCCAAGTGGTAGTGTCCCAACCAGGACATGGATATATAGATTTTCATCATCAATATCAAAATTAATTTATATAGGCCAGAATCTCTCTTATTATACAAGTTTTACCATCAAATTTCGATAATTACTATCAAAAAATGTCCTTTTCAATTGGGGATTATTTATCCAAGATCAAATCAACAACGGACTCTAATTTGACAATCACCACTTCTCAAGATGTTGTTGTTGCACCTGATTTCAATAAATTACAGAAACAATCAAGAGATTATACACAACTTATAAGAAACAACGAGACTAAAGATAGAATAATTCAATCATCCATAGATGATGTTAAACCTCTACGATCACGTATGAGAAATATCTCATTAGCTAAACCATCAGAAGATGAAGTGAAAGCCTGTACGGAACGTACAAGAAGAGCTCTTGATGTTATTTTACAAGGGAAATTAAGTGGTAATAATAATACCATTTCATCAAAACCAAAGTCTGAATATGTCAAATATACTTCTTCAAATATCCTTTCTAATAATCCTTCTTCTTCAAGATTAATCAAAATTGTTGATGTTCAACAAGATCCAATGGCACCACCAAAGTTTAAACAAAAGAAACAATTAGAAAGACCTCCATCACCTCCTGCTCCAATATTACATGCCCCATCAACACATAAAATTACAAAAGAAGAACAAGAACAATGGTATATCCCACCTGCTATTTCAAATTGGAAGAATCCAAATGGTTATACTATTGCTTTGGATAAAAGATTGGCTGTTGATGGGAGGGATCCAAATGCTGATATATCTTCTGAAATTAATGAAAATTTTATTAATTTGGCTACTGCTCTAGAAGATGCTGATAAAAAAGCAAGAGAAGAGATTAAATTGCGTAATGCCATGAAGAAGAAACTTGCAGAGAAGGAAAATAGAGAAAAAGAGGCAAAATTGAGAGAATTGGCACAAAGGGCAAGAATGGAAAGATTTCAAAGTTCAAAGTCTCAAAGCTATAATGATTATGATGATGATGAAGAAAATGATGATGCAAAGAAGAGAGCTTTAATAAGGGAAGAAAGAAGAAAGAAGGCTATTAAAGAGTTAAAACAGTCCAAGATGGGTAATGAAACAAGATTGAAAGCACAGGCTAAATCGTTATTAGACCGTGATATTTCAGAAAGAACACAGTTGGGTCTTGCCAAAGCTACACAGTCAATAGAGACACAGTTTGATTCAAGACTTTTCCAAAATTCAACACAGATTACAAATTCAGAAGATCAAGTTTATGATAATCCATTGTTTGTTCAACAGGGGATCAATAGTATTTATAAAGTTTCTCAAAATGAAGATGTTGATGATCATTTAAGATCAATTTCTGATGAAAAGAGATTTGATAATTTGAATTCAGGACCAGTTGAGTTTGAAAAGGAAAAACCTTC
Organism: Taiozyma dajiaensis; assembly: GCA_030579075.1. Classification (NCBI taxonomy): domain Eukaryota; kingdom Fungi; phylum Ascomycota; class Saccharomycetes; order Phaffomycetales; family Wickerhamomycetaceae; genus Taiozyma; species Taiozyma dajiaensis. The sequence goes on from JAKUAB010000002.1 coordinate 328,822, forward strand.
AAACACAAGATCGTTAGAAGATTCTGAATACGGTCTTCAAACAAAGAGACAAAAGACATCTGATTGAAAGAATGAGAGTGTATGTATATATAGTACATGATCAATCATCTTCTTCTTCATCCTCACTGATATCACGTATTCCATCCTCCATATCTTCCTCTTTCAAGTTCATACTTCTTAACAACTTTCTATTTCTCTCAATAGCGAAATCTTCACATTTTTTAATAGTACCACTGATTTTCAATACTCTAATAATGACTTGTTTATCACCAATTTTCCTCATAGAGGTTAATGCAGCAAGGATATATTTATAATGATCACGAGAACATCGTATTATCCCCGTAGATGTCTTTTGACTAAAATATTTAACAACAAGTGATAATGAAGCTAAACCTGTACCTTGATCACCAAATAAGTTTTGAATTTGACGTTTTGTAAGGTCTGCAATGGTTCGAAGATTAAAACCATTAGAAGTTTGATGGAGTTGAATCAATGATTGTTGGCGTGAGTGAGAGGGCAGAGCATCTGTTGGTGGGTATATGATATCGAAAAGGATATAACGGGCTTTAAGACGGACCATTTTAAGTGGAGGTAGAGGGGGTTAGAGGGGATTTAAATTGAACTATTTGTGAGTCTTGTTTGTTAAAGAAAAGACCTCATCGCTGTAGTTTAATTTTTTTTTTTTTTTTCCCTTTGATTCGTCCTGCCAAAATCATTTCAATATGTGGAGGGAAAATGAATCAGTCATAAAAAGACCTTGACAGTACTAATTAAAACACCAAATAACCCAAATACACACACACACAAACAGTGAAGAATTGGTACAATGTTAAAGGTTTCGAGAACAAATACGATCAGAGTGCTGATAACAACACAAAGAGCTCAGTTACTGCGTTGTTATTCCTCCGTGGATCATCACCCTGACAATAATACCAATCCAACAAGGGAAGAGCCCAAATCTTCTCAACCACCAAAGAAAGACACTGAGATCAACAAGAAAAGATTGATCAAAGATCTGGACAATTCTATAGTGAAAGTACCTTCTCCTAAACAGTTAAAGAAATACTTGGATAATTACATTGTGGGTCAAACGACGGGGAAGAAAGTGATGTCTGTTGCTGTATATAACCATTATCTACGTGTGAATGATAAGGCTAAGAAGCTATCCAAGAAATTAAGAGATGAACAAATTAAAGAAGATGATAAGGTTTATTCATTAAGTGACTCTGTTAAGCCTACAAATATTGGTCCTGAACAAATCGGATTCAGTCTTGATGATTTAGAAGATGAAGATTTGGAATTGAGTAAATCAAATATCTTATTATTGGGTCCTTCTGGTTCTGGTAAGACGTTGATTGCAAAAACATTAGCACGGGTCCTGAATGTCCCATTCTCAATCACAGATTGTACACAATTAACCCAGGCTGGTTACATTGGTGAAGATGTTGAATTATGTATTGAGAGATTGTTGATCAATAGTGGATATGATGTTGAAAAAACTGAAAAGGGGATCGTTGTTCTTGATGAAGTTGATAAACTTGCCAAACCTTTGATAGCTAATGGTACTAAAGATGTTGCTGGTGAAGGTGTTCAACAAGCTTTATTAAAATTGATCGAAGGTACTCAAGTTCAAGTACAAGTTAAAAAGCCTGTGAATAAGGATAAAGATGGCCAGGGAAATAACACTGCTACGAAAAGAAATGAATTATATCATATTGATACTTCGAATATCTTATTTATCTTGATGGGTGCATTTGTTGGTCTTGATGGTCATATCTCCCAGAGATTAAGTAAATCCTCTATAGGGTTTGAAGCTGATATTGATGATGCTGAGGATGGTGAAAATTCCAAACGTCATTCTATCAAACAGATTAAATTAGAAGATGGTAGGAAAGTGTCAGCCTTAGAGTTGGTGACTCCTCAAGATTTAACTTCATATGGTATGATTCCAGAATTGATTGGTCGTGTTCCTGTTATCACTGGATTAGATTCCCTTGATGAAAAAAACTTATTATCAATCTTAACTGAACCAAAAAATGCCATTTTAAATCAATATAAATATATATTTGAACAATTTGGTGTTAAACTTGTCATTACTGAACCTGCATTGGTGAAAATATCAGAATTAGCATTGAAAGAAGGGACAGGTGCTCGTGGATTAAGAGGTATTATGGAAAGATTATTATTGAGTGTTAATTATGAATGTCCAGATTCTGGAATCTCATTTGTTCTTATCAATAGTGAAACGGTAGATTCGATTAATTCAGGGAAAGTTGAAGCTAAATATTATGCTCGTGGTGATTTATTCAGATTTGTGGATGATGTTTGGGAGGAAGATAAAGATTTAGGTAGACAATTACAATCAGAGTTGAACATTACACCTAACAATAATGAAAAGGAAACAGCTAATGGGTAATTTCTACAAAACATATACATAATATATATTAATATAAACATACATGATACCACCCTATTCATAAAGATCATGTAGATTGACTTTATTCTTCCTCTTCCACAAATGCACAGAAATGACAGAACTTCGGGCAAATAGTCTTTCTAGAACATTTCGGTTCGCCGCCCCACCGGCCTTCCGAAATTTACAAGGGGGAATGTGAAGTTCCAGAGGGGGAGCAGACCAGCGGGAGCAACCACGGGATTTGATGGGATAACTTGATTAGATTAAAAGGTGGACTCATCTTGGAATTGAACTGGTTGATTCTTAGTTGTAAGTTTAATTTACCAAATCATTTTTAATGAGATGCAGGGGGGGGTTTCTCTCTCTCATTTTGTGTGAATTTTACGAGGTTTCAAGGACATCCAATGCACATGTTGCGTCTTTTCGGGATTTCAAAAAAAGACTCCAATTACTGCATGATCGACTGGAGTCTGGGAGGCGGTGGTGTTTCAACGATGACATAAGGAAAAATTTTAATTTTAAAGAGTCCCTTTAAAAACTCCTCAACTTAATGGTCATATTTAAAAACACATTTGTCTCTGATTTACTCAATTTATAACATTGATTACTACTGGTTAGTCTACTGCCCCACTCCATAAAGAAAGAGATACCACTTCCATAAGAGAGTATCCTGACCTACGTCCCAGTACCCTGATGTCCCCACAATCAGTGGGTAGTCTCAAGCCCAAAGAGAAACATCCCCGATTGTTTTCGAAATCTAGTGGCCATATCTCTGATGATACCACCTCATTGGTAACGCAAGAGCCTAATCATAATGACAGTGAGAGTGACGCTTCTAGTGTTATTAGTGAGGCTGTTTCAACTCACAGAAGTTTAAATGACAATTACACCACTTTGGACCAACCTACAAGTATTAATACCATAAGTGGTAACACATCCCCTAGAACACCAAGAAAGAAAGGTCAGTTTTCAAAATTGGCACAAAAGATTTCCATGACACCATATAAAGGTGGGAACTTCTTTAGATCCAGTTCAACCACTTCATTACAACGAAAATTTGAAGAGAAGACGAAGAAGGAACAATATCAAGATGCTGTCAAAGAAGCTCATAGACGAGATTTTGATAGATGGATCTTAACTAAAAAGGATAATGTTCATGCCAAATTTAATGACCCTCTGTTAAACTCAGAGACTCGTCTCACGGTTTTCACTGAATTCTTTGATGCTAAATTAAAGGGAGAACAAATCAATGATGAAGAGCAAAAAGAAGATCATTTAGCTTATTATGCTGTCAGTGCCATCAAATTCATCAGTGGTGTGGATCAATTTGTGACTGATAGTGTGCTTACAGAATTTACAAATTATGATTTAAAGGGAAAGCAAAAGATGAGAGTATTAAGTTCTCATGACAATTTCTTTGGGATTCAATTCCCCTGGCAATTTGCCCTTGATAACCCAAAGGCTGATTTGTACAATTTCTCCACAAAGCAACTTTTATACACTGTCACTGGTCAAGAGTATCATAAATCACATATTGGACCTTCAAATTTCCATGTCATCCATGGGAAAACTAATACAGACTTACCCTTTAGTGCATCAAGTTTCAGTTTCTGTCTTGGTTATTCACTTTTCTATAATTTGCTTAAAGCTGACTGGGTCCCCGCAATGAAAGAATATCACAGAGTTTTACAACCACAAGGAAGCTTACACTTGTTCTTGATAGACTTTGATGTTGTCAATTGTTTGAGTCCTGTCTATTCTAATTTCTTTGTTAGAATTAGAGAAATTGCACAAAAGAGAGGCATTGATCCTTATCCATGCAAACATATCATTGGATATTTAAAAGAAGCTGGCTTCAAGAATATCAAATATTCAGTGTTATCATTAAAAAGAGGTTTAAACAATCAAGTTGGGAATATGATAGACTATGTTGTTGGTTATATCGAATACTTATTGTATGAAAAAATTGCAAGTCTGGAACTTGATGAAGATGAATTAGAAGATTATAAAGAATTGAAATTGGAGTACCATCAGGCATTAAGAGATGGGAAATTGGTAGATGAATTGGGTGATGCTTATTGTATGTTTGTTTTTGGGAAGAAGGAATAGTTGTGTTTCATGAAAATTTATGTTTTCATAAGAAGTGATTATTCTTATCATAAGGTGAGTTCGTAAGCATAAGGTTCTTTCTATAACCAGATACTAGTAGGATGCACATCTCCGCCTATTACTTAGGTCTAAAAATTACGCATCACCATTCGCCCCAAATAAGCAGCCACTCAGAGTAAATATCAGCACTAAGAAAAATAACCTCAGTTCGCTCAATTTTCTTTTTTTTTCTTTTTTCTTTTTCATCAAAGGAAAAAAACCAAAAAAGATATCAAAAAAACATCAATGTTCAAACTCATCGTTTTATGGAACTTTTCCTAAACAGATTCAATTGTGTTGGTAACTTGTTTCGAACAGGCATCAAAGCAAAGAACATCAGAAAAATGTCTACGCAACACAAGTGGAACGCCCAAACAGTAAGTATTTCCCTTCAGCGCTGGGCGGTGGTGTATTATGGATCTATAAGACATAAGACAAGGCATAATACAGCTTTGTGACAGATTTATTTTACCGCCACCATCACTGACTTTTAAACATCGTGAAGAGCGCCTATACTAACTGAACAAAGGTCCGTAATACCTTCTTGGATTACTTCAAGGAACGTGGCCATACTTTTGTGCCATCTTCCTCTGTCATTCCCTTTGATGATCCAACTTTATTGTTCGCCAATGCTGGTATGAACCAATATAAACCAATCTTCTTGGGTACCGTTGAACCATCCTCAGACTTTTATTCTTTGAAAGCCGCTGTCAACTCACAGAAATGTATCAGAGCCGGTGGTAAACACAATGATTTGGAAGATGTTGGTAAGGATTCTTATCATCACACTTTTTTTGAAATGTTAGGTAATTGGTCCTTTGGCGATTACTTTAAGAAAGAAGCTATTGGTTACTCTTGGGAACTGTTGACAAAAGTATATGGTCTACCAGCTGACAGATTATACGTTACTTACTTTGGTGGTGATGAAAAATTAGGTTTAGGTCCAGATTTAGAAGCTAAAGAACTTTGGAAGGCCGTTGGTGTTGAAGATGATCATATCTTACCAGGTTCTGCCGCTGATAACTTTTGGGAAATGGGTGACCAAGGTCCATGTGGTCCATGTTCTGAAATCCATTATGATAGAATTGGTGGTAGAAACGCTGCCTCATTGGTTAATGAAGATGATCCAAACGTCTTAGAAATCTGGAACAACGTTTTCATGCAATATAACAGAGAAGCTGATGGTTCTTTGAAATCATTACCTGCTAAGCACATTGATACTGGTTTAGGTTTTGAAAGATTAGTTTCCATTTTACAAGACGTTTCTTCAAACTACGATACCGATGTTTTCCAACCTCTATTTGCTAGAATTCAAGAAATCACTGGTGCTCGTGCCTACACTGGTAAGTTCGGTGCTGAAGATGTTGATGGTGTTGATACCGCCTATAGAGTCTTGGCCGATCATGTCAGAACTTTGACTTTTGCCATTGCTGATGGTGGTGTTCCAAATAATGAAGGTAGAGGTTATGTTCTAAGACGTATCTTAAGAAGAGGTGCTCGTTACGCTAGAAATTACTTCAAATACCCAATCGGTAATTTTTTCTCTCAATTGGCTCCAACTTTGATTGAACAAGTTAAAGATATCTTCCCAGAAGTCGCCAAGAACAATGACATGATCTTTGAAATCTTAGATGAAGAAGAAGCTTCCTTTGCTAGAACTTTAGACCGTGGTATTAAATTGTTTGAACAATATGCCAGTTCCGCTCAAGCTTCCAACAAAGTTTTGAACGGTAAAGATGTTTGGAGATTATACGATACTTATGGTTTCCCTGTCGATTTGACTTCATTGATGGCTGAAGAAAAAGGTTTAAAGATTGATGAAGAAGCTTTTGAAAAAGCTAGAATTGAATCCTATGAAGCCTCAAAGGCTGGCGGTAAATCCAAGGGCGCTGAACTAGTTAAATTAGATGTCCACTCATTGAACACTTTGAAGGAGGACAATATTCCAAAGACTGATGACTCTGCTAAATTCGGTTTCGATAACATTGATGCTAAAATCTTGGCCATTTACGATGGTGAAAATTTTGTCAATGAAATCAGCGACATAACAAAACAATACGGTATCATTTTAGACAAGACTCCATTCTACGCTGAACAAGGTGGTCAAGAATATGATACTGGTAAGATTGTCATTGATGGGTCCGCTGAATTTAACGTTGAAAACACCCAACAATACGGTGGTTACGTTTTCCACACTGGTAGACTAGTCGAGGGTACTCTAAAGACTTCTGATGCAATCATTGCCACATATGATGAACTACGTCGTTGGCCAATCAGAAACAACCACACTGGTACTCACATCTTGAACTTTGCCCTAAGAGAAGTTCTAGGTGATGACATTAACCAAAAGGGTTCATTAGTCGCTTCTGAAAAACTAAGATTTGATTTCTCAAACAAGCAGGGTTTAACTTTACCAGAATTAGAAAGAGTTGAAAACATTTCTAATGATGAAATCAAGAAGGCTCAAACTGTTTACTCCAAGGAAGTTGCCCTAGATAAAGCCAAGTCTATCTTTGCCGTTAGAGCTGTCTTTGGTGAGACTTACCCAGATCCAGTTAGAGTCGTTTCCATTGGTCATCCAGTGGAAGAAATCTTAGCCGCTCCAGAAGATTCAAAATGGCACGGTGTTTCTATTGAATTCTGTGGTGGTACCCATGTTGCTAAGACCTCTGAGATTAAAGATCTTGTTATCATTGAAGAATCAGGTATCGCTAAGGGTATCAGACGTATTGTGGCTGTTACTGGTAACGAAGCTCTTGAAGTTCAAAGAGTCGCTAAGGAATTCGATGAAGAATTAGAAAAAATCGGTGCTTTACCATTCGGCCCAGCCAAGGAAAAGAGTCTAAAAGAAGCTGGTGTTAAATTAGGTCAATTAACCATCTCAGTACTATCTAAGAACGCTTTAAAGACCAAATTCACCAAATTTGACAAGGCTTATAAAGATGAATTAAAATCTCAACAAAAGGCTGAAAACAAAAAGACTTTAGATGCTGTTAGGGAATATTTCACTGAAAACGAGAAATCCGACTTCCTGGTCAAATATATTGACATCAGCTCTAACGCTAAGGCCATCACTGAAGCTATTAACTTTATCAAGACCAAGAACCCAGAGAAATCCATTTACATATTCACTGGTAACTCTGATAAGGTTGCTCATGGTTGTTACGTTTCTGAAAAAGCCATTGAAAAGGGCGTTGATGCCACTGAGTTGGCTAAATCTGCCTCCCAATTCATTGGTGGTAAGGCTGGTGGTAGAGGTAACATTGTCCAGGGTATGGGGGACAAACTAGATGGCGTTGATAAAGCCGTGGAGGAAGTTGAGAAACTGTTGAAGGGTAAACTGACCATCTAGATATCTGTGCCAGTGAGTCACTTCCCCATGTTTCCAGTACTGCATTATTAATATTACAACTAATTATCTTATACAATAGACCATGTAGCAGCAGTACATGAACTTGGATTTTCAGCCGTTGTTCCAGCAACCCCGTAGTCCCTGTTTCCCTGTTTCCCTGGGCATTTTCCGTTTTTTCTTGAATCTGCCAGTGTTGCGCTAGTCCAGAAACTACGGACTTAAGATCCCAGTACAAATTTTGTTCCTGTACCCCGTATTCCCATTCACCGACCCCTCCAGAACGAGAAGCGATAGCCAGAATCTACAACAGAAACTCTCAATTAGGAAAATCATTGAGAGTCAATGTCTTAAGGGGCAAGCGGGTCTGGTACGATATGAGTCTGTGTATAATAAGGGAGCAATGCCCATGATTTTGGCTTTTGGTTAATCCTTTTTGCACTTGACTGTTCTAAACCAGACACCTTTTTACACACACCCATTGACACATAATGACCATTGAACTACAATATAGCTTCGCTGACTTGCCACCTGAAATTGTGCTGAATATTGTTGATCAACTGACTCCACAGAACGATCCAAGAGCTTTACTGCCGTTGCTGTTAACCACAAGAAAGTTGGGCTATCTAAAGAGATTTCTATACAAGAACATTCTGTGCCTATTGTCCGCTAGCAATGATACCCCAGATCAACAACTGATTGAGCAGGCTCAAATTCAGTGCTCTTCAAAGGGTAAATCCTTTAACTATCACAATACCACAATCATCACAAACTCGGAATCCCTGAAAGGACTCCTGACCACTTTGTTCTTACATCCTCACCTATTGCATTATGTTGATACTTTTGATGTCAAGGTTATCAACTACCATTTGGACAACAAATCAATGTACAAGAGTCTAAATCATCTTTTCGAAAACCACCCAAAGCAATTCAAACAATCACATCATAGTATCCCAACCTCCCGTGTTGAATTGGAACAATTTGACCAGACATCATATAGCGGTTTGCTAACGAATTTTTCAGGCTACAACAACAATAGCAACTTCCAACTATTCCAGAAGAGCAACATCCAGGGTCCTACTAGAGGTAGTTGCCTATATGCTCCAAGAGATATGTCATTTGATGACTTGAATTACCATGATTTACAGTTCTTAGAAACAATGGAGGCCCTGGCAACATTCATTCAGAAAAGTTCAACCTTAAAGGATAAGTTGAACATGGAATTGCACAACTTGAACTTTGTGATGGAACCATCTGTTGACTTCAGTTCTAAGTTGAGACTTCCAGAGAATTATTTTGTCTCTTTGTCATTCACTTGCTTTACTACAAAATTTCAATAAGACAAATTTATAGAATGGTTCAACTTTACAACAGGTGCATTAGAATTTAACGTTTTTTCTTCCTTTTCGGAACAATCATAGTTCATCATGATCGTATTCTTCCTCTAGAGCATCCTCGTAGACTTCTTCAACTTCCTCTCGTTCAGGTAGATCTTCTGGGGTATCAGGGATGCCAAAGACTTGATCATGAAGTTTCGAGATCTCAGAGTCATAAACTGACCATTCTGGAATTTGACGGCGTGCTCTATCCAACTTTGGTTCTTTAGTCAATGGGTTGTTACATAAGTCAATGGTCTTTGCAGTCTTTAAACTCTCATCATCACACCAAGTCTCACACCATAACCAATCCTGTGGTAATGAAAAGATCTTTAATTTATGTTGTAAGTTGTTTGGTAGATCTTGATCCAAGTTTGATAAAGATTTTGGATCTCTTGATAATGCCTGATAATTTTGTCTTAAAAGATCGCCAGCTGCAATTTGTCTGAAGCGTTTCAAATCAATCACATATAGAGCACTGATATGATATTGGAATTTATCATTCAGGTAATTCTTCCAATATCCTTGTTTCCAGAATCTGAAACCTTCCATCTCTTCTCTCGAATCACCCATTGGTGTGTATCCATATGGGGCACCTTCTAAATCTAAGTCGACCAACTCTTTCATGTCTGTTCTAACAATTTGATCAGCATCAACAAAGATGACATTGTCCAAATCTTGTGGGAATAACACATCAAGGAATAAGATCTTGTAACCCCAAATCGTTCTTTGCTTTTCGCGTTGACCTCGTAACCATGATGGCCATTTGTATGTGATTAGTTCATACTCGAACCCATATTGTTCAGCCAAATGTGGTAGGAACTTTCTAAACGTTGGTGACATGTAATTGTCGATTAACCAGAATTTGACAGACTTGTCTGTATTCTTCATCACTGAAACAGTCATGATACTCATTAGTCTTTCGTATAAGTGACCACTTGCAATTGTAAAGATATTGATGTCAGCATGTTTTTGCTTCTTAGTTGGTAGCCATTTGGAGAAGAAACCCGATCTTTCTTCTTCTTTAGTACCTTCTTCGACATCACTATCTTCTTCAACAATCAAAGATTGGCCTTCCATACCTGGCTTGTACTCCACCCTTGGATATATCTGAGCACCATCAAGGTTTAAAATAGGCAAAGTTATAACATCATGGACTTCAGGGTTAGTATTCTTGAGAGAGTCAACGCTCAACAATGAAAAGATCTCTGAAGATTTACCTGTTTTGATACTTAAGTCCCAAAGACCTGGATTAGCCTTCAGTTGCAAATAACCGTAGTTTGTCATCACATTTGTATCTGAGCCAGGGACTTGAATTTGTAACCCAGTAGGAGCATCACCAATCTTATCAATAAATGCATTACCCTCGATAATAATGTTTTCCAATTCATAAATACCAGTTACTGGGCCTGATTGAGACACTAAAACGTTATCCAAATCGGAAACACTTTCCTTGGGGATAACAATCCATGAAGATGGAACATCCATATCCAAAGTGAACAGGGTCTTTTCGGGAACATTTTTAAAGCTGATGAACTTTCTTTCGACTAAGGAACCTTCTGAATCAAATTCAACCCGGGACAGATGGTTACCACGATAGAACCTTTTAATTGGTAATTCTTCCAGTTTATCCTCTGGTTGAAGTAGAATTTCCACTGACACGAAATCAAGATCTTTGATAGACTTCAATAGGAAAAGCAAACGCTGTGCACTCTCATGTGTTGGATCAATGGAGGCAACAACATGCACAGGACTAGTAGTCTTATCACCAAATTTGATAGCCTTTTCAGTCTTTACATTGGTCAAATCTAATCTTGCAATCGATGTGGTGGTCAAATGGGTCTTTTCAATGAAGTAAGATTTTGAAATCAAAGTTGAAAAAGCTTCAAACCAGTCATGGTAATCTCCAAAGTTTGGAACAATTTCAGCGTGCTGTATAACAGCATTGGCTGAGGAGATCCTTGTTTCTAGCTCTTCAGCAGTGAAGTATTCAAGAACATCAGCAGGGATAATAGTATCAGAAAGTTCGAGGTACCGACCATTGAGCAATATGAAATTTTCAGCTTGGATATCAATTGAGGATAGTAGTTGTTCAATTGTTGGGTTCTGAATGAAAGGAATGAACTCATGTTGTTCCAATATTCTTTCAATCGTCTCAATAGCATGTTCAAGTGATTTGTTCAAAGATTGTCTGATCACACCAATGAAAGTAGCCTCATCCGATTGATTGATCACTCTTACTTTGAGATGGTTCTTGGTCTTTGAGGCATATTTCAACACTTCTAGTAATTGATTCAAAGTGAACTCAGATCCCAAGCTACCACCAAGGGTTAAGGTGGCAACAGCAGCATTCTCCTTTACTTCACCAACTGTGAAGTTGAATATTTCGTTCTCAGAAAACTTTATTTGTTCAAGGAAGGCAGGCGTGATGACCTTGTAAGAAAACTGTGTCTTGTCTTCTGGTGCCACTAAAACATTACGGACCTTTTTGGCCTCAGCATAAACGATATCACTTAATTCCTCTGGGAATCTGGCTCTTTGGTTGTAGATCAATTGAGTGATGTATTGAACATCTTGACTGACCTGCTTAGTCAATGAATAAGGCCAATCATCATTCAGTTCAAAAAAGACGCCGTTAACGATGACATAGGAATGTTTGACATCGAATTGGGATACAAATGGAGCAACAAATTCTCCAACGTAATCACGGTCAGTGAGTCTCTTAGGTTTGCCCTGGCCGATTTTTCTGATATACTTATAACCTTTCTTCACACCTTCAGTTTGAATCAAATGGAATAGGTTATTAGCAAGAACCCTGTCTTCCTCTGATTCTACCAATGGGACCACACCGACTCTTTGTGGAAGCAAGTTTTGAACAACAGCACTTATAGTATGTTTCAAGACTTTCAATTCTTCTGGGTTTGATAAGTGGATGGCGAAGACAACAGTGTGTAGGTTCTGTTTCAAGGGTGGAATTTGACCAAATTGAACCTTTTGAAAATAAACTTCCAGTTGATTTGGTAAATCCTTGTAAGTAACATCATTCTCAATATCATTGAAATAAATTACCGGTGAGTCCTCGTATTCGATCTTATATCTTGTAGTGGTTGCACGGTTCTTGTATAGCGACAATAAAGAAAATTTTGATAGCAAATCCTTGACAACGCTGAAATCAATACCTAGATCTTTAAACTGAGTTACATAGGCTAGCTCTTCTTTGATTTTCTTGTACAGACCAAACACATTCTCCTCAATTGGTTGTAAGAAGACACCATTGACTAGTAGTAAACTCTCTGATGGAACAAGACCCAATTGTTCATTATATTCCTTTTCTTTCACAAATTCTTCGTCTATAGGGTACTGAGATATCTCCTTTGTGTACTTAGGCAAGTCCTGGATGACATTCAATAGATTATCAAAGTTTTCAGAGTTATTACTGGAGGAGACGACAAGTGAACCTAATCTAAGACCAAGATCTTTAATATCAGCCTTGGAAACAGCTTCGATATCGTCAGCATAATTGTTTAAGAATTCAAGACCACCATTACTGGTGGCGTTTTCAGTCTTCAACACTTTTTGCTTTTCACCATTGCTGAAATCTCTATCGTCAATAACAATGTAATCAGTTCTCTTCAACGTTAAGTCAACCCCAAACCCAGCCAATAGTTCCCTATCTTCAGTGTATTGTGGGACATATCTCCAAACAAAGCGAAATTTGCCATCTTGGGACGATTCATAAAGATTTGAAATGAACTTTTTGAAGACAGGATCTTTAACATCACCATACAACATTAATATTGGACCGCTTTCACCAATGACTCTATCAAATGGTAATAACGATACTTTGTGATCACCAGAATTGTCTGTCATCAAGGCATAAACGTCATCTGGATTGCAATAAGTCACATCGTTGTATTGTAGCCAAGTCTTGGGAACGGAGCCGCATTTCTTCTTTAATTTGGCTTGGAATTTTGGCAGTACAGTGTCGTTGTAGTACTTATAGTGGGCTATGATTCTTGGTGAATGGTACTTGTTGGCCAACGGTATTTCATAAAGAGTACGCTCAGAAGGTGTCAATTGATCAAAGATGGATTGGTAGAGTTCTTCATCAGTTGAGAGTATATCTTCAAGATCATCCTCATTAATGGCAAAGCCAGCAATTTTTGAGACAGAACTCAGGTAGTAGGACTCATTCTCCGAGGCAATAGTCTCTCTGTGTTGAAGTTAGTATTTCCTCTCATGACACTTGACTTGGTTCATACTTACAGCAAACGCAGTTCAAACGGCGGATTCTCCCAGTTTGCAAGTAATTGGATATCGACCTGAGCACATACGACGCCCAGTATCAGCAGCAGTAAACTTCCAAACGAAAGAAACATCGCGTATCTATCTCAGATTGACGCTGTTAGTAGCGCTTTTAGAAATCTGATGTTGATCTTTGTTAAGTGGTCAAAGTGTGTGAGCTGTATGTCAAAGTAACGAGGTAGTATGCTGCCCATACCAGATAGTAGGGAGTGTCTGTACCAGAAGACCAGCTAGGTAACATAGTTGAACAGCTAGTATAACGTCGACGTTTAATACTACTTAAAAAAATTGAATTATTCTGTTAATTAAAACAATATTAGAAGGAAACACGGTTGAAGTGCCCCTTATGACGTTGGCGTGTAATATATATAGTTGGGTAAATCGAAAATTAACTCTATAAGTTGATTTAAAAAATGCAGAAAGTTTTTGAGAACCACCAAATGATGACATTGATGGTCAGTTGAAAACAAATAAACAGAAAGCCGTTGTAAAAGTGTGCAGAGGTCGATCTAGTGGAAAGACTCAGAATTGAAGTTCAAATGTATGTATAGCAGGAGACATATCATAAAAGCGTTAAAAGTTGGGTGAGACAGTTGATGTCATAGTGTAGTTTGATGGTGTGATTAAATGTGTTCAAACAATGAAAAGATCTTGTCTTGATGAACATAATCATTATCAACAATGTTGACAAGAGCATAGTCAGTGATAATTGAGTTTATCAAGGCCCTGGATTCACTTCCTTCTTCATAGATTTTACTCCATTCATCAGCAATTCTGAAAACTTCATCTTTCCAAGCTAAGAATGACACTTTTTCCACAATGGTTGGTTGTAGAACTTCTTGACCTGGGAAGATCCCCCAAGTGACAGCGTTGGCTGTGTCATCTCTAGTATTTGATTGTAAGTTGTCTTCAGAATCAGTGACAAAATAAGTTAGCATGTTGAAGTTGTCCTTGGAGTTGGCATTGCTGTTAGTTGGTTCGTTGATTTCTTCGATTCTTGATATCAAAGTTGCAAGTTTGGCCTTTGGGATCAAAAACTCCAAGTATTGCTTTTGGTAAACAAAGCCATTTTTTGGACCCCAACCGTATCTTGGATCACTTGACTCAGCGCCATTTACAGAAGGTTGTGAATTGACAGTGAAGATACCTTTCTTGTTGACTTCGAATAGTTGTTGTTTGATGGAATCAATTTCTGAAGTGACTGGAGTATCGGACCATGGTAATGATGAGATCTTACCATCTAAGTATGAAATGACCAATTGGGCGAAATCAGATAGATTCTTTGGTGACCCCCAAAGTTCAATAGCTCTTTTTGGTGATTGACGTAGTAGGCCAGAGGTAAACAATTCAACATCACCAAAGGCTGCAGAATTTGAATCACCCCATCTACCATTTGGAAACTCGTCCCAGTTTTGGGTTCTTGAAATATATGAGTACTTTCTGTTCTTCCAGAAGATTGGTCTGACAGTTTCGTTGTTTCTGTTTGGGTTTAATGATTTTCTCCATGGCAGTTGATCAATGGTTTCATCCTTTTGTTTGACCAGGTTCAACTTCTGCAAGACCATGATTGATGATTTTTCCAAGTTCATGGTGTAGAAATGAAGATGTTTAACATAACCTGAATCCACTAACTTTTGACACATGTCAGCGACCAAATCGGTACCAACCTGTCTAACTGATTGATCATCATCCTTCACTTCGATCAGTCTCTTTTCGAATTCTTCAGGAATGTTGATTTCACACCAAGTGGCTCTTCTTTTGAAGGCTGCATAGGAACTGATTGGCATAACACCTGGGATGATTGGGATGTTAATACCTTTGGCTCTTAACTTAGCAGACCACTTGATAAAGTTATCAGCATCATAGGCCATTTGTGTAATTATGAAGTCGGCACCAGCGTCGACTTTTTCTTTCATGTATTCAATCAAGATATCAGCGTTAGGTTCTTCTGGATGACCTTCTGGGTAGCCAGCGACACCGATATCAAAGTGATCACCATATTGTTCTCTAATGTATTTCACAAGATCTTTAGCATGTTTGAAACCACCTTCGACTTGGGTCCATTCACCACCCTCTACAGGGGGATCACCTCTTAATGCTAAAATGTTTTGGCAACCAGAATCATATGCTTCCTTTAGGGCATCATCAATCAATTTCACAGGCATATTGGTACAAGTCAAATGCATACAAGTTTCCAAGCCAAGAACTGATTGAGCAGTGGACACAATGTCAGTTGTCAAATTGGATAGTCTTCCACCAGCGTTCCAGGTGACATCGATGAATTGGGGATTCAGATTGTACATTCTATCCATTCTGTCGTATAGATTCTGGACACCTTGAGATGTCTTTGGGACAAAAAACTCAAAGGAGAAAGTAGGTTTCTCGCTTTGCTGATGGGCCTGCTGCAACTTGTGGCTGATTCTCATGGTGGATCAATTGTACTGGAGCGTTGTCAGTAGTACAGAGAGAGAAGACGTTTGTATCTTTATATGAATCACTCAAGGCCAGTGTTTTTTTTCCTCGACAATATTTTTTTTCACATGCATGTTTATAGATTTGGTATGGGAAGCATTTCAGATGTCAATTTATGAGTATACGATTGACTTAAGTGGGGCTGTTACGAGAGCTCAAGTGATAAAGATACATAGTGAAAGTGCCCAGTGAGTCATTATGCACGATAAAGGGAAAAGACAGATCCTGTGACACATTTTAGCCTCAGGCCCAAAAGACGACCCGTGCGTGGGAATGGACCAACTTGGGTCATGTACGGCTCAATTTCAACACAGTCACGTGACAATTACATAGTCTCAAGGAGACCTATAGTTTCAGCTTCCAAATCCTGTTCAAAGTAGAGCGCCTTGGCGCAGTGGAAGCGCGCAGGGCTCATAACCCTGATGTCCTTGGATCGAAACCAAGAGGCGCTACTTTCTTTTTTCATCAACTAAATTTTTACAACTGGTATACTCTCAAGCAACTACTTGTTTCTGTAAAGTTTAACAATATGCCTTTTGATTATGAGTCCAAAATTCACCATTGTACGAAAATTGTGTTTTTTATAAAATTTTCCAGAGAAGGCCTTGTTCATCCTCCATGGGCGGCTAATCCCAACCAGTAAATGAAGTGGCATGTATCACAAATCTGGAGTTTAAGAAAGTCTAAAGGAAAAATCATTGGGTTGTGGAGAGTTTTAACACATGCGTAGGACCCTAAAAACTCTCTTCTAACTCTTATCTATATATATACATATACATGTCACTGTTTTCGTCAAGGCACGTAATCTTATTGTTAACATTTATAAGATCTCTCCTCTCTTGAAAATCTTGATTTTATATAGCTTTGCCACCACCATCTACGCCTAAAGCTCTCCATATATCCAGGCGGTAAACCTTTAGTCCAATGGCTGTGCTTACAAGTGTATCTTCAGGGCATTCAGGGTTTTTGAAACGGTTTTCAGCCAAGTTGTTCTGTGACAATATAGTGTTTGTCCAAGGTATCACTGAATCTGAAAGAAAGGAAGCACCGATATCATACCTCTGTGGATTGCTTGAGTTCAAAGTCAATAGAGACTCTATTCCCATCAAGTCCTTAGTTGTGAGGTTCACGGGTGAATCCAAGGATTTGAAACCAGTGAGAGTTGGCGGCATACTATCCCTGATTAGGGTTGAGAAAACAATCATTGATGACACTTGGATCCATGAGACTGAGGGATCATGTTTACAAAAGGGAATTTATCGTCTGCCTTTCAGATTCATCATTCATCCAGGGATTCCAGAGTCTGTTAATTGCTTCATTGGTGAAAAATCGTACTTTTTAGAGGTTTTGGTTAACGAAGAGAAAAGATCACCATTGAAGCTCTTCAAAAAAGATATACTTGTCATTAGACGCCCTGCTGAGGACTCAACTTTGAGCACTGGTGCGTTTGAAATGTTTCAAAAGGTTGAAAACTTTGTGGAGTGCCATATTATGATTTCTCCAAGGCTGGTCCAACTCAATGAGAACTTGAACATCTTAATCAAGATCCGTAAACCTGACGGATTTCCAGAAGGGCGGACTTTGAAGCTATCAAGAATTGACTTTATGATCGTACAGAAGATGTTTACTCCTGGACTGGTATACGAAGTCAACTCGAAAAGTCCTAAATACAATTTGAGAAGAATGAAGTGTCTTCGTTATAAGCCTGTCGAGATCCAAGGAGATGGAATAATCGAGACTCACCAAGTTAAACTCTCAGAATCCCCAATTCATGATATCACACCATACACTAGTAATAATGGCGACTTTCGGCAGCAAGAGGATTGCGATGAAATGGCACTTACCCATCAAGTGAGAGTTACTTGCTTGTTCCACGTTCATGACAAATCTGAGGGCAAACATGTTCTTCCCTTATCAAAACTAAGACTTGCAAGATACCAAGTTTCTTTGACTTCAAGAATCCATGTCTTACACCCAAAAGTAGGGGAGTATCAACATCCACCATTATACTCACTAGAGGATAAAGAACTGAGTATCACAAAATCCTCTGTATGGTGTCACACTAACGGTCGCTGTGAGAATGATTTCTCTCCTGCCTACAGTTCCAAGGCCAGGAAGGGTAAACGTTCTTTCTTATAGAGCCTTCACACAGGACACACATCCCTTTTAAGAGCTAAAAAGTTCCTCAAAATTTGTATCATGCACTTCACGATGGTCATTGCACCCTTGGATAATTTAATCCTCTTTCAGGTAATTGGGATGATGTCGTAGGCGCTTTTTTCCAGGCCACCAATTTATGTCCATGTAAACAAACAAGTCGCGCTTTTTTTCGCGTCCCATCCAAACCAGGCAAAGTGGCCCTGTCGGCTACATAAAACTCGCGTTTCTTACTGGACTGTGCATCTTGTAATAAAGGGACTTTTGTTGAAGGAACCAGACACGACTCCCGATTGGGAATAGAACTTGAATGCAATTGGACTGGTGCATGAAGGGGATCTCTACAGGTTTTTCCATTTCGTTGTATAAATTCTTTAGGAAGTCTTTCATCATTTAGCAATTTGAAAGGCTTCACTCCATCAATCATTTTTTATAAAAGGGAGGCCTCTGTTTTAACTTCTCTACTTTCTGTATAACCACAGTTCCACACAACCAGACATCACTATGTTATCCAGATCTCCCTCTCCTCCTAAATCACCTAAGAGACTAGCCCTTTCCTCCAAAGATGGAAACATAAGGCAGCCCCTAACCAAGAGCAACACTCCTCAGCTATCACCACAAAAGTCCTCTAGTTACATTCCTAGATCTTCGACATCGCCTTCCCGTACACCATCGCCTTTGAAATCCAAACCATCTACGTCCACGATATTCAAATCGCAAGTCCAATCATTAGGTTTCACTATCTTTAGTGATCCAAAGGACTACAGCGCTGACTTACAGCTAGCATCATCCAGCATCAGTGAAGATGAAAATGACCTAACACATCAAAAAGAGAACATAACGCCAAATTCTCCAATACGTTCCACTACTAGAAAACGTAAAGCTTTATCAGATCTGAGCATACTGGACTGTGCCCCTGGATATATCCACTACCACAAATACACCAAATCTGTCCCTGTGCAGTTGGATGAACAGTGGACCAATTCCAAATATGAGAGAATTCCATCATACATCACCCCACCAAGAGTTAATCGTACACGTTATATCAGCTTTGAAACTGAGAAGCCAAAGCAAATCAAGAGATCCAATTCCAATGGGAATATTGACACTAGTAAAGTTGTTAAAAAGTTGGTGTTCGATATTTGTAAAGACTGAAGGATTCTTGAAAACAACCTATAGGTAGTTAAATGTAATGTATTATGATCGTGCTATTTGTAGAGTGCTGACTTGTTATATTTGAGATGTTGGCTGACTCCTTTATTCACATTCGTAACGCGACAGCTAGCCTGATGGTGCTAAGATATGGAAGGAGTATTTTAGATAAGAGAGACTATACTTGGCGTACAATGTGCAGGTCACTTCTTTGATTCTACTTGAATGTTCGAAATGTTGCATCTCAGCCTTTATTATTCCACATACAGAGAGAAATCCAATTACAAAGAAGTTCATGAGTGATCTTTAGCTCAACATTCATCATTTGGAAAGCAATTCTATCCTCCAAGCACATACTCTGGTTATCATATGAACTTACAGCTCTCGAACGAGTATAAACATGCCCATTTTCTTCCCATTTCCATTGCAGACACAATTTTCCTCTTTTTGGGTTAATTCCCTTATGGAAAAGTAGAAAAATCGATCTTTTGTTTATGTTCCGCGAATGGTTTGCTGGCACGAAAGTAGTTGGCAGACACGTTATCTGTGATATTATTACCCGGTGCAAATATTAATATGTCCTTTGAAGATTTAATCTGGACCTTTTTTGATATTTGTTTCTTCTTAGTACTCAGTAGAGCCTTATCATATTCTTGGACTTTAAGATTCTCTTTCTTTGTTCCTCTGTTATTTCAGATGATTTAACTGTCAAAAAAACCTTTAAAATCACGGTCTTTTCCCTCTGTCTAATATTCTCTCTATAAGTGGCCTTACCGAACTCTGGTATAATAAACAAACAGTTTGGGTTTTTAATTTTCTTGAATTTTTTCCATTTCTCAAATTAATACCAAAAGTTCATTGGAAGGCAAATCAAAGCCAGTTTGAATCATCAAAGCTCTTGTGTGTCATTCCATCAAACTTATCTTTACTGTGCGCCACTGTTTTCATAGTGATCTCAAATATCAGCGCTAAGATCTTTGACATATACATCACCTGTAAGATCTAGATTGAGCATCTGAAAAGCTTAAGCACCACAACCATAAAAAAGGGGTTCCAATACAATGGTAAGTAACAACACCAGAAATTCAGACATAATCAGAGTGGCTACTAACACGCTCTTATAGTCTACAAGTGGGAGTCCAGAACAGAGAATTGACAGATTCTTCCTCAAGACAGACCCAAAGACCGAAAGATTGAAAGACAAGCATGAAACCACCACGAGATTCAAGTATCTATTGGGATTGACTGACTTATTCCGACATTTCATTGATCTGAGATCCTCTAGAGACCCTGCCATCAAGAGACTATTGAAACAACTGGACGCTGAAAAGAAATCAACCTCATCGAAACGGAAGTCCGCTACTCGTCATAGAAAGACTGAACAAGAGGAAGATGCCGAATTGATTCAAGATGAAGAACATGAAGAAACAACAACAGTTGTAACTGAATCACCAAGCTATGTCCATGGTAAATTAAGAGAATATCAAATCCAAGGTCTGAATTGGTTAATATCACTACATGAAAACAGTCTTTCTGGTATCTTAGCCGATGAAATGGGTTTGGGTAAGACTCTACAAACTATATCCTTCCTTGGGTTCCTAAAATACAACAAGGGTATTGAAGGTCCACACATTGTGATTGTTCCAAAATCTACTGTTGATAACTGGAGAAGAGAATTCGCCAAATGGACACCTGATGTCAATGTCGCCGTTTTACAAGGTAACAAAGAAGAGAGAGCCGAATTCATTCGTGAAACCGTGATGGAAGCCAAATTTGATGTGCTAATCACCTCTTTTGAAATGGTTATCAAAGAGAAGTCTGCTTTAAAGAAAATTGCATGGCAATACATCATTGTTGATGAAGCTCATAGAATCAAAAATGAAGAAAGTGCCTTGTCTCAAATTATTAGATTATTTTATTCAAAGAACAGATTATTGGTCACTGGTACTCCTTTACAGAACAACTTACATGAACTTTGGGCCCTGCTTAATTTCATCCTACCTGATGTCTTTGGTGACTCTGAAATCTTTGACCAATGGTTCGAGAACCAAGAAGATGATCAAGACGTTGTGGTACAGCAATTGCACAAGGTTTTATCACCATTTTTGTTAAGAAGAGTTAAAGCTGATGTTGAAAAATCTTTACTACCCAAGAAGGAATCCAACTTATACGTTGGTATGTCAGAAATGCAAGTAAAATGGTATCAAAAGTTATTAGAGAAAGACATTGACGCGGTTAATGGTGTTGTTGGTAAACGTGAAGGTAAAACCAGATTATTAAACATTGTGATGCAATTGAGAAAATGTTGCAATCATCCATATCTATTTGAAGGTGCTGAACCTGGTCCTCCATACACTACTGATGAACATTTGGTTTTCAACTCAGGGAAGATGGTCGTATTGGATAAATTGTTGAAGAAGATGAAAGAACAAGGCTCGAGGGTATTAATCTTCAGTCAAATGTCCCGTGTATTGGATATCTTGGAAGATTATTGCTATTTGAGAGAATATGAATATTGCCGTATTGATGGTTCTACATCCCATGAAGAACGTGTTGCTGCAATCGATGATTACAATGCCCCGGATTCTGATAAATTCATCTTCTTGTTGACAACGAGAGCTGGTGGTTTAGGTATCAACTTGACCTCGGCAGATATTGTTGTGTTGTATGATTCCGATTGGAATCCACAGGCCGATTTACAAGCTATGGATAGAGCTCATAGAATTGGTCAAAAGAAACAAGTTTATGTCTTCAGGTTTGTCACTGAGAATGCTGTTGAAGAAAAAGTCATCGAAAGGGCTGCTCAAAAGTTGAGATTAGATCAATTGGTTATTCAACAAGGTAGATCAGTGAGTAAGAACAATACAATTGGTAACACAACTGATGATTTGTTGAGTATGATTCAGTTTGGTGCTAAGGATGTCTTTGATAGTAAAGTTTCACAAGTTGATACGGACATTGATGAAATCTTGAAAAAAGGTGAAGAAAAGACCGCTTCTTTGAATGCTAAGTATTCTGCCTTGGGTTTAGATGATTTACAGAAATTCACATCTGAACAATCGGCTTATGAATGGAATGGTGAGAATTTTGCAAAGAAGAACAACAATGGTGGTCAATTCTGGATCAATCCTGCCAAAAGAGAAAGAAAAGAACAAACTTACTCCATTGATGGATATTACAAAGATGTGTTAAATCCAACTGCTTCTCCACAACCAAGAAACCCTAGAGCTCCAAAGATCATCAACATGCAAGATCATCAATTCTTCAACCCAGCTTTGAAAGATCTTTTGGACAGAGAACAATTGTACTATAAGAAGAGCATCAACCATAAGATTTCAGTTAACGACTTTGATGATGATGAAGATTTAGAAAATGATGGTCAAACAAGACAAGAAAAGAGAAAAGCTGAACAAGAGAAGATCAACAATGCTGAACCATTAACAGAAGAAGAAGAACAGTTGAAGCAAAAATACATTTCTGAAGCCTTTACGGATTGGTCCAGAAGAGATTTCACCAATTTCATCCAATACTGTGCCAGATTTGGTCGTAAGAATCTTGAAGACATTGCTGATCTATTCCCAAACAAAACTTTGGAGTCTGTTACTGCCTATTCCAAGGTGTTCTGGGAGAGAATTAATGAAATAGAAGGCCATGAGAAATACATTGCACAAATCGAGGCTGGTGAAAAAAAGAATGAAAGATTGTACAACCAATCCAGACTATTGGCATTGAAACTTGAACAAACGCCATTTCCATTGAGTAAAATGCATATCAATTATCCCCCAAATAACTCCAAGAGACTCTACTCAGAAGCTGAAGATAGATTTTTACTATATACTGTTAACAAATTAGGCTTATTGAGTGAGAATCTCTATGAAAGAGTTAAGAATGAAATCAGAAGATCGGAACATTTCAAGTTTGATTGGTTTTTCCAATCACGTACTCCACAAGAACTGTCAAGAAGAATCAGTACCTTGTTATTAGCTGTCACGAGAGAATTCGAAGGTCCTGAGGCTATGAAGAGAAGAAGAAATAGACTGATCAATGAGGGAACAAACTCACCAGCAATTAGCCGTCAAGGTACTGCTGAACCACAGGGCAGTGAAACGCCACAGGTTTCCTCCAATGGTGTCGCTGCTGTTATTCAGGTATCTGATGTGTTAACTCCAAGTGGTCCTGAGCGTAAGAAGCTGAAAGTTTAGGAATGTCATGATTGAAATGTTACTATAACGATAACCTTTTTGTAGATATGCTTTATTGAAATCGACAAATATCCTGGTGAGTAATCCTCTTGATTAGTAACACAATAGATTCCTCTGGGAAGCACAGTGGGCATAGTCAACACTTGGTGTTTGGGAGTTTCTAGCTTAGTTATTGTTGATGTGTCCCTTACCACTCCCCACAATCTCCAGTTCTGTGAAAATTTAAGGAGTAACCAATGAAAACAACCTCATTCACAACCAAACAAACAAAACACAAACAAATCCTCCCAAACCTTCCAACCAAATGCTCTCCCGTGCCCGCTCTCGTATAGGTGCCCGTGTGCTCAGCAATGCCGTCCAGTGGCGTAACACGCGTGCTTTCCATCGTTCCACTGTCCGTTGGGCAGAGGTTGAAGTGTTCATTGACGACATGTCCGTCAAGATCGAAAACGGCTCCTCCATCATCCAGGCCTGTGACAAAGCTGGTATCACTGTTCCTCGATACTGCTACCATGACAAGCTTGCCATTGCCGGTAACTGCCGTATGTGTCTTGTTGAGGTGGAAAAAGCTCCCAAGTTGATTGCCTCCTGTGCCTTCCCTGTTAGAGAAGGGATGGTAATCAAGACCAATTCTGAAAGAGTCAAGACCTCAAGGGAAGGTATGACAGAGTTTCTATTGCAAAACCATCCGCTAGATTGTCCTGTTTGTGACCAAGGTGGTGAATGTGACTTGCAAGAACAATCAATGAGATATGGTTCCGATCGTGGGAGATTCAATGAGGTTGCCGGTAAGAGAGCTGTTGAAAACAAGGCCATTGGCCCATTGATCAAGACATCCATGAACCGTTGTATCCACTGTACCCGTTGTGTGAGATTCCTGAACGATGTTGCTGGTGCTCCTGAATTCGGTACTTCTGGTCGTGGTAACGACATGCAAATTGGGACATATGTTGAAAGAAACCTAAATTCTGAATTATCTGGTAATATCATCGATCTATGCCCTGTTGGTGCCTTGACTTCAAAACCAACTTCATTCAAGTACAGACCTTGGGAATTGAAAAGAACTGAAACCATTGATGTTTTAGATGCTGTCGGTTCAAACATCAGAGTTGACTGTAGAGGTATTGAAGTAATTAGAGTTTTGCCTAGATTGAACGACGATGTTAATGAAGAATGGATCTCAGACAAGACTAGATTTGCTGTTGATGGTCTAAAGACACAAAGATTGACCACTCCATTGATTAGAACAGGTAACAAATTTGAACCTGCAACATGGGATGAAGCATTATCCACCATTTCAGCTGCTTACAACAAGATCCAACCAAAAGGTAGTGAATTAAAAGCCATTGCTGGTGCATTGACCGAAGTTGAATCATTAGTTGCCCTTAAAGATCTATTTAATGCTCTTGGTTCTGAAAATTTGACCACTGATGACATCTTGAGAGAAAATGAACCTACCCCTTACGATGCTGACATCAGATCAAACTACATCTTTAACTCATCTATTAATGGCATTGATGAAGCTGACCAGATCTTGCTGATCGGTACCAACCCACGTCATGAAGCCAGTGTCCTAAATGCTAGAATTAGAGGAAGATGGTTAGATAGTGATCTAGAGATTCATCATATTGGTGAACAATTTGAATCCACTTTTGAATTCAACCATTTGGGAGAAGACGCTAACGCATTAAAGAGCAGTTTAGCTGGTGAAGTTGGTAAAAAACTATCAGGTGCTAAAAACCCACTTATCATCATTGGGTCCGGTGTTACCAATTCTCCGGATGCCTCAGCTATCTATTCATTAGTTGGTAACTTTATTAAATCTTCAAAGAACATTATCACTTCAGAATGGAACGGTCTAAATATCTTACAACGTGAAGCATCTCGTGCTGGTGCCCTTGAAGTTGGTTTCCGTAACAGTTCTAAAGAAGCTGCCTCCACAAAGCCAAAATTCATCTACTTGCTAGGTGCTGATGAAGTTAAGAACAAAGATATCCCACGTGATGCCTTTGTGGTATACCAGGGCCATCATGGTGATTTGGGTGCCTCATTTGCTGATGTCATCCTGCCTGGTTCCGCATACACTGAGAAATCTGGTACTTATGTCAACACCGAGGGTAGAGTGCAAACTACCAGGGCTGCTACAAATGCGCCAGGTTCAGCAAGGGAAGATTGGCAAATTGTGAGAGCTCTTGCTGAATATTTGCAAGTTTCATTGAAGTACGATGATTTGTATTCATTAAGAGCCAGATTAGGTGAGATATCACCAAACTTGACCGTTCACAATTATTTGGAACCAGTAACTGCTGAGATTTCTCAATTGGGTGTCCAATCCTGGTCAGCATTATCTGGTGCCATCACAGGCGATTCTTTGAAGAATCCTATTCAAAACTTTTGGATGACAGATGTTGTGTCTAGAAGTTCTGTCACTATGGCTAAGTGTATTTCAAGCTTTGGTGAAAAAGGTGACAAGATTTATGATGACAATCCAGAGATTGCCATTGCTTAAACTGAAATGATGTGACTTATTTATTATTTATTTCCCTATTTATTAACTTATTTATCCTATTTATTGATATTTATTCCTTGTTTATTCTTGCTGTTTGGGGGAGCTTCCATTGTGTTGGCATGAGGTCTTTTGAATGGACTATACAGATCCATTTTGGAAGTTTACCCATATCTATGGCAGTTCAATCAATACTGAGTAATATACACTACTATCTATGACGATTAACAACCCCCTTGTCTTTAATCTGTAACTACTGATCGAATACGCTTAAATACATTGTTCATTAATCATTAATTATTGGCATTGATACTAAGATCCACTAGGATTGCCAAATACTCTTGGGATTTCATCGAGAATCGACTTCAATGCCCTCTTGCTCTCTACCACTTTTGTTCTTTGTATGGGCTCCACTCTTTCCACCCTCTTTCTGGAATCCAATATCTCGTTGTTTTTAACTTTTTTGATCATTGATCTGTTGACTCTATAGTCCGAAGGTCCTTTATTGTGCCTCTTTAGCAGCTCAAGCACATTTCCAGCATTCAAAATATCAGGTAGTCTACCATCATTGAGTAAATGACTTCTTTCTTTGATTTGTTCGTTCAATGGTTTTGAGTATCTTGGGGGAGGAGTTTGGTTTCCTATTGTAGCAAAATCCAAGAAGGACTTCTTATGGTATCTAAACAAATTGTGAATCGCATTGTATTCTGCCTTATATGAAGATTCTCTTGAAGCACCGATAGATAGCAATTTCCCATTGATAGAAGCAGCAACAACATGGACTTTATTGTCAGTCAAAGTCACAGTGTCCAATTGTAATTCAAAATGTGGTTTCAAGATCTTTTGAAGAGTAGGAATTTGATAATTGGTCTTATTGGTCTTTTTCATACATTTTATAGTTTCATTGAAGAATGCTTTATCCTCTTCTTGGGATGATTTGGTTTCATCTTCATTTTCTTCTCCTCTCGAATATATATCCTCAGAGGTATCTAAATTGTTCTTCTGTTCAGTAAATTCTTCAATTTTCAACTTCACGTCCCCTGATTCATTCTCCATCTTTGCAAGACTGGCAGATTCAATCCTAGAATGGATCGATTGCAAATTATACTCTCCTTCACTGATCATCTCTTTATAAGCAGCATCTAATGACACTTGAATCAACCCAGATATCCATTTTCTAGCCTCCGTTAAGTTTCCACTTCTATCAATGTATAACAGAGCAACATACATCTCAAACAGATCAGCATACTTCTTTGGATGTGCATCAGTTAAACTATGTTCATCCAATAGGTATTCATCCAGTTTATAAATCTTTGCCCAAGCACCAAAGACCAAGTTTGAATTGAACAAATCATTGAGTATCCTAAAGTTATTAGCATCGATCTTTGGATATAAATCAAACAGGATATCACCTGTGAGATGCTTAAGGACTTTATCACCGATTAATTCCATTCTTGAACCTTCTCTCTTATCAATTGTTAGACGGTTTCTAATGTTTCGGTTGTTTATCAGTGGTGGAGTAGGTTGAATTACTGGGTTCTTTAAAGGTTGACAGAGTGATTTAATGGGGAGGTCCCAACCCAAGAGGATCTTACTGACGATCTTCAAGTCTGACCTGTGAAGGATAGCGGACATTTGGCATTTGTTGATTGGTTCTTTAGAAACTATTTATGTCTAATTAGTTTATACTCGGGAATTTTTCACTTTATGGAGGTTATATAGTAATATAGAGCAGTGGTAGTAATAGTATTATGTACACAATGTCACAGTTTACCCATTCTATCAATCAGGGGCACTATCAGCTGATTGATCCATTTCTTAACTTCTATCAGATCTTTCCCACAATCATCATAGTAACCAGCAATAAACATGTTGAAATATTGAGCAAGTGTAATGTTTGTTGTATATATGTTTAGCTTCTCTTTAGGTATCCTCATTTCAAACTTATAAATCCTAGCAAAGTATAAAGGAAGAGCCTTTAAAGTGGTTAATTTAGCAGCAGAAGAATCCAATTCATAAGGAGTTGCAGAGGGCATCACTGTGAACAACCTCTCTGTTAAGATCAGATTCAATATTGAATCGCCCTTCCTACACATATTCTTCAAATAATCATGATCAGTATGAGCTCTATTGAACATGAGATTGTAATTCCTTGTGTCTTTGAATAAGGGGAGATTGGGGAATTGGGAGATATCCATTGGTGGTAGTGAAACCTCTCTTTGTACTTGCTGTTCTGTCTCTGGTGATGAGATCTTATTTTGGTTCATCTTGTTTATCAATTTGTATAGGATATAGGTCTTATCTTTCGCTGGATGATTAGAAATTTCGATCAAAGTCTTTCTCAGCAGTGATCTGTTGATTCTGGCAATGGGGAGAGGCATCTTGAGGTGAAATATATATGAGATATTGAGCAAATGGTTTAATGGTGATGGTTAATGGTTGTGTCTCGGTAAATTTAGAGAAAAGAAAAGAAGAGCATTACATTATTACACTTACTAAGTATCTAAATTGAGAAAGCTCCCCCACCACCATAGAAAACTCACCCAACGTTAACCCGGTGCAAAAATGTCCCAAATGACCAATGATAAACTTGGGTGGAACCTTAACAGATTCTTACAACTCAAGAAAGAAGTCCGGAACTTTCAGGACTCATTTGAGAACATCTTAAGGTTGGCTTATTCACAAGAAGAACTAAATGCTCTTTTGCACAATGATGATTGTCCTGTTGACTTAAAGGATCTTGCATCACATCCATTGGTTAACATTGGCAACAGTTTAAAGTCCAAATTGGAAGTTATTAAGCCAATCATTGATTTATCTCAAGTTCAATTGCCTTCTCATTCCATCAAAGACTTATCATTAACACAGGGACTCAAACGTCACAAAACTGATAAATCTTCCATTGGTCAAGCAACTTTAGATCGTATCCCTAATGCACCAAAGATTGAAAACAACTCCACTCTTGATATTGTCTTCACACATAGCTCTGCTGTCAATAACCCTAGTTATACTGTCAATGTCAGTAATGAAAGGTTAACCATTATGGGTGATGGCATTCTTCGATTCCTCCTCAGTGATATCCTATACCGCAAGCATCAGTATAATCCTAAGGAAATGGCTATCTTGAAGCAATCATTCCTATCCAATCACAACCTTTCAAGATGGTGTATGGCTTATTCGTTTGAGAATCATATTATCAGTGACATGAATAATATGAATAACATTAGTGATGATTCTGGTAAAGTCAATGCTGATCTATTTCAAGCTTATGTCGGTGGGTTATACCTCGACTCTGGCTATTCTCTTGAAAGAGTGAAGCCATGGATCTCTGAATTGTTGAACTATGATATTAAAAGTGGGAATATCTCTGCCATTCAATCCCCTTTACAAGAGACCACAGATCCAAGACTAAATATCCATCAATTCAACCAAAAGCATACCTACTCTACATCTACAACTATCCCATTGCAATCTAATTCCACATCATCGGAATCAGTCGATTTAGATTTTACCTCATCAACCCAACTATTTGGCAACCTACAGCAACAACAACAACAACAACAACAACCTCAAAAACTGAAACTGAAGCGGAAACACAATCAACCTGCTCAAGTTCCAGATGATCAGATCAGGATGGCTAAAGAAGCCATTTACAAAAGAGTCAACCCACCATTCATCCCAGAATATAGAGTCTACTCCAAGGCTCAAACACCTTCTGAACCTTGGTTCAAGATCGCTTGTCTTGTACAGGGTGAAGTTATTGGTCTTGGTGAAGGCCATAATATCAAAGTTGCAGGTTCCAGGGCAGCTTGTAATGCCCTGATTTTCCATCCTGACCTAATTGATAAGTATGAGGAATTGGCAAGAGGTATTAAGAACGGTTCTGGGAAATTTCATGCATCAACACTACCATCATTTGAGACACAGTTAGCTGTTATGCACTCATCAAATGCTTATAGCAATGATCAGATGGAGTATTGAAGTTTGAAGAAAACATATATATAACTAAAATTATCGCTAATAACATCAGCAATTAATACAAAGTTCTTACTAATGCTAAAATCATATATTCTTATAACTACAGGTCACATCGCCTAACCTGAATATTGAAAAGCAGCATTTATCATTCTTATCAATAGATGAGATCCCGTAGTTACCATTGTTGTCTAGACCCAAAGGATGAATTATGATTCCCTCTATTGTATGGTTTAGGAGAACTTTTAGAATATTGATCATTTCTTGCTCTGGACCCATTCATACCTTCAGATCCGTTGTTACTAACGGTTGAAATTCTTGGAGGGAGGCCACTAGATGATGAAGATGTCAATCTTTCAGAGTTATCCGCATCATTTCCTTTTGGATACCCTCCCTTCGTCCTCTTGATTGGTTTTCCTACTTGTGACTGACCTCTTGGAATGGATGCTCTTATTTGAGCATACTTCTCAATTAGTGCCTTATCCTTTAAGGCAGCCATAGCAGCCCTTGTACCAGCTTCTTTGATGTTCATACCATTACCTTCACCCAATACATCACCATCCTTAGTTTTAACTTGCACTACAAAGTCAAATATATCTTTCTCTTTAGACTTTTTGACAACTTCATAATGAAGACCCAATGCAGCAAACCCGATCAATGAGTACAGTTCACCTTTGGCATTTGTATTCAAAGGTGCTTTGGTGTTGTTCAGTTGTTCTCCAATAGCATTATTACTGTCTTTTAACAAAGGTTGTGCAAGCTTCTTTAGCCATTCGTAGACAATTGGATAATTATCAGTTGATTCAGTTACAAGACCACCAATATAAGCTTCAAAGACATCGGCAAAGATCTTTTGTTTACCTTCCAAGACTGATTTATCAGTATGCAGTTTTAATTGTTTGTCCAAGCCATAACCAACGGACCATTTTAGTAAAGTTTCATTATTGATCAATTTTACTCTCATTAGTGATAATTCACCTTCGTCAGCATGAGGGAAAGCGTTGTAAACGATCAAAGTCATTATATTATTCAAAATGGAATCACCTATGAATTCTAATCTTTCATTATGACCTTTCAGAGATTCACTTTTGGATATGAACAGTTTGTCCCTGATTAATGACTTATGGGAAAAGACTTGGATACGAAGACCACGATCTTTAATTTGTGGAATAGGAGGAAGGCCTCCGTTTTCTTCTTTATCATTATCTTTATCCAGGTCATCACCTTCTCCCTTAACATCAGTTTTCCTAACATGGAAAAGTTTATTAACTTTAAACTCCACATCAGTTGGTAACACGTCGTTATTCTTTTCAAAATCCATGATATGGTCAAATAAAGGCAGTTTCTTCTCTTGATAAAGGGACATCAGTTGACTTGCAAGTACCAGTTTAGATCTTTTCAAGGCTAAGATGACCTCTGTATCTGAAGTTGTATCATTTAAAAATTTCTCTTTAATCTCTTCCAATTGCTTACTGTTTGGAGCATTAGACAGGATGGTCTTGAGGGAAGTTTGTAACTGAGAAACAGCATGTTCAATTGACAGAGCTTGGGAAAGACCGAAACTGGTATTCTCTTCATCTTTGACAATGGATGAGCTCTCTTCAACACGGGCTTTTTTCGAGTTTTTATTCTCTAAAGAGTCAGCAGTTGAAGTATTACTCTCATCATCATGACGTGATCTCTTGCACATGGTTGTTGGGTTTGGATCTTGTGGACTTTGAGATATAAAGAACGTATATAATACTAAAATCTCACTGTTTATGTCTCTTAAATTTTTTTTTTTTTAATTTTTTTTTCTTTTTTCTTTCTTCTTTAGGGTTATTAAATACTATAAAATTGGATTAAAACTACATGAAAAGGGCTTAAAATTGGGGGGCATCAGGGCATTAAAATTTAAATTTACCTCCTTCTTCATCATCTTCATCATCTTCATCATCTTCATCATCTTCTTCATCTTCATCTTCTTCTTGCTCCTTTTTGGAGCGTTTCTCTGGCTTAATGGACTCCTCTGGGGCTTTTCTCTTGTTATCTGAGTTCAAGTCATAAGCCTTACCAGATGACAGGAAACCTTTCTCTGATTGGACTCTTTCTTTCAAGATCTGATATAGTTTCTTAGGCTCAATGTCTTCTGGTTGCTCTTTGTCTTGGAGTGTCACTTCAGCTAATGGTACATCCTCTTCTTCACTCTCTGGTTCTTCATTTTGTGGCTGTGATTGTTCCACTTGTTCCATTGGTTCCTTCTCTTGCTCTCTTTGTTTGATGGCATGAGCTGTAGGTAGGAAGGCATCGATATCCTCTTGTGGTAACAGGGCAGAAGCTTCGTCCTCTTTTTGTCCTTCTTCCTCTTCTTCCGCTTCTTCTTCCTCTTCTTCCGCTTCTTCTTCCTCTTCCTCCTCCTCCTCCTCCGAACTTTCTTCATACTCTAACAACTTACCAAATGGTTCTTCATTTTCTGTACCAGCTTGACTGAAGTCAACACTCTGCTGTTCAACATCTGTGTTGAAACCAGGGATCAACAAGTCTGGATAGCTAGGTGGTGGTCCCAAATGTTTCATCTTTGCAATCCAAGGCAATGAAACTCCCCTGGGTATACCTAATGCTTTTCTCAATTGTTGTGAAATAACACCAGGTTTGAACTTGGAAGTTTCTAATTCATCAGATTCTTTCCCTTCGAAATAAATCTCACCAAATCCAAATAATCTTGGCTTCGCTTGAAACTTGAAGAATGCATCATATAACTTTTGATAATCCATGTCTAATCTGTTCATCTTTGGTTGCACTTTCTCACGGGATATCTGTTTCAAAGAACGTTCATCCTCCTTTGTAGTATCTCTCATATCAGTGATACCCGTCTCAGCAATATATTTAGGCAACTTGAAAGCCTTCTTTTCAACACCTCTTCTACCTGACAGGTATTCTCTCTTGTGTTGCCAATGGGCAGGTACGGGGACATAATTCTTATGAGACTTGATGGCAACAACAAGTTTTGGATCAGCAGCATCAACATCATACCATTGAACCAATTCTGGATGTTTGGCTTGCGCTTTCAATTCAGCCAATGGGATCTTGTTGGCCTTCCTTAGCTTCTTTTTGCTAACTTTAGGTGAGTTTTCCTTCTCTTCATTGTCTGAATCTTTGTATAATTCATTATTCTTCTCATTTTCATCATCACTTTCCATAATATCACCTTTAAACACATCTTCCTTCGTCGATTGTTCAGTATGGAATCTGTCAAAGACATGTTTGAATTGTGCAAACTCAGGATTATCTAGCAGCTTATCAAGTTCTGATTCGAAAACTTTACCATAATTGTCAACACCAGCCTCTTCTTCCTCATATTCCTTCGTTCCCGTTGTACTAACATCACTCAATGTAGACTTGTTATTCTTATTCTCTACAGGCTTAATAACCTGTTTGGTCTCCACTTTAACACCCGATTTCTCCTCTAACTTCTTCTGTTTCAGCTTCTCACGACGCAATTGGTTCTTTGACTTCTTCTGTGTCCCCATAACGATTAATTGAACCTTTTAAAACCACCAAATTCCATACTTAAAAGGTAGTTGATAGTCTCCGATTTTAATTTTCTTTTTACTTATCAAAACTTTTCGGTAAGGCCACTCCCTATCCAAAGTAAACATAGAAAAGGTCAATTTTATAGTGTGTTTAATACCAGTATAAATCCTTAGTAAAAGACCTTAGTAAAGAAATGAGCAATGATAAGTATAAATACCGTGTGGAGATTCAGCAGATGATGTTTGTCTCTGGGGAGACTATTGATCCACCAGTGGAGACCACGACGCTTATTGAGGACGTTGTTCGAGGTCAAGTTGTTGATATCATCTTAGAATCTACAAAGACTGCCAATGCAAGAGGTAGTAAATCTATTGCTCCGGAAGATATTATATTCCTGATACGTAATGATAAGGCTAAAGTGAACAGACTTCGAACATATTTATCTTGGAAGGATGTTCGTAAGAATGCAAAAGATCAAGAAGCTGGTGGTGTTGAAGGTACTGATTTAATTGATGATTCTGTGGGTCAAACCACGGGGAAACCAGGTGCTAAAGGTGGTGCAGACCTTGCAAAGATGAAGAAATCCAAAATTAGACTACCTTGGGAATTACAATTCATGTTCTCTGAACAACCATTAGAAGATGAAAATGAAGAACTTGATGATGCAGAAAGAGAAGCTACATTGGCCTCATTGAGAAGACTTAAAGCTGCTGATGATAGAACTAAAAACATGACTAAAGATGAATATGTCCATTGGTCTGAATGTCGTCAAGCTTCTTTTACTTTTAAGAAAGGTAGAAAGTTTAAAGAATGGGCCAATTTCGCAGCCTTAACAGATGGTAAACCAAGTGATGATGTCATTGATATCTTAGGTTTCCTAACGTTTGAAATCGTATGTTCCTTAACAGAAATGGCTCTGATTGTTAAGAATGAGGAAGAGAGTGTAAAGAAATTAAAATTGTCTGTGAAGCAAACTGATGGCCTTCAAAAGAGAAAAAGGTTATTTGATGGTCCTGATGAAGCTGCTAAGCCATTATCCCCTCAACATATTATCGAAGCTTGGAGAAGACTACAAGCTGTAAAACCAAAGGGGAAAGCTTTGAAGAACTTCCGAGGTGGGAGATTGTTATCTACTACAAATATCATTTAGCTTTGTTACTTTTTCGTTCATTAATTAAAATGTCTATGTGATCATGCAATTGTTTTCGTTATTTCCAATTCTTCAATGGACCATACAGTAATGATTGGGGTTCTATTTCGAAGTTTCTCTTCTTGAATGAACCTTCCATTCTTAAGTCTTCAACGCTTTTGTTGGCTTCAATCTCGCTCAGTTCTTCATTATATTGATCGATTAGCAAGTCAAATCTAGCAAATTCTCTGAAGAATGGTGAAACCTCCGTGGTGTATTTTACTTTTGGAACAAGGTCAAAGACAGATTTATTATACATCTCATCTTCAAAAGTGAATAATTGCATTGAAGAAGTTAAAGTACCTCTTGTCAGTCTCTTTGATTGTTTCAATTTGGACTTGAAGTAAAGTTTATCAAGGTTCTTGATTTTATTAACGTTAAGTAACTCAGGGATATATGGGTATGTAGGTAATAACTCTTGGAGTTGATTGGTTGCGTTAAATTCAAATGGTAGAATATCAGTATGCAATTCTTCATCATCTAATTGAAGTTCTTCACTGGCAAGTTCGCTTTCAATGGTTTCATGATTGATCAGGGAATAAGTGGCATTCTCAATAAGATTGGAGATGCAAAACAAGTCCATTTGGGAAGAATATTCAGTGATGTCCTTAATAGAATTTATGGAAGGTTTAAAACTTTGTGTGGTCTTCAAATTAACAGTAGTAATATTATCTGAGTTCTTATTATTCTTACAAATCATCTCCAAGTTGTTTAAACATTTTCTCAGATCCGAGTGATTCTCATCAATGATATGTTCAAGCACAGAATAATCAATGTTGAGATTATTAACCAACCCAATAAGGTATAAGTATTCCTCTAATTCACATCTCTTCTGCCTTTTGAATTGATAAACCTGTTGTTCATTAGCAGCAGCTTCCAAGATGTTCTGTGGGATAACTGAGAGGTCATTACATGTAACAATCAATGGCCTTCTAGAAATCAAAAGCAAATTTTCCAAGACTGACCAGAAACCTTTATCCTGTTCAAACAAGATATCAACATCTTCAAATAAGATCACACCTTTCTGGAACTCATTATCATTAACAGTACCTTGATTTTGGTGAACCAATTGCGTGGTACTCATCTCTTTCAA
The DNA here is from genome assembly GCA_030579075.1 of Taiozyma dajiaensis. NCBI lineage: Eukaryota > Fungi > Ascomycota > Saccharomycetes > Phaffomycetales > Wickerhamomycetaceae > Taiozyma > Taiozyma dajiaensis. The sequence continues at coordinate 364,675 of JAKUAB010000002.1, forward strand.
ATTGGTCATAATGTCCTTCCGACCTCTGTATTGTGAAGCATTGATCTCATGGACATAACCTGAAGCTTCTTGAACCAACGAGTAGACAGCAGAACTCTTACCGACACCTTCAGGACCTGCAATGATCATCAATGGAATATAGGTCTCATCTTCGGTAGATTCATCATATTCTTCACGCACAATGAAATCATCCATCCCATCATAATCGTGTCTCTTGGATTTAACATCCAGTCTCTTGGTATGTTTCTTCAAAATCTTGAAAGAATTGGAGAGCCAAAGCTTCATAGATTGGATCACTTTGTAATCAGTTAAATTATCAATAGCAGATTCAGGTTTAAAAGCATTGATCCAAATGTCAGTGATTGGTTTGTGTTCGATCAACAAATTGATAAACCTTTTGTAATGAATGTTTTTCTTTAATTTTTTAACCCTGGTTTTGGCAAGTTCATATAAATCTTCGTCACCTTTGTATTCTTCGAATACGACTCTGTATGGTGGTTCTTCTTTGTTCTTAATACTCTTCAATTCATTATAATCCAGATCGTCAATTAAACGAGCCTGATGTTTGGCAGGTAGATCAATGGCTCTGTATTGGATGGTCTCTTCCTCTGGATATTTAACATGCATATTCTCCTTCATTAGATCAGGAAGTGGCATTTCCTTTAGTTTATACACATTGCTCTTTGTTGTTGTTTGCTTGAGGGATAACACGTCCAATAATGATTTAGCACCAGGTTTGAAGACGGCTGTGTCTTGAAATCTTGATTCCCTTGTGGTGTCAATGGACTTCAGCAGTTCAGGATTGATCTTCAGTGTCACTGAAAGTTCTTTCTTCTTACTGAAAGTCTTGAACATGTCTTTCATTGATGTGCTTTTGTTCATAGACTGTTTGATCTTATGTTCAATTTCTGCAAGTCTTTTATGCTGTGGTTTGTACTTGAAAGATACCACTAGTGAACCATCAGGTTGGTTCTTCTTCTTTTTATATTTTCTCTTTTTGCGTTTGGCCTTGTTCTCAGAGTTTTCATCATCAGATGACAGGAGTTCAACGATTTCAGAGGCTGGAGAGCCCTCCTTGGTATCCTTCTGGTTTCCAACGAGGATATCTAGGGCAGTGATCCCACTCTTTATTACGGGTGGTACATCTTCAGCTAAGACATCACTGGGTATCAGAACAATATGTCTATCGTCTACTTCAGTTTCTGTGTCATGTTCGGTTTCACAGCCAGAATGCACTTCGTGAACGGGATCTTTGTCTTCTTCACCATCATCGACAAAGCTAGGTTCCGGTTCAACTTTCTTTGACTTCGACTTTTGCATACCAGTGAGGAGGTCTCTAGCAGTGATACCTGACTTATCGCGCTTTTCACTCTCTTCGACAAGTCGTATGTTCTCTTCAGCTTCTAGCTCTTCGATGTCTCTCTTATGGCTCACATTTATATCTTGTCCCTTCCTTGTCCCCTTCTTGGTTAGAGATTCTTTCTTCGAAGCAACAGGTTTCACACTCTTGAAAATATCCATCACATTAACTTTCTTAAGCTCATTCTTCTTATTGTTCACATCAATCAATGATTCATCTTCCATACCTAAGGTATCATCTGTTTCAATATCAACGTTAAAACTACCATCAGCAACATCGATAAATTTGGGACTCTTGAGGTCGTTGTTTTCCCAGTCCGAGCTCATCAGAGGCACCAGTGTATGCTCTGCAAAGTCTATGTCCATTGACCAGTGCTGTGATGGTGATATTGACTAGTTGTTTATACCTGACTTTAATTTGTCTGTGTCTCTTGTAACTTTTTACAGAGACAAACGCGGTACACGCTTGAAATTTGTAGAATACGCGAAATTGTTATGTGTGTGGTGCTTACCACTAATATTGCCAGTTACTACAGCAATTATATTTGTAACAGAGGGCACCATCTACATATTAACAAGGAAATAGATAGCTAGATAACAGACTTATATACATTTATCTTATTATTTTCTTCAGTCATTAATCTTTTTGTTTTTGTTCGTTTCGTTTCATAATCATCAAAAAATTTTTTAAGCCATGGCACCTAAACCAACAACCAATAGTTGGGAGGCCACAGCTTTAGACCACATAACGGCCTTTTTACTTCTTTGTTCAATTTCAAACTCTTGCACATGTTTCATCCAGTCGATATAAATCTCAGTGGCAATAGAATCCAATAGTTTACTTTCTTTCAAACTGGAAACCTTATCCAAATCACTTAGTCTCTTGACAACACGGAATGATAATGGTGGTAAGGACCCCGTTTGATTTTCATCCATTTCCTGCCTCTTAGTGTTGATGTATGAGATGATTGGCTTCAATTGCTCATAGGATATGATTGGTTCGCCATTGGATAATCTTGGTAATTCATGTGGGATGATTGCCTTTAATTCATTGAACTGAAATTTGAAATCAATAACAACGTATCTTGAATCGTATGGAACCTTAGTATCAGGGTCCAGAGCCGGTTGCATGATATCAGCAGTGACTTCAACTTTACCATCGGTTAACCAATTGAATTGCATCCCTGTTAGACCAATATCTTCAATATCAATCTGATCTAATCTGAATCTAGTGATTCTTTTCCATGGATTGAAATCATTTTCAACATCATTCACGTATGCTAATTTATGTTGTCTCTTGTGGATAGTGTATAACGAGTCGTTGATGGAGCCATTCATAGATGCAACGTTCCAGAAGTCTAAGAATAACCAACGGACTCTAACCTTTGGTAATTCACAATTATAAATCGAAATGTTCAACGGTTTTGTATCAGATTCCAATACTTGAAGTTTAGAATCCATGATTCGGACACTTTCAACTTCATACTCCTCATTAGGGAAGATTTCAAAGTCTGCTGTACCTTCTTTAACTGCTCTTCTATCAATAATACCGGACATACCAGTGATTTCAACATTTTCAATCCAACCTTTTAAATCTTTCCATTTCCTGAATGATAAAGTCAACTTCATTGATTCAATTTTTAGGTCCATCTTGACCTTTCCTGAATTTTCATCATCAACGGTCTTAATTCCAACTTTCTTGAAATGAATCATACCTTCTTTCCATTCTGGAACAACGGCATCTTCAAATTTGACATCAAAACCTGGAGTTAACCATGTAATATACTTCCCAGTCAACTTTCCAACTAATTCTTTGGCAAACAATGAATTTAAACCATAGAATAACAATGAAAAGAAAGTGGTAGTACCTAACACGATCCATAGCAAATGGCTAATGACAATCCAGGAGAAGAAGGCAGCAATTTCATCAACGTTAAAAGGTCTATAGCCCTTGATCAAAAACCACTTGGATCTGATGGCAAATCTTTCCCATGGTCCATTGGCCTGGAGTAATAAACTCTCTTTGCTCTGCAAAGCATGTAATCTTGGGATATTTTGAAATTCTTGGGACGGGGTTTGTGGAGGTGGGGGAGGGGCGACCGTTTTTTTGTTCAATTCCTCATTACTTGTGGAAGGACTAGATGATGTTGATGTATGTAGGGTACGTAGTAGTGATATTTGAATAGTGTATTTGGATTGTTTTGTGTGACGTAGTTGTGCTTTGATGGTGGTTGGCAATAAATATCTTGCGGTTGCTCTCGAATATACTGGGGAGACTAGTGAGAGTCTCTTCAAGGACAGCGATGATATGAATGACATTGTCAGTTGAAGGTTCTATGTATATGGATGTGGGTTCAGTTTTCAATAGGATGGGGATGGCATAATATAAAAGGTGGCAAAGTGCACTAAATGTTTTATTCTTGTTGTACTTCTTTACTGATGAGATAGGATGGGAACAAATCGGATTTTTGACACAATGAGCAAAAAAAAAAATCCCCAGAAAGACACAATGGTAAAAGTATTTGGAAGGTGATGGATTTCTCAGTATGTATGGTAATATTGATATATGACTTTATAACTATTTAAATCAGAGCAAAATAACCGTAACTACCACTTGTTTTGATTTAATAGAGGTCTCACAAGACTTCTTTGTTAACTTTGAAACTTTCTCCAGACACTTTTTTCAACTTTTTCAACTTTTTCACTCAGTTTTTTTGCGGCCTTTGGACCTGAAGAAAAAAGAAAAGGAAAGGAATCCGCGAATTTTGTCAATAGAACGAATTCGCGGAAAGATCTTGAGGGAAAAAAAAATTTTGACCTCATCGCAAAAGGGAAGAGGAAAGAAGGGAAATAGATTAGTTTGCAAGTTCCATCAGATCACCTTTTTCCAGAATGGCTGCTCCTACCGCATTGAAGAAAGCTCCAACTGCTGCTGCTCCTGTAGAAGAATCCATACAGCAAACCGAGAAAGTACAACAGGGTGTCCCACAAGAAGAAGATGACGATGATGTCCTGATTGATGCCTCTGGTCAAATAGAACAAGAACAAGAACAAGAACAAAAAGACAAAACCACAAAGAAAGAAGAGACAAAGGGGGTTGTTCTTGATGCTGAAGGTAAACCACGCTTCAGCAGTGCTTCAAACTCTGGTGAAAAAGTCAAGATTGAAAGCCGTAAGATTCCTGTCCCACCACATAGAATGACACCATTGAAGAATTCATGGCCAAAAATCTATCCTCCTTTAGTTGATCATTTGAAATTACAAGTCAGAATGAATTTAAAGACCAAATCTGTCGAATTGAGAACATACGTTAAGACCACTGATCCAGGTGCCTTACAAAAAGGTGCTGATTTCATTAAAGCCTTCACTTTAGGTTTCGATATCGATGATGCCATTGCCCTGTTAAGATTGGACGATCTATATATCGAAACTTTCGAAGTGAAAGATGTCAAGACATTAACTGGTGACCATTTATCAAGAGCCATTGGTCGTATTGCTGGTAAGGATGGTAAGACCAAATTTGCCATTGAAAACGCTACAAGAACAAGAATTGTCCTTGCTGATTCCAAGATCCATATCCTTGGTGGTTTCACACATATCAGAATCGCCAGAGAGGCTGTGGTGTCTTTGATCTTGGGTTCTCCACCTGGTAAAGTTTATGGTAATCTACGTACTGTTGCATCAAGATTGAAAGAACGTTATTAAGATATTTGTGTTCTTTTTTATTCTAGTTTTGTGTTGTTTTGTATGTTATTTTATGGTTTTGGTCATATTTTTGGGAGTTTAATATAAATTTGTACATTAAGTAAACATCTTTCGTGTGAATTATTGTAGTGGTTGAACTCTAGAGTCTCTAGACTAAACTTTCACAAATTCGCGAAATAAATGAAAATCTCTGTAACCTGGGCAACTAAAAAATTTCCTAATAATAGTATTATAAAGACAAAGATAAAAGACAAAGACACTTACAATTCAAAAGAACTCAAATATTTTGTTGATCTATTTTAAAAATTTGTATATTTTAATTTCAACAGGAAACGAGCATTCAAATTCATTTCATTATTTTTTTCATAAAACTCTAAATCATCAGCAAATTGGGAACACTAAAAGCAAGAAGAAAGGTTCATTAGATCTAAGCTTGTAGACCTAATCTCTTGAATTCATCCAATAAACCTTGACCTAGTCTGGCAGGAGAAGGTTGGACCAAGACACCAGCGGATTCCAAGGCTTTGATCTTATCTTGAGCACCACCTTTACCACCGGCAACGATGGCACCAGCGTGACCCATTCTTCTACCTGGTGGGGATGAGACACCAGCAATGAATGAAACAACTGGTTTTGGAACGTCACGGGTCAAGTTATGTTGTTTCAAGAATTCGGAAGCTTCTTCTTCAGCAGAACCACCGATTTCACCAATCATGATGATACCTTCAGTTTCTGGGTCGTTTAAGAATAAAGTTAAAGCATCAATGAAGTTGGTACCTGGGAATGGATCACCACCGATACCAATGACTAAAGATTGACCTAGACCAGCCTTGGTGGTTTGATCAACAGCTTCGTAAGTTAGAGTACCGGATCTTGAAACAATACCGATTTTACCTCTCTTATGGATGTTTGATGGCATGATACCAATCTTACATTGTTCTGGAGCAATGATACCTGGACAGTTTGGACCAACTAATCTGGTCTTGGATTGAGTCTTCAAGATGTTGGCAATTCTTAACATGTCATGTTGTGGAATACCTTCAGTAATGGCAACAGCTAATGAGATTTCAGCTTCAATGGCTTCTTCAATAGCAGAAGCAGCGATTGATGGTGGAACAAAGATACCAGTGGCAGTAGCACCGGTTTCCTTGATGGCTTCCTTAACAGAGGCAAAGACAGGTCTGTCTAAATGGGTAGTACCGGCTTTCTTTGGGTTAGTACCACCGACGACTTGAGTACCATAAGCAATGGCTTGTTCAGCGTGGAAAGTGGCTTGTTTACCAGTGAAACCTTGGTAGATAACCTTGGTGTCCTTGGTTAACTTTAGGTTTTTAATGGTGTCAGCGTATGAGTGTCTGATAGTAGAAGTGGAAAATCTTCTAGCGGATTGTCTGAACATTTTGCAGTATTTGAAAGTTTACTCTGTTATAAAAAGAGTTTTATTACAGGTTGATTTTTTTTCTTTTAATTTAGGTGCTAAAAGTTTGTTATATATGTGTCCCACGGATTTTTGCCCATTTTGGATTTTTAAGTGGGAAGTTATAAGTTGATGGCACCATGGGCGATGAGGCAAAAAGTAGGGTGAACAATAGCGGGAGGCCTTAAAGCCGGGTTTTTGACCATAAAATTTGGTGAGAAGATAGCTGGAGAGCAGTACTATTGACCAATGCTCTTCAATGATATATTTCTCTTTTGTATTACCTACACATACTCTTCCTTTTGAGTCCTTCTTCCCCCATTTTGTGTGTACCACCAGTTGTCAACCTTTCAGTGTTTTTCCCACATTTTTCGCGGGAGGGAAAAACGTTCAACGGCTGTAACAAGAGCCAGGCGAGCTGGGCCGGGGACTTTTAGGCACAGACTCCAAAGGCTCTGCCTAGAAGTTAGGCAGGAAATTGGTTTTAGTATTGGAAGAGGATGGGAGATCTCAATGATATGGTACTATAAAATGATAGAAGTAGAGTCTATCTTCTACCCTCCTCCATTCTGTTTAACCCTGCACCAGAACCTCCATCCATTTCAGCTTCCCCCAGTGTTCGGCATTATACTCATCTCGCTTTTAAGAACACATTTGACACCTTTTACAACCACACCATTTTCTCCTGCAGAACCCACATATCAGTCAATTTCCTGGAGTGCAATGTCCCCTTTTCCACGGGTAAACCCATGACTCAAATTATACCGTTAGTATCTTGGTGGTGGCCTAAACCATTTCTGAAGTATCTTCTTTATGTTGGTTTCTTCGAGATCAATGGGGTGCTGGGAGACTTCCTAAGGTTACTCCATAAAAACTTTGCCTCATCGCGTCTTTCAAACTCCATGTTGTGTGTGTGTGTTTTTTTTTAAACCCGAGGAAAAAAATCATCTTGCAGATTGATATTAGATTCTGTTCTATCCCAATTTGGTCAATTCTACGAGTCACTTAGGGGATAAGAACATCCCAGTGATCCCACTATTCTCTCGCAGCTCTTGGACTTCCCAGCTAGCCCAATAGACACTCAGTTTCCACCGGAACAAACGCCACCACGGAACTTCATTGGTTAGTGTGAAGTTGGAACCGATCCAACTGGTTACAAGTACTCCCATCATGGCTGCTAACTACGATGATGATCGGTTGGTCAAATCATGGCAACGCCTGTTCGATGACTACAAGACTCTGAATGGCATTGAGAGTAAGACCAAGGTCTTGAAAGAAACAGATTCTATGGGTGTTGATTTCAAACAAGATGATAAGGATCCAGTCGCTAAACCCGACGAACAGAACACTGAGGCTGAAGAAACTGAAGCTCAAAAGCAAGAATCTCAGAGTAATAAGAAAGATTGATTGCTCTCTGATAATGTTACATATTCGTCTTTGTTGGCCTTGACGGTTTCCTCGGTGAAATAAGGCTCAATGATGGATTGGTTTCCCTTTCTGTGGGTATTAATCACTCAATCCTCTACAGACCGTTGAAGGGTCGATCACTAGTATAAGAGATATATGAAACATACCAAACCGTACTGATCAAACTCAGGACACAAAATGTGAAGGAATCGAGTCTGGCATTTAGACCACCCACCATGTCAAGCACTTCTCTTTTGAAAGAGTGATTGCTTAACATTGAGCTTTCTCAACTCTAAAAAGGTACTATCCAAGGTCAAACTCAACTCTGTTACACTCTATATACTCAACCAAAGACCTTAATACTTATTGTATATCCAATTGCCTATGTATTTCTCTTGTAAACCCAGCTCCCCCTAAAGCAAAACATCACCAGTTTTCGGTACGCGCAACAGAATCAGTCGCGATTTTTGACAAATTGAGAAAAGTTGTTCAATCAACTTTTAGGTGGGTATCAAGGTGATATAAAAAGATACTTCCCAGACAAAATACATTCAAAATCTAATCTCCCTTCACCATAATGTCTGAGACACCCTCATCCCCACAAACTGAGGCTCCCTCTCCAGGACCAACAATGGACTCCCCAGCTCCGCCATCAACGGGCTCCACCGCGTCTGCTACTACACCAGCTAACAAGAAGGCCAAAAAGAACAATTCACAGGCGAATAAGAAGGTCAGCGCTGATGTCCTTGAAAGAAGAAGACTAGGTCGTATAAAAGCTGCTGAGACGATGGCTAAAAAGATCAAGAAGTCTGGTATCGAAAAACGTGATAACCCATTGAAGTATTCCGTGTTTGGTAACATCAACTTGATCAATCAAAAGAACTATTTCACTGATTATTTGAAGAAAGATGAACAAAACTTCATTCTTCGTGAGAGGAAACAAATGAGATTGAATAAGACACTAGAGAAGAAAAATTCTACGAATAACAAAGACACAGCGACACCACAAGTCGAAGGTGATGATGATGAAGAGGATGACGATGAAGATGATGATAACGAAAACAACGGCGCTGTGGATGATAGACATGGCTCCACTACAATTGTGATACACCCAGGGTCTAGAAATATAAGGATTGGTCTGGCATCGGATGTTTATCCAAAGACGTTCCCTTTTGTCATTGCTTCCCCAGGCTCCAATATATCAAAGGAAAAAGAATTGTACTTCAGAGAATTAGAAAGTGATGAAACCGAGGCCTATGAAACCAGCAAGGAGGCGTTGATCAATGATTTCAAGGAAAGAATGAAGTACTATAAGAGGAGAATCATTCCTAATTCCAAGGATGTCGCTGCGAATTTCAACAAGAAGTCTGAAGGTGAAAGAATTCCTGAGCATAACGACGTTCATAGATTTGAATACATTAAGCCAACAAAGGTGGGTTCTACAACTTACTACGTCGGGGATGAAGCTCTAAGATTGGACTCTGATAAGTTCAGATTGAGATATCCACTGATCACAAATGGAAGATTCAACGAAGCAGAATATGAATCAGAACAAGAGATTTATGGTGAAATCCAACTATTTATCAAGAAAGTCCTTGAGGATCAATTTGGAATCAAAAACTTGAAGAATTTCAATGCATCATTAGTGATTCCTGATCTTTATGACAAAGTCTATGTTGAAAGCTTTGTCGGAATTTTATTTCAATTGAACTTCCAAGGAATATCCATCATCCAGGAATCATTAGCAGCTACTTATGGTGCTGGTGTCAGTTCCGCCTGCGTCATTGATATCGGTGCCAATACTACAAAGATTGCATGTATCGATGACGGTATGATCATCCCAAATAGTCGTACAGTTATGAACTACGGTGGTGATGACATCACTAGATACTTCTATAAATTGTTGAAAGAGTCCAGTTTCCCTATTGATTTCAACCCGGATAATGGGTCTGAATGGAAGATGATGGAGCAATTGAAGGAGAAATTCATCACTTTCCAAGACGCTAACATCACTGTGCAATTATACAACTTTATTAAAAGATTTCCAGATAAACTATCTGAGAAGTACGAATTTAAGGTCTTTGACGAAGTCATCTTGGCTCCAATGGCCTTGTTCTTTCCTGAAGTGTTTACAAAACCAAAAAATATCAAAAATGAACTAATCACGAAAAAGAGATCATTGGATGTTTTCACTAATGAACCAGACAATCCAACATCCACTACTCAAAAGAACATTCATGAAAGAAACCTATACTCTTTGAAGTCTGATTTAGATATCTTGAAAGATCTGATCAATCCGAACACCTTAGAAGATGGTATCAGTTCAGACTACCCAATCATTGGTGATTTAGACAAGGCAATCATCCAGAGTATTGCCAATGCATCAAGAGTGGACTTTACAAAGACTCAATCCTTTTACGAAAACTTGTTGATCGTTGGTGGGACTTCAAAGATCGAAGCCTTAGATTTCATCCTGACTGATCGTATTAACATTTGGAGACCAAGATTTATTGCATTACAGCAATTGCCTGACTTCTTGAAACAAGTTGAACTGATCATTTCAGCTTTTGAAAAAGATAATGAGTTTTCCAAGATTACAAATGAAGAAGAATTACAAGTTTTGCAAGAAAAGCTTTACGATATCTTGGAAAAGGAACTAAATATCTTCTTAGAGAACGTCAATAACTCTGTTTGTAATGTTGATGTTTTGCCAGCACCAAGAGAAATTGATCCCTCTATCTTGACATGGAAAGGTGGTTCTGTATTTGCAAGACTGAAAATCATGGAAGAATTATGGATCACTGAAAAGGATTGGGATTTGTTGGGTGCAAGAGCTCTACAACACAAATCATTGTTTAACTATTAATGAATCAAAAGCTGAAAATTACTGGTTTGTTAATCTATTGTAGACTCCCTGGTGACTATCAAATTCTGTGTATGTTTTCAGATTTCCCAGATCTTGCACATCAATTTTTAACCTCAAAACCAAGTAAGTGTGGTAAAAACTATAAAAAGACAATCAAATCTGGCTCTGAAGGGCTAAGCGTAGGTTTCTTGTGACAAAATTAGACTTCAGTTTATATAATATTACCAAAAAGAAAGCCAGGCATAGCTTTTGGGAAGCAAAAATAAAACGACCTTGGACAGGATCGAACTGTCGATCTTGCGATTAACAGTCGCACGCCTTAACCAGCTTGGCCACAAAGTCGAATTTTGAAACTTTTGAAAATGTTGTTTTACAGACGTTTTCTTTGTCACGTGACATTCCAGCCCTCATGAACAAAACTGTGGATCTGAAGCGAACCTTTAAAGAAGTTGCAAAAGTGTCTTTCAAAATTGCAAGTTCCCATCGTTAAATCGGTTCATTAAGCGTCAATCAATGGAATGGCTTCCGAATAGGGCTTCTGATTATTTTTGCATGTCATTTTGAGGGTCATGTTTACTTTTGATTGTGGTATGATTGTTTGGATTTAATTGTGTCAAAATGTGGCTCCAGATTAGATGGTATAAATTTGGAATACTTAGCACTTGGATCTGAAATGAACAATGAGTTGTACACACACACACACACACACACAAGGGACTCAACATGACTGTTACCACTTATAAGAGTGAGACCACTGGCTCACAATTCCGTTCTAATTTGGACTCGATTGATAATGAGAACCATGTTTTAAGAATCAAAGATAAAGATGCTAAATATCCAGAATTCTTACCTTCCTGGAATACCTTGGAGCATTACCCACCTTATGAAATTGTTAAAATCGATGATAGGGCGAAGTATGCTGATCCTAAATACCCAAACTTGCTCCCAAAAGAAAAACTAGCAGATGGTACCATTACTTTGAAAGATATCACTCCAAGACTAGGTACTGAGATCACTGGTTTGCAATTATCCACGTTGACTTCGGAACAAAAGGATGAATTGGCTTTGCTTTCAGTTGACAGAGGTGTTTTAGTCTTTAGAGACCAAGATTTTGGTGAATTGGGTCCTGAGAAAGTCGTTGAGTGGCACAAATATTTTGGACCTTTACACATCCATCCAACTTCTGGCCAAGTTGAAGGTTACCCAAACTTACATCTTGTATACAGACGACCAAATGACTCAACCATGTCCAACTTCTTTAAGACAAATCTAAACTCCAACTCATTCCATTCTGATAATAGTTACGAATTGCAACCTTTAAGTTATACATCTTTGACCATGTTGGAGTCTCCCCCTGAAGGTGGTGATACAGTGTTTGTTGATATGGAGGAAGCCTACAATCGATTATCACCACTGTTCCAAAACAAATTGGAAGGCTTACAAGCTATACATTCAAGTGTTGAACAGGCTAACGCTTCCAAGAACTACGGTGGAATTGCCAGACGAGAAGGTATATTGACTTCACATCCTATTGTCAGAACTCATCCAATTAGTGGTAATAAATCCTTATATATTAATCAGCAGTTCACCAGAAGGATTCAAGATTTAAAAAACGAAGAAAGCGATGCAATTTTGAAACTTTTATTCACCCATATCACCCAAAGTGCTGATTTTAGTCTAAGAGCCAGATGGGAGCCAAACACTGTTGTTTTCTGGGATAACAGACAATTAGTCCACACTGCCGTCTCCGATTGGGATCTACTGGGTGACCATAGAAGACACGCCTTCAGACTGGGCGCCAGAGGTGAAGTCCCACAGTAAATTAATGATTATTAACGGTATTTACTCGAAAGTTTTGTATTTCTTGATGGAAATCTGTAGTTACTATTATGTCTTTTTAACAGTGGATGGATACACCAAAAGAGAAAAAAATCAAAATTTGACACATTCGATCAACTTGAACCAAACAAACGGTCCCCTTAAAAAACGACTTCAAAGAAAATGTCAAATCCTCTTGTGTCAGAGGAAGAGACCTCAGAAAGTAATACAGAAGAGGCCTCTTTGAAGAGTTCAATCATCAGTCATGAAGAGAGCCCTGAGCAAGATGATCAGATTCAAAATGAGATGGTAAAGTCCAAAATGCCCTTGGCTGCCTCGATGTTGTTGACAAAGCTTCCACCAGACTCCACAAAAGTGGTTAAGAAGCTAGAGAAAACCAACCAAATCAAAATTACTATTCGCTGCCAGCCCATTGGATCCACTCCTGCCCTTAATCCCAATGTTTTTAAGATCTCGTATGATCAACCCTTTGCGACTTTGATCAAATTTATCACTAAAAGACTTAAAAGGAAGATAAAGAATGAATCAATATATTGTTACATCAAAAATTCATTCTCTCCATCCCCTGATGAGGTCATTGGCAGTTTGTTTGAGCATTTCTCCACTAATAATGAATTGGTTGTCAGTTACTGTACTGTGGTGGCTTTTGGCTGAAATGGGATCCATATTTTCCGCCTACAATACTTTGCATCGTGAGATCATGAAGCGATTTATCTATTCATTATTCCATTCTATATTTTAGACTGTTGCCTTGTTTTCCCTTCTGGCCTCCCTTTCCTTAATCCATTTCATCCCATACCTCATCGGTATTAACAACCCACCAGTGGAAATCATCCCAACACAACTCAAGAAAGTGAATGTACCACCAATGGTTAAAGTTTCATTCATTCTGGTCAAGATTGCGACAAAAAGAGCACTTGTGCAACATCTTGTCAAATTCTGGGCTGAAGACGCTGCTGAACTATTCTGAGGGTATAAATCCACTAACATCGTGGTGTTGATCCCCAAGATGGCCATTGCACCGAGACATGCAAAGAACTCACTGATGAGAATTACTGAGATATTAACCCTTCTGTACAAACACCAACCATACACTAATCCAAACCCATCCGTCATCAGAGCTAGTGGGAATGACACTTCAGCTCTGGCTTTGACAATATTAAATTGATGACTTTTTGAATACATTCCCTTATCTTTCTTCCTTTGATAAGCATCAAATGATCTTTTATAGTTCCAATTCATCAATCTACCAGCAATGAAAGTCCCCAAGGAGCCACCAATACCTGCTGGTAGATAACAGACGCCAATCTTCATCACTGAATAGCCGTAGTTATTGTGTAATTGTGTAGTTAGGCAGGTCAATAAAACAACCCAAATGGTATAGTGAATAGAGCCATTAAAGAGACAGATGGCCACCTCTGGTTTCCCAACGATCTTGAAAGTTGCAAAGAAATCAGACTTGGCTCTCGGTGGCTTTGTCTCAAGATCGGGTTCATTCAACCTCCATCTTATCTGAAATCTGGAGAGTAACAATATAGGAGCAATATTCAACACTTTATCAGGTTTAATGGAACCATTACCCACAATGCTTCTCTTTGTTTCGACTAAGAACAGAAAGCATACCAGAAAGGTAACACCACCACCGATACCCAGGAACCAAAAAATAGCTCTCCAATCCCACAGTTGTATTAGAACAGCACCAACCAAAGCACCAATCCCCTGACCGATAAAAGTCAACCCGGTGACCAGACCAACATACCAACCTCTTTCATGACGCTGGGTGTAATCACCGACAACACCTGCACTGATTGCAACAGCAGGGCTTATGGCACAGGATTGAATACATCTCAGTATCAGCAAGACAGCATAGTTATCAATGCTAGCTAGAACACAAGAAGCAATAATAAAGATCACGAGGTTGGCAAGCAGCACTGGTCTTCTCCCAAATCTATCAGCTAACCCACCACATACACTGGGAGATATACCTTGACATAACATGTATACCACAATAGACAAATTCACCATCTCTTCACTGACTTTGAAATGGTGCTTCAAAATATCCAGAGCAGGATAGTAGATCGGGGAACCAATACTGGACCAAAAGGCTATGCTTGATGATAAGACAACGAGGACATATTTCTCAAATGTACTGAAGACTGTGAATTGGGGCTCAATGGATCTCTGTATCTCATCAACTTCTATTGAATTCTTCTTTGACATCTCAGCAGGAGTTGTTTATATAGTTATAAAGCATAAGCGTAGCCTGGCCAGTAGATGGAGTTTAGACACGATATGCAAGTCTTTGATTTTATATGGGTTTTCTTAGATGTCTTTTCTTTGTAGCCCGGGTGTATCCTTCCGAATGCATCATGTTACTGTCAAACTGGTGATTTCGAACGACAACAATAATTAGAGAAGGAAATATAGTGCTAATGGAGCAGACAATATTCTCAATTTAATATTTGGAATGTAAAGGTTATAAACACTGAATATCACTAGGAGAACTAACAGCTAGCTTTGCTAGCTGTACTCACATCATGAATTATAATTCATGAAAAAATTTCCATAAATATAATTAAAATTTACTTTCAAGATATTCAAAGTGTTATGAAAAATGTCTAAATGCCGCGGTTGAAAATTATCGTCCGCCGCTATTTTGCATCAACAATATATATATATGGTATTTGGTAACCAGTAATTATTCTACGAATCTTCAGTTAAGCAATTGGAAGTACTTCATCCTCCTATATTGATCCTAGATCCTTCTTCTTTCTGTTGGGTTTTGATTGTTACTATTAACTCACACAAAGTGATCAGTCATTTGCTTCTTCTTCACTATCAATGCATTGCGAGAAAAAAGCCCCGAAAGAATTCAAACAAATCTCTCCCTTCATTATGTTAGAACGCCAATTGTCGTTAAACTTACCTGGCCTTGAAGTACCCTTTTGTGCTGCTCGACAGTACTTGTTATATGAATAGGATTGTAAGAAGCCATCAATCTGGGACGCAAGTTTATCGCCAATTTTCTGCTCATCATTAACAAAAGGAGAAATGTATGAACCGTCAGTATCTGGAAGCACAAACGACATCCAGTCAACAGTTTTTTTATTGCTTTGGAGATTACTAGGTGACGCAACTATTGTTTGGAATAAATCCAGTGCGTTCTTGTGCACGATAGACGTGGCCACATGACGTCCGTAATTTGACTTGGCCTGCTACACTGGGAATGTATCACTGCTGTAATTTGACTTGGCCAGCAACAGTGGGAATATCTCACTGCTCCAAGATTTCACTTTCGTTGTACCATATGCGATTAGTTCCAGACGTTCCGGATTTAGAGTTCTTTTAGTCAAGTCAGTTGCTGCTATAGTCAGTGTAACACTTGCCTGCGAGTTATTAACTGTCACCACGGAGCCAGCTGGGAAATTCTTGTTGTATAATTCATCGACTGTGTTCATTATCAGACCTTCCTTGGAAAACTCAGTTAGATCAACAGTTGGTTTGGAGAAAGTTGCAATCAAGCTGAGAATTGCTGCCACAACCATATGAACCCCCCCCATAAAACCTGTTTATCTAGATTGTATAAAAACTGCAGATACCGTCCATATAATAGCCAGGACCAGTGCATTGTTTCTATTCAAATTCCTGGAGGCCCAGTTAGGGCGCTTAACTTTCAACATAGGTAGACAGTAAACTGTTGTAGCAATAACTTTGGCGAGTGATTCATAACGCGAACTTTCCGTTCTCATTTCTTTAATTACTTCAAAGATAACTTAAGGATTTCTCTCTGTAATCAATGGGATCCTTACTGACTTTTATATACCAAACCATTAAGGGGTTTATCTCCATGGCTGCCTCAAAAAAAAAAAAAAAAAAAAAAAAAAAAAAATAAACACCTACAACATCCTGCAATGGATACTGAAAGACTAAGATCAAATCGGATACATAAACCACTTTCAGGTCGTTGATGATGTTAATTAGTAAACTCAGAAGTCATTTCCGACAATAAATGCAACTCATCTTCCAGTTAACTCAAATAATTTAAAGAACAACTGAACATATACCTTAAATGATTAAGAGATCTTTGACAGATCTCTTGGTAAACTTTTGCGCGATCATGATCAAATGAGGTTCATGGTTCTATATGAATTTCATTTTTGGCATTTTGGCTATTATGAGATTTATATAGAGTTATTCAAGTGGTTACCTTCTTTCATCTAAGAGCTTCTAAAATTCCTAATCCAGGCTAAGTTTAAATGCACTCAAGATCTCATGCATATACCCTATTTGGCCTTATGTATTTATGTCTTGTTATATGGCCTCTAGGTTGTCCCATAGTAAGTATAGCTTTTCATCAATCTTTGATGTTCACTTTGTGCTTGTGGAGCATTTCAGATGTCTCTTTTAATCTTCCAGTAGCTTGTTGGAGGTATAAATTAGCATCTTTGACAGGTTACCTCTCCTATAAGCTTCTAGCTCTTATCGTTTTGGGATCTAACATGTTATATCAGTTACTCTAATGTGCAAACAACCTCTTTATTCTATCTCAATAATTTTTTACCAACGATTCTGTGTAAACTCAGCAATAACCAAAGAATCATTTGAAAGGTCAAAAGTTCTTTATCAAAGTCACCTGTCACTTCAAAACTTAGAGAACACTACTTTTGAAAGGTTTAAAATTCGACTTTGTGGCCAAGCTGGTTAAGGCGTGCGACTGTTAATCGCAAGATCGACAGTTCGATCCTGTCCAAGGTCGTTTATTTTTTTTGTCTCCACCGTCAAAAGTTTCTGGATTTCGGCTAAATTGAGACGTATTCGCTTTTTCTTTTTGCTACCTCTACTTTAAGATGACTTTACCCTACAACTTTATCCATTTTGTATTCGATTTTATTCACTATTGACTATTTTATGTATGTTTTTTTTGTTAGCGGAATGGATTTTTTTGTCTATATATTCAGCCTTGTGCCAAACATCGACCTTGGGAAGCTCATTAAGACGAGGTGAAGAATAAATTTATCTTGATTGATAGTTATCTATCTTAGGTATATATGAAGCGATTAAGTAAAACGTACTGACGACAAAATTAAAATAATGTGGATTGGAGGCATTTGATAATAACGGCGGCATTAATGAAAAAGTAACGAGCAAGAGGAGAGATACTTCAGAATTGGGTTAGAGAGAAGCACATTCCTCCGATTTATCGATTACCAATGATCCAATTCTTAGAGTTTAACACTGTCTCTATGCGAGTCTCCTAAACTTCAGAACGTAATATATAAAGCGATTCTTAAACTGTGTAACTAAAAATTGGAGAGTCATAGCAACCATCTACTTGCTACCTGGTAGTTTCAAAAAACCTCTAAGAATTGGTATTTGATGTGAAGGGATAGGTATATTCTTTCAATCTTAAATAAATAGAATAAAAAGTGATTTAGCAATAGGGTAGATCACTATCAGTTTCAGAAAGACCAATTATTATGAGTTACTTGAACCAAACCCACAGTAGGCTTCGCCGTGAACGCATATCAACTGATTCTGAATAACTATGCTTATGCACATATCATCTTCACCCATGTTTAACTAGTTTAGATCATTTTTGCTTGGTACCTCAAAATCAACATAAGCATAAGAACCTATTGATACAAAAACTTGCTAGGTGAAGACATATAAAGTAGGACATACAAGGATAGCACATGTCTAACACGTGATATGAATGTGAACAACTGAAGAATCCTGTCACATTTTAGTAACAACCTACAAGCTCTGTTATTTGAAATCATTAAAATTAAATCAGCAAGCAACTAAAAACACACACACATAAAGTTCACATGATAATGCAGCAAGAGTTGGTCTTTTTGGCTTGCTTGTAGAACATTTTAGAACTAGAAGACAAAGCTTCACTCTTATCAACCAAACTGTCTAGTTTCTCACCTCTTTCTAAAACGGATTCGATAGTTTTGTGTAAGACAACTTTGGTTTCGTCTAATTCTTGCTGGACCTTCATGATAGAATCAGCCTGAGATGGATCTTGATATTTCTTTAGGTAGGTTTGTAACTCTGGGAAGTCTAAAGATGAGTTGGTTTCCGTGACTGACTTCCATTGTACTGGAGGATGAGCAGCGATGTATTCGTCCAAGACCTTGTTTAGCAACGTATAGGCAGGTCTAACTGGGTATTCCTTGTCTGTGATTAAGATACCGGCAACACCTTCAGATCTAGCGTAAGCGTGCCCGATGTAGTTACCTTCTTCAACACTCTGTCTTTGACCAGCTTCTGTTCTCTGAGCAATAGTCTCACTGAAGAAGGACATGAACTGGCCCACACTGTTTCTCTCAAAGAAGGAGAACTCGGACAAGTCCTTAGCACTTGATAGTTCGATGGCCTTACCACCGGTGTTATTCTTCAGGATCCCAATGTAGTAGATCTTCATCTTATCGTTAACCTTACAGAGATCACTATTGGATTGCGGACTCAAAGTTGATTTCCTTCTGTTTTTTTGTTATTTTGGTTTCAAATAGAATCTCTCCCGCGAAATCGATTTATGCGGCGGGGGAGGAGGACTTATCATAAAATCGCAAAACATCCAAACACCATTATAGATCATTGATTTTTCTCGAGAAATTTGTCAGCTTTGGTACCTCATCAAATTTGCCACATAGATCCAAATCAAAGACATGCAAAGATCAGTTTTCCGCAGCCTACGTGCTTCCAGACCACTACTTAATAGAAGATTCGCTTCTTCTACTAGAAGCACTGCTTCCAACGCCTCCAGATGGATCGTTCCTTCTTCTCTAATAACCATTGGTGTTGCTTCATACTACTTGTCTTCCCCATTGTCCTTAGACTCTGATAAATCAAAAGCCCCAAAGAAAACCTCCACTGAAATCAAAGAATCCCCATCTCAAGAGAAACAAGAGCAATCATCCGAACCAGCCCCAAAACAGGCCGAAGCCGAAGCTGAAGGCGAAGAAGAACAAGGTCAATCTGCCGCTTATAACCCGGAAACCGGTGAAATCAACTGGGACTGTCCATGTTTGGGTGGTATGGCCCACGGTCCATGCGGTGAAGAATTCAAAGAAGCCTTCAGTTGCTTTGTATACTCAGAAGCTGAGCCAAAGGGGTTTGATTGTATTGAAAAGTTCCAAAATATGCAAAATTGCTTCAGAAAGTACCCAGAGATCTACTCTGAAGAAATTAGAGATGATGAAACTCCAGTTGATAACTTAGAGCCAGAAGCACCAGTTGAAACTGCAGTTGAAAAAAAAGTCACTGAAGCCGTGGAAACTGTTGCAGAAAAAGTTGTTGAACCAGTCAAAGAAGTCACCGCAAAGATCTTAGATGCCTCAATAGAAGAGACTCCAGCCACCGAAGCCTCCAAATAGAGAAAGATGAACTTTTGTCATATTTATAAAGTACTTGTATCAATAGCGTTTAATGATCTACACTCCAAATGTACATAAAAACAATGGTCATGTCAGTCATTAAAAATGGGGTTTTAGAAGAATTTTGTAGCTTTTTAAACCACAACATCTAATGAATCGATTGAGATCGGTTCGAAAGTATTTACTTTTTTGATGAATAGGACATCTTCATCGATGTAGCATGTCTTACCGGATTTCCCCTGAGGGTCTCGGCTAAGCTTGAAGAGTAAATGTTTGGAAGATAAGTCGCCCTTTAGTGGAGTCAAAAATAGGTTGTGTTCATCACAGTAGCGTTCCACCACATCTTTGAAAGTGATCTGTAGACGATGTTGTGGAATACCTTGCGCTTTTGTAGACTCTTGAGACTCGTTCAGAATGAGCTCTAACAATTTGTCCTTTGAGTGAGATTCATGGTGGGGGGTGAGGTTCCCAGTGTCAATGAATTGATTAATCATGTCTAAGCCTTTGGCATAAAAATCAGTGAATTTATGGGAATTTAGTACTTCGAACCATGATTGCAAAGACCTGGCTATCTTTGAGAAGTGTTTGCCCTGTGATAATGAATTATAAAGCGATCTTAACCAGGCGTTCCCAAACCCGATATTTACTAATCTTTGAAACTTGTCAGCATCAAGAAACTCTTCCCATTGAAAAACCGCATTTAAAGATCTAGAAGAGTCCTTGGTAAAATCAATATCCAGTTTGATCAACCATGAACAGATATTTGGTAGTAATGACTTATCAACCAATTGATTGAACCTCTCATCCCCGACGATCTCAATCAAGGAATGTAGCCCTTCAATTCTCTCACTTTTACCATCCCAATTTCCAAACCAACTCTTGTATTTAGCAGTGAACTCAAGAACCACTTCATCATACTTCTCCTTCAGATAGGGCTTCCATTCAAAGATCCATAAGTATGGTGGGTTTTCAATTTTGACATCTGGATTCCAATCTCTAATGGCATCGATAATCTTAGGCCCAATGACATTGAAGATGAAAACATCAATGACTTTTGAGTCAATCACTTCCATCCAATCTAACAAAATTGTGATTGCAATGTTTGGTTGATCAATTGTCCAGTTGGAACTGAAAACATTGGTGATTTTGGGATACCATTTAGAGCAAACAAGACTTTGAAAGTAGTTCAACTCGCCATATAGGTCTGGGAATACTGGCAATGATTCATTCCATAAGATAAGCTCATCTATGACGGTGGTGTTTTCAAGATCTAACGGATCCCATGTGTTCAACAAATGAGTGATTCTTGGAGTGATGGCTAGAATGATGTACTTTTGTAAGTCTAATCCAGGGATCTTGGAGAATTTCTCAAATGGGAGTTGTTTTAAACTTGACCTCAGGTCTTGGTAAGATTCTTGTTCAGCATATGATTCCCATTCATGGAAGATCTCTAACAATTCATTATGGAGCTTATTCATTTGGTCAATCGCCGTTATCTTCTTCTCTAACTCAGCTCTTTCATACTCTTGAACCCTTTGTTCAGCTAATACATCATCAAGCTCCTTGTTATAATTGTCCAGTTTCGTTCTAATGGCTTCCACATCGACATTACCTGATCTTTGAAGCTTTATGAATGGTTTACTTGCATCTTTGGTACTTTCATCACTGATTCTCTTGATATGATCTGGGATTGCAACACCTTTCTCCTCTAATTCAACAATAATTTGATATAAAGACTTCTTAGGAACGTCCCTGTAGTACTCTTCATCACTTGATACATCATCTTCATAGTTAAGAGTCTCATCACTACGAATACCCTGGCCGAACTTGGTACCTTTTTGTTCAATGGGCTCTAAGATACCAGTACCCTCTTTACCTAAACCTTGTCCTTCAACATACCCCCATTTCATCATAATGGTGGCACCGATCCCGTATTTTTTACCGTTCTTGAAGTTGTTCTTCCCTGTACGCATAGTGTTTGATAGCTTCTGGACATCGATAGAAGACAATTTGGGCTGTTCTTCCTCCGATTCTGCTTGTGAAATAGTGGAAGCCTTCGTGAAAGCCAATGGTTTAGGAGCAGTGAAGCCAATAAAGTTGTTTAAAGAGGGCCTTTCAACGACTGGGTCGTCGTCTATGTCATATACAACAGGATCATCATCAACTGGCTCATCTCGAGCTTCTTCTCGCCTTACGCGATGAAAGTTTCTTTGTGGTTGATTTTGTGAAGCATTGAACTGCTGAAGTCTTTTCTCACGTTCACTTATCCCGGAGTCATCCTCCATTTGTTCGGTTTGTTGTTTTGTAAGCCTTTATCACTGTTTAAAAGTATGACCTTTAAATCAAATTTTCGGATTTTTTTCTTTTAATGTTTGTAATTTGACATCAAAAGACACAGAAATGGAGGAGAATATACGCAAATGGGCCCAAGATGCCGTGGAAAAGCTTCAATTAGGGAGAGAAACGGGACACAGGGCAAATTCATTGCTCAGTACCACGAAAGAAAGAATCAAAACGACCAACAACTCGCTGATTAAGGCCAATTTCCTGCTGGACTCCCTGAACCAACAATTACAACTCATAGAAACCGTTCATGCCTCACTAGAATTGAACATTGAGGAGAAGATGGCAAGTTCAGAGATGCTTCTGAGCTATCTGAATGATAGCATTGAGCAATTGAAAGAGGAGTTTGAGCGATTGAAAGCTATCAAAGTTGACAAATCATTATCCTTTAATGAACCAAGGTTGTATGATTTCATTAGCAGTGAACTATTGGAGAACTTAGAGCTTGAATATGATCAAACGGAAAAACTGTTCCGTGATGCCTTGGTTGAGCTAGAGCAGAAACAGAAGACGATAAAGGGAAAACTAAAGGAGTTCAACGTTGAATTTACAGATATTGAACTCGTGATTAACAAAATAAACGAGTCTGATTGGATAGACGAGTCCATTGAAGAAACAATAAAGCTTGAAGAGGAAATAGCTGGTCTAATTGAATCTTTGGCTAATCATTATGATCAATGTTCGAAGGGTGTTGATATTATAGAGGGGAAACTTAAAGTTGATGATGCTGAGAAGGAAGAATTATTTAAAGTGTTGGAGAATGATTATGAAGAGGTACCAGATGTGGTTTGTGACATGGAGGAAGTTTTTGGTGATATCCAGTTAAGATGTTCAAAAATTGATGACTTTATTGCTACTAATTCTTTCAACGAGAGATTACGAAACTTCTTCCTCAAATTATCTGCATTTGGTGAGAAAGATCTAACGAATGTCATGAGCTTATTGAACAGACACACTACAACTCTGGAGAAGCATACAAATAAGATGAATGGAGCTTGTGATGAAGCGCATGATATGGTTAAACATTATGAGAAATTTGTTCAATCATACTACAGTCTGGTGCTTGAGCTTGAAAGAAGGAGAGAAGTTCAAACTAGTATAAAAAACATACTCAATGATGCAAATACCAAGATTTTGTCCTTACAAGAGGATGATATGAGATTCAGAGAATCTTTTAAAAAGAATAATGGTGCTTATCTCCCCGGTGATTTGTGGGAAGATTTCAATGAGGATAAACCGTTGGTCGAAATGTCATTCAAATTTGATGAATTGCCCCAACTTCAAGGTTCTACAGTTTATACTGCTAAGAACCATTTTAAATGAAGTCAATATGTCATAAATACCTTGGTGAGACATTGTAAATGCTTTGAACTCAAAGTTTTGTGTCTAAAATGTTTTCGCGGCTTCAGTTGGCTAACAACCATAATGTGAACAACGCCACTACAAAACTCATATACGGAGACAATATACATGAGAATTTCGTTCATTTTGGTGATAAGATGATCCTGTTCTAAACAAAGTTCACTTCTCACCTATATATAAGTCGTTTCTAAATTGAGATCTATTTATAAGTCGTTTCTAAGTTAATGAATAAGGCTCTAACTTCTTCTGGGGTCATTAATTGTGGCTTCTTCTCAGAAGAGTGTCTAATTGCCAACTTACCAGCTTCGGCTTCCTTATCACCAACCATTATTATATAGGTATAACCCTTTTCAATAGCTTCTTTCACTCTGCTACCAACAGTGGTAGCTCTAGAGTCAATGTCGATATGAAATTTATGTTCATGAATAGCTGGTAGTTCATTATCAGCATTGATCTTTTTAACTAATTCTTCAGCGTAAGGTAGATGAGTTTCATTGATTGGAACGATCAAAGCTTGTCTTGGAGATAACCAGAAGGGCCATTTCCCATTGAAGTGATCAATCAAAATGGCTAAGAATCTCTCCAAGGAACCGAAAACTGCTCTATGAATCATGATAGGTCTCTTTGTGACCCCATTCTCATTGGTTTGATATTTCAATTGGAATCTGTTTGGTAATTGGAAATCTAATTGAATTGTAGCAGCTTGATGTTCCTTACCAACATGATCTTTCAATACAATGTCAATTTTTGGTCCATAAAAGGCACCATCACCTTCATTGATTTCAAATGGTTTCCCCGAGTTGGATAATACTTCTTTTAAAGTTTCTTCAGCTTGATTCCATTCAGATATCTCACCTATTGATTCTTCAGGTCTTGTTGAAAGTAATAATTTATATTCTGGAATGTTAAAGATCTTGTAAACTTGATCAACCATCTTTATGGAATTTTCAATTTCAATCTTAATTTGATCTTGTGTACAAAAGATATGGCCATCATCTTGATGAAATCTTCTAACTCTAGTTAAACCGGAAAGGGACCCACTTGATTCATTTCTATGTAAAGATGAAAAATCAGATAATCTAATTGGTAATTCTTGATAAGATCGATCAAATCTATCAAAAATGATACAATGACCTGGACAATTCATTGGTTTTAAACCATATTCCTCTTTTTCAACATCACTACCTTCAACTCTAAACATATCATCTTTATAATTCTCCCAATGACCAGATTTTTCCCATAAAGTTCTTCTATAAATCAATGGTGTTATAACTTCTTCAAATCCAAAACGACGTTGTTGAGCCTTCATAAACGATATCAGTTTGTTGAATATTCTAGTGCCATGTGGTAAGAAGAATACAGATCCTGGAGTCACTGAATCAATCATATATAATTGTTGTTTAGTTGCAATGGATAAATTGGTGATGGATGTGGATTTTATTGATTGATCAAGTGGTTTACAGGAGTAAAATCTTGGTTTAAACCCCCATTTGGCACATTTGAAACCAAATCTTAGCTTAAAGAGCGATAAATTTGATGAATTTGTTCTCATTTTGTCAAAGAAATTGGGTATAAATTCAAGTAAAAGATTGTTGGTATTAAATGATCTTTTGGTATAAAATTCATTTTGGGAGAACAATAATGTATATGGTGTCAGGATGTTTACCGCGATTTTTTCGTTGGAGGAATCAAAAATCAGAAAAAACAAGTATAAACTAAAGAATTTGATGATGAAGAATTTAAACAAAATTGTCAATTTCAAAGGGGATTTTAAAGTGTGGAAATCTCATTTTGATCAATAACAGAATACTTCAAAGTCATAATGTCCAATATACTTCACCAATTGAGAAAAGATCTAGCCAAAAAAGATGCTAAACAAGTGTTACTTCTTGATAATGAACCAATAGATGATATAACTAAAGCCACTAGTTTAAAATTATCCACTGGTGAAATATTCCCACTTGATTCAAATACAGAGTTTATCATCCAATCAAAACCTATTACTTTAAAAGCTGCATATTATACATATTTGAATAGAGAATTACCAGCTGCTGAATTTGTTACTGATTCACAAGCAAAGAATATCAAGACTTTAGCCTTTATTGAAAGAAATGATTTAATAAATTGGTTACAAGATCCTTCTGCTGAATCGAATTTCATCAAGTCATCATCCAAATCTAATGGTAAATCCTTGGAAACTACTAATACTACCACCACTGATGATGCTATGGATATTGATGATACATTATTAGATTCAATCTTATCACATGAAAGAAATTTACTTGATCATAATACTGGCCTGAGAGGATTTAAACCCGTTGATTTTAGTAATGTTGGTCGTGAATGTGAAATTAAAATTGTGAAACAATTAAAGAGGAAAGGTACCATTGATGTTAAATCATCGAATAAAGATGTTAATATTAAAAAAAGACGTCAAAATCCAATTATTATAATTTCACCAGCTGCATCTGCATTAATTTCAGTGACAAATATTAAATCATTTTTTGAAGATTCATATTTTGTTGATCCAAATTCTACAAATGTGAAAGATCAACAATATTTATCACCATCTGGTGATATTAGAAATGTAACACATACATTCCCAAGAATTGGTAAACAAACATTCTTAATTGTTAATAGTACAGATAAATTTACAAAACCGGAATATTGGGATAGAGTTGTTGCAGTTTTCACCACTGGTCAATTATGGCAATTTAAGAATTATAAATGGTCAACACCAGGTGAATTATTTCAAAAGATTAAAGGTTATTATTTTTATTTTAATAATGATGTTATACCACAACAAGTTAAAGATTGGAATGTTGATAGAATTGCCATTGATAAACAGAAAAGATTTAAAGATGCTGAAGTATTGAACCATTTTTGGGATAGTTTAGAGAAGTCAATGATAGCTAAAGGTTGGAATTAAACTTGATGAACAGTTGAGAGACTCATTTGATATGAGAGAAATCCCCCAAAGGAATTGTGTAATATTACAAGAGAAAGAGAATAAGAACATCAACAAAGATTATGCCATTGTAGGAACCACAATTGTTGATATTTTAATGATCTTAATACTAATACTAACCATAATGAATTATGACACTAATTGGCCCACCGCGAACCCGTTTTATACATCTTCTCCATAAAGATTTGGGAAAATTAATTTTTCTTTTCAAAGTCCCCATCAAAAACTGGAACTTTTGATGTTTTAAAAGTGTTAAAAATCCATTAAAATTGAATTGTTTAAATGTATCCACTGAGGAGACTCCCCTTGTTCAAGAGCACAGTCTCTAGATCATTGATACGGCATTCATTTCCTCTTTCCCCTGAATTCACAGTTCGAAATACCCTTAAAACCACATCTTTAAACCTCATCATGAGACACAATTTATATCAACAGCAACAAAGATGGCAATCTACAATTCCTAAAAATGATAAATCTAAGAGTAATCCACATGAAGATCCTATAAATAATAGCCAAAGGAGACCTACTTTAAAAGAATTCTTAGCCAATGCTTCAAGTTTCCCTGAAAGACTGGGAATTAGAATCAAATGGTTATTGAAAAGAAGTATGAGACCTTTTAATGTTGATGATTTTAGTGCTTTTTTCTCATGGATCATTGTTAGTAATGTTTTATTGATTGTTTTAGGTACTACAACTTTTGCCTCACTTGTGATTTATTTAATGAATACTGTATTTGCTCAAGAATTAGTTGCAAAGACTTTGGGGAATTTTATAACAAAGAATTCAGGTATGACAGTTATATTTGAAAGTGCTATAGTTCCAGATTGGAGAGATGGTAAGATTACATTCAATAAATGTTTTGTTTCAAAGAGACCAAAGAATAAACAACATCCTGTTTTTGAGAAAGGTTCACAGGCTGATGCCATTGCTAAAGCTGTTCAAAGGGAGGAGGTTATCAAGACCGTTGATGATGATGATATTGATAATGATAATGATGAACCATATGATGATGGGAATTATACACAATATGATTTAACCATTGATCAAGTATCTCTGTCACTTTCATTAAGGAAATTTATTAATGGGAAGGGAATCTTAGGTGAAGTTGAAGTTCATGGAATGAGAGGTGTTGTTGATCGTACTCATGTTAATTGGGATCCAAATGATGATGCAAGAAATTATAAAAATGTTTATAAACCTGGAGATTTTGAAATTGATAATTTTAAAATGACAGATGTATTATTTACATTAATGCAACCTCAAGGTTTTAGACCATTTAATGTTAGTATATTTAATTGTGAATTACCAATATTAAGAAAGAATTGGTTATTTTATGATTTTTTAAATGCAACAAATATTTCTGGTTCTTATGATAATTCATTATTTACAATTCATAAACGTCAAAGGATTAATGATTTTGATGATGATTTATTAAATTCACAATCACCTTGGAAACGTGTTACTCGTTGTCGTGTTGATTCTTTAAACGTTGATCATTTAAATACTGGGATGGAAGGACCCTTTGGTTGGATTACAAATGGTGATGTTGATATGATTGGTGATATAATGGTTCCAGAGGATGAAGGTGTTAATGTTTCTGAAATTTTACAAGCTATTGGTGATAGTTTAACAAAAGAGGCAAGAAGAGCTAAGATCTTATCTAATGATAAACATAAACCTGAAGAGGATGAAGATAAGAAGAATGATAATTTAAACAAATATTTCATTATGGATTTCCAATTAAAATTAAACAATGTTAAAGCAGCAGTACCAATCTTCACAAGTGAATTATCATATGTTAATTATGCATTAATTAGACCAATAGTTGGATATATAAATTCAAGAAAGACATATATCCCAGTTAAATGTCGAATTGTTAAAAAAATTGATGATTTTGATGGTTCTTGGACAGTTTATGATTCAATGTTAATGGATGATATTTCTATTGAAGTTTATGATGCTTTTGCAAATTATGTTGTTAATGAAGAAGTTCGAAGTTTAAGATTGAAAAAAATTGGATTTTGGTCATTACAAATTCTTTTCCAATTGTTATTAATGAGTTTAGGTGCTATTGCTTAGTTTTGGGTGTGGGTTTGGGGTGTTTGTATATAGTTTTTGTTATGATGAAATGATTGATTTTAGGTGTATTGTAGTTATAGTTATAGTATCACCAGGACGGGGCTTCAAACCAAAATATGTATGAGAAAGACATAAATGACATAGAACATAAACCTTCCACATCATTTAATAAATCAACAATAAATCCCCATAAAATGCCAGTGTAAGTGAATGAAGTAAACATTATTCATTATGATCCAAAAGATTAACACCTATAAGTACAACATATTTAAAGATTAATGAAAATTCTTGTATAAAATTAAAATTTTATATAAATAAAGCATCATTAAATAAATTTACAACAATATTTGAAAGTGCAATTCAATCAAATTCAACAAAGGATCATAAAGCTTTAATTCGTTTACAAAGAAGATCTAAAGTACAATTGATTTATATTTCAAATAATCAAATTAATGAAATTTTAAAGATATTTAAAGATGATTTATTGAATTTGTTATTTATAAAACCATTGGATATGATTAAGGTAAGTGTTCGTGGTGGTGGTGGTGGTGGTGGTGATAAAGATGTTATGAAATTGGAGTTTTCAAAAGAAGGTTATAAATTAAGAGTTCATATAAGTTTTAAAAATTTAGAAGAATTAAGAAGAGGTTTTATTGTTGGTGATAGTAATAAATTGTTAATAAGGAGACCAAAAGAGACTGGGACTGAGACTGAGACTGAGACTGAGACTAAAGAGGATCCATTTATATTACAAGAAGATGAAGAAGTTGGTATACCTGATGAAGGTATAATCATAAATGATGAACCAAAAGAAGAAAAATTCATACAAAAATATTGTTATAAGACAACAAGAATCATATTTAAAAAGACTATAAAAATTGAAGTATTAAAAGTTCCAGTTTGATAATACAAAAAACACAAACAAGACACGGGGGGAGCTTCAGATGGAAGTAGTCACTTTCAGAACTTTTGGAATAGAAATGGAGAAGAACAACTTGATCAATGTCCTTAGTATAGATAAAAATCTCAAGCAGTGGTTGGTTTTTCCTCTTCAGCCCATTCTTGTTCAGCTAAATTTTGTTCTTCAGTATAATCTTCATCATCATATTCTTCTTCTTCATCATGATTTCTTCTAATACTTAAAGTTGGTTTAACTTGAGCTTGATCTAAAGTCCAAGAAGCCAATGCATTTTCAGCATCAATAATGATTTGTTTTGAAGCTTCATAACCATCATAAGCAGGTCTTGTTTCACCAGGAGTAACAGGAGAATCATCTAATAATTCAAGTAAAGCTTTACCATAACCAGCAATTAAAGCCAATTTTTCAGAATGTTCTCTTAAAGAATCAAATTGATAATTAAATGCAATTTTTAATTTTTCTCTTGTAATATTTGATAATTGAGCTTCAGCAACTAAAGATTCAGCTTCAGAACGAACCAATTCTTGTTCTAAAACAACAATTTTTGGAGATTGAGGATCTTTATATTTTAAATAAGCAATTTTATCAGTAATTCTTTGTTTACGATCACGAGAAGGTTGAACAGAACCTTCAATATCTCTAATAGATTTAATGGTTAATCTATATTGATCATAACGATCAATGAATTGATCTTCTAATTCACCAATTTCATAAATTAACACACCTAATTTATCAGTAATATCAGAAACATCATCATCATTTTCTTCACCCCATAAAGATAATTGTTTAGCAACTTGTCTTCTTTCATTAGCAACAACTTCAATACCTCTCAAGACATTTTTTTCAATTTTAACCAATTGAGATAATTTTCTTGATAATTCAGGACCAAATTGACCAGCAGTTTGTCTTCTTAATGAAGATACTAAACCACCTTTACCAAAGAATCTTCCAGTTTTTGTAGAAGAAGTTGGAGGAGGAGGAGATTGTAATTGAGAAGCAGTTGGAGCTCTTGAGTTTCTTAAAGAATAAGTTCTGTGCATAATGAATTGATAGTAGTTAATTGATAGTAATGAATGATCAAAAGAGTCAAAGGGATGATAAAAGTTGACCCTTTAATTTAATTTTTGCTCTCATTTGAAATTTCGCGGGTGGACACATCATAATTAATATAATAATTAGATAATAATAAATTAGCTGAAAAATGGCTGGTTCCACAAATGTTGAATGAATAAATTTCCTAAAAGGGGAAAGATGATCACGTAGGGGATAAAGATGACGTAATTGATAATTGTGATAAATTGTGATAATAAAATTGAAATTTCGCGTTAATTTCATCAAATAAATCGCGAATTTGTTTTTTATTTTAATTTTATTAATTTTAACCTTCAGCGGTTAATTTTTAAAATTTTCAATTTTTTTTGTTTCTTCTTTTGTTTTATTCATGATTTGTCTTAGGAAATAAATAAAATTGTCTTGTTATATAAATAATAAAATTAGAATTGTCTTAGAATTGAATTAATAATTAATAATAAAGTTGTGATTTTTAATCAGGTGATTAATCAGGTGATTAATCAATAAATTAATAGAATTCAATTTTATTATGATCAATACAATACAATACAATACAATACAATACAATACAATACAATACATTAATGTTAATTATATCAAAATATCCCCAATGATGAGAAAATGCCAATTTATAACAGATTTAATTTTTATAATTAAAGATTAAAATAATGAAGATTTAAAGCAACCGCTACTCTGAGGGTTTTATTGATATTATAAAGTTAGTATTTGTGTATTTATATAGTTATGTATATTCAATAGAATCATTTAATGTTGATGTTTTACAGTACAGTTGTTTATGAATTGTATTGATCAAATATCTTATTAATATTGTGTGATGAGCTTTCATATATACATACATCTCTTTCAATCTAATAAACATTAATTAATTACTTGTTACTAGTGTTGACTATATAAATCATTGATCTTTCCCTTAATCATCATTATCATTTGTTCACTATGTTGATCATCATCATTATAATAAGTCTCTTCACTATGTAATTAACTAATGTCACAAATTAAAAAACACTGATTACATAATCTATTACATAATCTATTATAAATTCAAAAATATTTGATCAAAATTCACTTTAAATTTGGAAAATTGGATTTAATTTCTCCTTTTAAATAAACAAATAAACAAATAAACAAATAAATAAGTTATAATTTATAATTTATAATTTAAAAAAATGATGAAAGGATTTAAACAAAGAGTAAGAAATTGGATCTTAAAAGGGAATTGATTTATAATTGATTTATAATTGATTTATTGATTTATAAATTCATAAGTTCATTTTATTAACAAATCACCTCTTATTTATAGTTATCAAGAAAAGGTTCATTATCATCATCTAAAAAGAAGGATAAAGATAAAGATAAAGATGATGTTTCAATTGATAAGAAATTAACTACATCGAAATCTAATCAATCATTGACAACTACTACTCCAACACCAACACCAACATCTTCTTCACCATCTCCAAGAAATAGTATTTCAAATCCTTCTTCTCAATCATCACCTTCAAAATCAAAATCAAAATCAATAACAATATCATCTGTTAATCCTTCTACAAAAGTAAGCAATATCAATAACAATAACATCAACACACCCCCTGACATTCAAATTTCTCAAGATATTAGTATTCCAAAGGCTATAACCACTGATGATGTTGCTATGATTCATTCAAATGATGATCATGTTGTTATTCCAAGATCTTCTCATTCTTTTGAAAGATTACCTTTAGTTTCACCTGATATTGATCTTATTAAATCTCCTCAACGTCATTCTTCTTCAAGATTTGAACCTTCAACTTATACAGAAATTATAAAATTACCAAATTTTGATGAAATTCCAAATGAAAAAAAACTTGAATTATTCATATTAAAAGTTGATCAATGTAATATATTATTTGATTTTAATGATCCTTCTTTTGATATAAAGGGTAAAGAAATTAAAAGAATTACATTACAAGAATTAATTGAATTTATTTCTTCAAATAGATTTCAATATACTGAAGATATGTATAATCATGTTGTTGATATGTTTAAAAAAAATCTTTTCAGACCAATACCTCCTCCTGTTAATCCAATTGGTGATATTTATGATCCTGATGAAGATGAACCAATTAATGAAATTTCTTGGCCTCATATGCAATATGTTTATGAATTTTTCCTAAGATTTGTTGAATCTCCAGATTTTAATCATACAATTGCAAAACAATTTATTGATCATGAATTTGTTCTAAAATTATTAGAATTATTTGATTCTGAAGATCCAAGAGAAAGAGAATGTTTAAAAACAACTTTACATAGAATTTATGGGAAATTCTTAAGTTTAAGAAGTTTTATAAGAAGATCCATAAATAATGTTTTTTTACAATTTGTTTATGAAACTGAAAGATTTAATGGAATTGCTGAATTATTAGAAATTTTAGGTTCAATTATTAATGGATTTGCATTACCATTAAAAGAAGAACATAAGATTTTTTTGGTAAGGGTTTTATTACCTTTACATAAAGTGAAATCATTATCATTATATCATCCACAATTAGCTTATTGTGTTGTTCAATTTCTTGAAAAAGATCCAATGTTAACAGAAGAAGTTATAATGGGTTTATTAAGATTTTGGCCCAAGATTAATTCAACAAAAGAAGTTATGTTTTTAAATGAAATTGAAGATATTTTTGAAGTTATTGAACCATTAGAATTTTTAAAAGTTGAAATTCCTTTATTTGTTCAATTATCAAAATGTATTTCATCACCACATTTTCAAGTTAGTGAAAAAGTTTTATGTTATTGGCAAAATGAATACTTTTTAAATTTAATAACTGAAAATGCTGAAGTTATATTACCAATTATATTCAGTTCATTATATGAAATATCAACATTAAATGATTTGAATTCAAACAATAATTCTAACAATAATAATGATAATGATAATGAATTGTTAAATGATAATGAATCTTTACTTTCAAATTCTTCTGGAAATTGGAATAGAACAATACATTCATTAGCTTATAATGCATTAAAGATCTTTATGGATTCAAATCCAATTTTATATGATCATTGCACACTTTTATATCATCAATCATTGGAAGAATCAAAAAGACAAAATGAAGAAAAAAAATTAAAATGGGAAAAATTGGAACAATACGTTAATGGGTTGAAAGAATGATCCTTTATGGATGTGGATGTGGATCGGGGGGAAAGTGCACTGTGTTTCATGTTATTTACCTTTTTATATTGTTTGTTTGTTTGTTGTTTTATCGTTTTAGTTGTGTGATCTTCCCATTAATCCACTGTCTTTGAATAAAAGTATATACCCACCTTGACCTTTAATTTCTTTGTAAATTGTTACATAAATGTCATTATAATTCAATTCATCTATTTCAAGTACTTGATTTATATTCTCTCAAGATTACAGGAACAGAACTTGGTGGTAAAGCACCAACTTCTGTAATAATCTTTTGAATATATTCAGGTGGAGTTAAATCATACATAATATTCAAAACATTTAAGAATTCTTTTTCTTTCCAATTTGATAATGGATTTATATCTTTATCTTTGATTTCTTCTTGTTCATTCTTCTTACCCTTTTGCTGCTGCTGCTGCTGTTGTTGTTTACCCTGTTGTTGTTGTTGCTGTGGTATCTCTTGATGAGTTTCAATAAATTTCTTTAATGCAACAGATTTCTTCTTACCAAAAGTTTCAAATAAATCTTCATCATCACCTAATTCATTTAATGTTACAGAATCTAATTGAACACGATCTGAAAATTTAATAGATTCACAACATACCAATACTGGAATGTTTTTATTCTTTGCCTTCATTGCAATCATTGCAGAACCAACACGAGAATATAAAAATCCATTTGATAACATTGCATGAGCACCTAAAAACACAAAATCAACATCTTGGAAAACAGTGGAAATAGCATTGATCAATACATAATGAACTCTTAAACCATGAGATGTTAATTCTTGAGCTAATTTTTTACCTTCAAATAAAGGTCTTGAATCAACAATAATAACATTAAATCTTTTCCCTAATTGATCATGATTATAAATGAAAAGTTCCTTTAATACTTGTGAATTACCAAATGTTAAAATTGTACTATTATTTAAAATATGACTTGATGCATTTTGAATGATTAATTTATCACTTAATTCAATCTTTTCTTTAATATAATTATCAATTTTATCAATAATTTCAACTTTTGCCTCATTATCAGATTTATCAATTGAAATATATGAAATTTCTTGTTTTAACCAACGGATAGCATTACCCATTGTAACACTTAAAGGTCTTGCTGTTTTCAAATAATCAATTTGATTACTTAAATAATTAGTTAGATTTCTACTTAATGTTGTACCTTCTGGAGTTTGATATTCTTTAATAACTCTTTGAAAAGCCTTTAACATTGCTTTACATCTTGGTATTGATCCCACAATTGAATATGATGAATATTTTAAAGTTAATGATAAAATGATTGGATGTATTAAATTTGAAATTTGGAAATTAGTTAATGATGAATCATTTCTTTGTTCTTTAGTTTCTAAATGACTGAATAATGTGATTTTTTTAGGCTTTTTAATAGATTTAACAACTTCTTTAATTGATTGTTTTTGAGCTTTGGCAATTGCAGCTTCTTTTTTCTTTTGTGATTGATCTCCTTGATCAACAATACCTGCAGCTTGCTTTGCAGCGGCTCTTTTAGCTAATTTTTCCTTTTTTTTCAATTCTTTTAATTCTTTGTTAGATAATTTTGGTTTACCATCTGGACCTAATGCTGGAGTTTGTGGTGTAGTTTGTGGTGTGGTCTGTGGTTTATCAGAAGTGGCAGCAACAGCAGCACCAGATGTCTTCTCCACTTGCTTCTCACTCATTCTAATTATGTATTTCTCTGTGTTTGATACCCACCTGCACTCACAACAACAGTCAATTTACTCATCGATTTACTCATCATTTTAACAGTTGTTGATGATTTAAAAATTTCCGAGAAAAAAAAGATAAATGTTGCACTTACCGAAATCACTATAAGGACATGATGAACAATCGATCATCATCACTTATTATATGTAATTATAACCTATAACTTATAACCTATAACAATTTGTGTATTATAACTTTGTGTATATTTACATGATCACATGACCTCTAATTGACTATTTCTACTCTTTAACCCCTTCAGATTCTTGAGATTCCCCCTTTGAAGCATGTGGTGGTTGTTTTGGTCTTCTGAATATACTTTTACCCTTTAATGCCTTAAAAGTATCTTTAAATCCCAATTCATTTTGAGCTGATTGATAATTTGAAACAAATTTCAATACTTTTTCAATACCAACATTAATGTCAATATGTTGAGAATTTGAGAATTCTTCAGCAATTGGACATAATTGTAAATATAAATATCTTAATTCTTTAATTTGTTTAACTAAAGAACCTTTTGATTTATCTAAATTGAAATCATTAATTAAATTGTCAATGTTGTCAGAAGATGATGATGTTTTGATCTTATTAATCAATTTCTCTGGGATTTGTTGTTTAAATTTCAAATAAATTGAAGCTTCTAACAATGTTGTAATATCATTTGAATGTGGGATTTTCAGTTTAGCAATCTTAACTTTTGAAATTGTATTTGTAAATGATTTTCTTGGATTTATATATAACATTGTTAATATAAAATTTAAATTATTAACATTTAAAACTGATGATAAATCCTTTTGAAAATAAATAAAACTTAAAGCATGTGGGAATTTTCTTAATTCTGCAGATTTCTCTAAGAAACAATTCAAATGATAACTTGAAGTATATTTTGGCTTTTTAGAAAGTTCTAACATTTGTAATTTTAATTTATAAAGTTCTTCCACTGTTGTAACTTCTTTTAATAATTTACCAAATGTTGTCTTTGATGGGATTTTTGGTGGTTCTAAAGGTGTGATTCTTTTCTTTTGAATAGGATCCCATAAATCTCTTGATAATAATTCTGATGAATTCTTCTTTCTATAAACTAATGGTCTTAAATCCTTTGGTGTCTTATAATATTGTAATAAATCATCAATTTCAACTTTGGCCTGTATTAGTCTTGAATTAGCAATGGATTCCTGTAATACGACACGAGAAGTGTGTAAATATCTGATGGAACGAAGCATCTTCCACCCAAATTGGATCTGTTTAAATTGGGAGATGGTGATAGTATTTGAGAGAGTGTCCTTTCCATTCAACTGTCGAAAAGTTTATAAATTTTTCATTTTCATTGATCATTTTCAACAGCTTTTGTTAGTGCTGAAAGTTACCGATGTTAAACAGGGGAAAACATCTTGATTAGACAGAGCCTCTCCCGGTAATTTTCAGCACCAACAATTTTCGGCACAAACTGAGAAAAAAAACTTTACAGATCTATACTTAACAATTGGCATAATATATGTTAAACCAACCATGAATTACGAATCTTTGGACTCATTGCCTTACATTGACGATGATATTACAGATGAACAACGTCAGGAGGTTCAAAAACTTATACAGGTTGAAATTCAAAGTTTAAATACTTCACAAATACATCCAAAAGTTGAACAACTTTATCCATTATCAAATAAAACACATAAGATATTAGATGATATACCCATTGAAAATATAATGAAGGAAGATTTTTCAATTGGTGGTATTGATCTTGGAAGATATTCAGAATTGGATAATGTTGAAAGTTTACAAAAATCAATCATTTATCAACATTTAAGATTTAATTCATTGAAATTGATTAATGAATATGGTGCTAATCAATGGTTGATAAGGAATGATCTTTCTGAATTGGAGAATGAACAAATAAGACAAGAGGTTAGTAATAAGAGGCAAAAGATTAATGAGTTGAATGCTTATAGACATCATGATCAATTGGAGATTAAACCAACTATTGATTTCTTGACAAAGAGATGGGAAGAAGGGATCTCTAAGAATGTTGACATTGGTGTTGAGATTGCTGGTTTAATTGAATGATTTTTGTTGCTTGTTGTTTGAAATACAATTTGGGTGTGGTTATCATAAGAGGTTCAACAAACTTTGATCCAAAATATCACTACTTATCGTGAACTTTGTCCATTCTTCACTACCTGTCTTGTTGAACTCGAATTCAACTTTCAATCTATCAGAGTCATCATCAAATCTGATATTTAAGGAAAAATCCAGTATACCATCATAATGGAAACGTTTTTCATAACTATCAACTTGTTCAGGAATATCTGGTAATTTATCCTTTGTCAGATCAAAAACGAGACCATTTGTTAAGTATAAGTATTGTTCATACCATGGTGTTGATATAAATTCCTTTTCATTATCTTTATCTATTGTATCAGAACAAGAACGTATCAAATTATTTTGAATCTTGTTCTCAAATTGAGTTGTTATTTCCAATGCTTCAGGATCATTAAAGATATCAGTTGAATAAGTAATATGATCTTTTAATTTTTTCCAAAAATAATATTTCTTCTTGATCAATTTCTTATCCAAATGTCCTTTTTTCCAAATGACTTTTAATTTTAATTCAATGATCTTTCTTAAAAAGTATAATTTCCACATATAACAGATAAGTTCAAATTCAGCTCGAAGGTCAGCAGGGATTTCATTATAAATTCCCCAAAAGCAAGCGTTTACTTGATCATTGGACGTGGAGGAAGAACCCTGATTGGTTATAGTTGTAATGTTAGGTAAAAACATGGCGTATACCAGAATGAACTTCAAAAAGGTGTAGATATTGTGTATTAACTTTGAGTGGTAATTCTTTCCCACCCAATTATATTTATACAAACAAGCTCAATAAACAACTCATGAAAACAGAGAAAACTATAAATTTTTTTAACAAACACCTCAAAAGAAAGAGCTCATGGTTCTGACTTGATTTAGATCTTTGAGAAAAGGCATCTCTTACTTCTCAAGAAGAGAGCACTTCCCGATTAGGCATTGCATAACGATCAGTAGACTTACCCGGCCCATTCGTTAAATCCGATTCCCGCGAACTCGTTCTCCAAAAAGTTTTCCGCCTACAAAAATCTTGAAGGCCCCAAAACCAAACCTGAACAAAAGAGAGGACCATCTTTTAAACAAAGGGAAAAAAAAAGCCGCCCATTCAATACTTTAGACAGGATCTCGCAACGTTGATATAAAAAACCCCCCCACAGAGGATAAGTTTGAATTAAACCCTCCACTGCAAATACTGTCCACTTGCCGCTGATCAACCTGTACCAATTTGGAAATTTCCCCAATTCAGAGTGTTTTCTTGCAGTTTGACATTGTTATCTGTCAAAAATCACCACCACCACGTTCTGTAATCACAAACATCAAAACACTTTCATATTAATTATTAACCTCAGATAAAAAAACTCCCCCTCGTGGATGCCCGCTCACGATGGATCACGCCACAGAACAACGGCCCCACAGGGAAAGGGAGCAAGAACATACCGCTGAGCGCCATCAACAACAGCAGCAGCAGCAGCAACAGATAACTGGTCGTAAAGCGGCTCATTCCCTTAGACTCTTTAGGAATGATAATAACAGCAACTCCAATCTACTGGAAGAATCCCTCCAGAGTAAAGAACAACCTCTGGGACAACTCAGGAAGTCAAAGCCTATTAAGAAAGCCTCTATCTCAACAGCATCATTATCACACGTTGCTGATGAGATCAAGTCATTGAAATTATACACCCCAAAGAAAGCATCTGCATCATCTGTTAAACTGGACTCTCCATTCGAAGATTCCAAGATTTCATACAATTATAGAAAGAGAGCATCATCTATAGTGGTTGACAATCCTGATGATCCTACAACTTCCATTATTGAGCCTGTCTCCTCTGCTACCTACATACCAAAGGGTCATGATAATGAGAGAATCAGATTAGAAGAGGAAATAGACATACCTACCAGGAACCTTAGCGACAC
The DNA here is from genome assembly GCA_030579075.1 of Taiozyma dajiaensis. Classification (NCBI taxonomy): domain Eukaryota; kingdom Fungi; phylum Ascomycota; class Saccharomycetes; order Phaffomycetales; family Wickerhamomycetaceae; genus Taiozyma; species Taiozyma dajiaensis. Next base: position 404,317 of record JAKUAB010000002.1, read on the forward strand.
TGGTAGTGTTACTACCACATCGACCACATTGGGATTAAGTGAAGATACCGCACTTCCTACAGTCAAAGAAGACAATGATATCAACAACGTGGTGAAGTTTTCAAAGTTTGATAAAACCTATGAATATCATCCAGAATCTTATGATCCAAATTACCAAGTCCCAGAAGATCAAGAACAATCAGATGATGAACATGAAGGTGATGAAAATAACTTTTCACTTGCCGTTGAATTAACCCCATTCAAGAACAAAGTTGGTGGCCATACAGCTATTTTCAGGTTCTCCCATAGAGCTGTCTGTAAGGCTTTGGTTAATAGAGAGAATTGGTGGTATGAAACCATTGAAAAGAACCATGAAGATATCTTAAAGTTCATGCCAAAGTATATAGGTGTCTTGAATGTTAGATACACCACTTTAGTTGACGAGAATGAAGACATTAGAAATGCCTCATTGAACGATTTGGGAGAAACATCCCCAGCATTGGGTCCAATTGATGAACATGATGTTTCTCAGATTGAAAACACACTAATGACCAAAACCAAATCTTCTGCCTCCTACAGTGAAGAATTACCACCAGAAGTTGTCCTTGATGATAACAAGCATATCATTCCTGAATCATTATGGGAACAATATTCAAGTTCTGCTCCATCCCCTGCATCTTCATTTTCATACATGTCTGAAAACATTTCACCACAACCATCACCAGCTTTGAACTCATCTCCAGCAATTACAAATAGCTCATTAGGCTCCACCACAGTTAACAGAAAATTACAAGAACTGGTACTTCAAGAAGTCTTTGCCCCAGTTCGTTCTAGAAATAGGAATCACAGAGGTTTGAAACATTCTACATCTCCAAGAATGCTTAATGGTAGAACTAGTAGTGGTAACATTTTGTTACAAAACACTCATAACAGTACATCTGCTAGAATGCATCGTTTGAGTACCTCATCAACTGAACTCGACAGAAGACCAAGATTTGCAGATTTACACAGATTGACTAAAGATTACAATTCTTTGATTGACTTGAAATCTGTCAGTGAAGATTCAAATGTACATAAGGGTAAGAATAATGAAGAAGACACAAACTATGATGCTGACGAATCAACCCATGATCCAAATCACAATGATTCTATATTCATGATGGATGATGAAGAGGAGAACAATGCTGATCTTGGAGATGATGAAAACGAATCTAACGTCTCAGATACCGCTATTTCTCCATTGATCATGCCAAATAGACCAAATCGTAAGAAAGTGCACAGAATTGAAAGATTCATCTTGCTTGAAGATTTAACCAATGGGATGTCCAAACCATGTGTCCTAGATTTGAAAATGGGAACAAGACAATATGGTGTTGAAGCCACATACAAGAAGAAGAAATCACAAAGAAAGAAATGTGCTCAAACAACATCACGTAAATTAGGTGTCAGAATTTGTGGTATGCAAAGTTGGGACAAGAAGAAGGAGAAATTCCTTTCTAAGGATAAGTATTTTGGAAGAAGAGTGAAAGCTGGGTTTGAATTTGCCGCTAGTATTCTGAGATATTTGTATGATGGTGATTCTCTATACTCGGTGTTGATTAAGATTCCACAGTTGGTTGAAGATTTAAATGAATTAGAGAAAGGGGTCTCCAAGTTGAATGGGTATAGATTCTATGGTTCCAGTTTATTAATGATCTATGATGCTGAGAACATTGAATCTATAAAACTGCATATCATTGACTTTGCTCAATGTATTGCTACAAATGACATTAAGACCCTATATCATGATTCCATCAGTCAGATCACATTCCCTCCAAAGCATCCTGATTCTCCAGATGAAGGCTATTTAAGAGGTTTAAGATCAATTATTTATTGCCTGGAGTTGATGTTTAAAAGATTGACAGGTGAGGAATATCAAAAGTTTAAATCATTAGATTTGGTTGAACAAAACAAGATTAAGTTTAAGGCCCAAAAGTTGACTTGGTTGGATGATTTTGATGAGATTGAAGAGAGTATTGAGTTTAAAGACTTGTACCAAAATGGGTTTGATGATATCCCACAATTTGCCATTGATGATGAAGGTGAAGTGTCTGAATGATTCATTGATTTTTATTTGATTTTCTATGAACTATATCTATACCAAATGGTGTTTGTTTTATAAATTGGTTTTGTTTGGTGATATTTTGAGAGGTTCATAACGAAGATGCATGTTTGTATTTAACGATAATGACGCATTATAATATTTAATTCGATTATGAGATGTAGAAGACTATAATGGGAAGTACTGTTTCCAAACAATGCCTACAATAACAAGATCATTACTTTTTTAAATTTTGCTTATTTTTATGACAAAAGATCCTATACAAAAAATACATTAGAAAATACTTATATTAAAAACCCTTAAATTTATTTGTTTAAAACATCAGCATCGTATCTTTGTTTGAACCAAGCGATGGTGTCTTCCTTACCGGTTTTGTGTTTGTTACCAACAACATTTTGAGTACGTTTTCTTCTGGCAATTCTGTTACCTGGTCTACCCATGACAACGTAGAAGTCCATACCGTAAATACCAATGGATGGATCGTATTTGATACCCAAGTCAATGTGTTCTTCAATACCGAAACCGAAGTTACCAGTTTGTGAGAAGTTCTTGTCTCTTAATTGGTATTCTTTGACTTTTAGACCTCTTTCTAAGATTTCTTCAGCTTTTGGACCTCTGATGGTGACGTGGACAGCAATCTTTTCGTTTCTTCTGATACCGAAGGTTCTGACAGTGTATCTGGCTTTAGATTGAACTGGGGTTTGACCAGATAATTGTTCTAAAACTTTTGAAGCTCTAGTCAAACGATCACCGGATTCACCAACGGAGATGTTTAAAACTAATTTTTCAATTTTCAATTCACGCATAGGGTTTTGAGCTTTTGAAGACTAGAGAAGGTTGTTAGTAATCATGTTCGTAGTGTGCTGTGTGTGGTTGAATATTTGACGGTATTCTGGTAAATTTATGGACTTTGGTATTTGATGAAACTTGATGAATTCATTTCGCCTGGAAAGAGCTATTTCACATGGTATAGTAGCTTGAGAACTATATGTTCATATCATAATCATTATACCTGATTCCAATCATTCATTTCCTTGATTATACTTCGCTACGGTTCCCCCTTCATTTCAAAATCTTTACTCTTCACAGTTGGATAAAACATTGGTAAATGGACATAGTTCATTGATAAATAAGCTTGTAACAAAATGATCAATAATATTCTTTGATTCTCTCTAACACCGCCATCTGTCCAACACAAATCGCATCTCTTTGAGGACATACCATTTTGAAATGATGTTTACTTAGCGTTCTTTTGATACGTAGTGTAAGAAAAGATTTCAGCTTTTTTGATATTTTTCAGAGTCTCCAATGTGGGAGATTTTTTTTCAGAGTGTGGTCCGCACCAAAAGCTGTTGAGCCTAAGTTTTCCTCCTTTGGGCAGAGGAAAAAGGTCTTAGGCAGGATGTGTAAATTTCGGGATGTACCTCTGGGCAGAAAATAAGCGTAAATTTCAGTCCCAGATAGTGAAGTGGTGTTTTAGATCGAAAAATGACAGATTGCACGGGTCACTAACTCCACTGTGCGTCACTTTTTGTAAAATTCGCGATTTTTGGTAGAATTTGGTTAAAGACCTCTAAAGAGACAAAAATTGTGACTGTTGTTTTCAGAGCCTCTTTTGACATCCACACACCACTTATTGGTTGGAAGAAACCCGCTAATCTGTCAAAAGATAAGAGAATGAACCCTCCAAGAACCAAAAGTTTGGTGGGTAATACAAAAGTATAAGCTTATATTTGTTGTCATTTCAATCATACCATAAAATGAATGATTAGACGTTTTCTTGTTGATGGTAGAAGCAGTAATGGAATTGTATATATATAGAGTGCTCAAGATACATATGTCTACATTGGTTGCTTAAGGTCGTAAAGTCGTTTAATGAAGTTAATATAAACAACATGGATCGTGAGATCATGAATCAGGGTATATGAAGAATTAGTAAATGAGTAGCAGTAATAATAGCAAATAATACAGTGAATGTGGATGCAAATTTATAATGATAGTTCAATAGCGGGAAACGAAATCAATAATCTGGTTCAATGGGGCCCTTTCTACTAAGATCAACTTTAGTAGTTCATACTCTGGTTTGTTACTTTCCAGAATCCTCAATTCTTCAGGTGACAAAATATCCATCACTTTGTTCTTCTTGATGCATTCGTTCAAGTAGATGACCCTTCCTTGGGCCCCGACAGCTTGTAATGCAGTGGAATATGGTTCTTTACCAGTAGCAGCGTTCAATAGGATCAGACCACAAGCATATAGGTCAGTGGAGAATGAAGGTGGTGAAGGTGGTGATTGGACAAGTTCAGGGGCAGAGTATTGCAATGTTAGGTCAAAGAAAGTACCATTGTTCAACTTAGACTGGTATTCTAATTGGATATCACTTGTTAAAGTTGCACTTGTAAAATCAGCGATTTTGAAATCTTGTGTTGTGATGTCGAATAGAATGTTCTGTGGTTTCAGATCAAGGTGAATCATGGAACAGGATTGTAATAGATATAAGGCAGTGCTTAGTTGCCTTGCCAGTTTCCACCATAGGTCTGAACCAATATGTAATGAAGATGTGTCTGTTGGACAATTGGATTTGATCACTTCTTCTAGGTTTGAGTGTAATTGTTCTGAGATCAAACATGGTAGGGATTCACCATAACGAATCTTGGAATAGTAAGACTTATCGAAGAACGTAAGCCCACGGACCAGGAGAATTGGTGGATTGAGAATATGATCGTCTCGTAACTTGCCTTGTAAAATCTTGTAATTCATCAATTCTCTAAAGATAGGCTTGCAACTTTTCTTATTCTTTGGCACTTTGACAGCAAAGGTAGTTGCCTCAACATTGTTAGCTTCACAACTGACAACAGTGGAGAATGAACCTTGACCAATTACCTTTTGAACTTTTAAACCGATAGCATGAGGATCAATGATACTATACTCCACTGTAGATATTACCTCATCCTCCGTGTATCTACTTGAAGATGGGAAATATTTGAAGTAGTCATCATGGGGGGTTGAAGACACTGGGGTTGTCCTTGGAGTGGAGCATGGCGATGAGTAGTCTTGGGTAAGGACCCTTGGGGAGACAGGAGATGTTAATGGAGATGAAAAGGGCTGGCACTCAAGGGATGTGTTGATGAATGATAGAGGTGTCTTACATGGGGATGACGATCTAGGTGATCTGGTAGGAACATCCACGGGCGAGCAGCTTCTATAGCGTGAGCTTTCAAGGGGAGTCTTCGGTGTGGGAAAGGTCTCCAGTGCTTCTACTGGGTTGTTGTGACTGGTTAACTTAGGATGTATGGAGCCGTCAGTGATATCCAGGGAGCCTAAAGGGGACTCGGGGCTGTGAGGCAGAACGGTGGGGAAGGTCTTTTGGGAAGATGTCGGCGGTGTCTTAAACATCTCTCTCTGATCTCTGTCTCTGTGTATGGCGATCTTCCTTTAATGTTGATGTTTGGCTGGCTGGCTTTGCTTGCTTAGGACTTTTATAGCGCTGATACTGAGTTTGATTAACTGTGATAAGGAGTGTTCAGTTAAGCGTCAAGAGTGCTAACAGTAAACAGAACTCCAGTTAGGACCAAGAAGAAATGATCGTGTGAGTGGCAAACTTGTAGCACAAGACAACAAGAATAAATATTGGGTTCATGCCAGTATATATACCTCACTGGCATTGGAGATTCCAAACCCTCCAATCTTTTAATTTTGGGGCCAGAGGCTCTACCTGTTGTTGCTGTAGATGGCACATCAATTTGAAACATTTTTGCCCAAGTATGCAGGTAACCACAGTAAATGTGCATAATCGATAGCCGAATTCGTAACAGCTTCGGGAATGGAGGGTCGTCTCTACAGTAGTAAAGCACAGTTGATGCAATCGAGTCTCGAACCACGCATTTGCTTGACTTGGTTTTGAAGATTGTAATTGGATCACCGGAAACGTGATCCTGAGAGCCTGAAGGTGGAAATGCAGAATCGACACCAACATTATATAATATAAGCTGATCAGGGTTCAAAATCGGGCATGATAGAGTTTAGATAGATGAAGACACATTTATTTGAACAAAAAGATGGGACAGCTTTCTGCGTAGGTCTGTTTTTAGGCTTCGAAGTTCTAAGTACAGTTGGAAGACTTATCAGTGATATTCACATATAAAAAGAAACTCTGGTGGCTCTACCCCATCAACGTCGGAGATAAAAAGACAAGCTGAGACACTCAAGTTGGGAAATGGGGGAGCCAACTTTCGCCAGGGCCCAGGGCCCAGGGCGCAGCAAGTTGCAACTACAACGACGTCGTTCAAGAGTTATACGCGGTAATTGCCTAGTACATCTATTGATACTTGATGCATAGAATGCAGCAGAATATTGTGACTCCGAGCACATGAAGTACGGACCTGAACTGCGGCAACTGTGTGAACTCCACAAAATAAAATACGGCCCAAGTCCGGGGGTTGGGTCATTTGAGGAGATGGGAGACTAGGAGGGGAGTGTAAAGATGAAGAAGTTCAGCTAACAGCTATAAATGAGGGATAGAAGTGTTGTGTTTGAACTGATCGGTCGCTGATGTTGGTAGTCCACTGTCAATCTTTCTAACATATTATATAATTAATATAGTTTCATGGCATTTTAGTGCTTATCTCTAGTGTCAAAATCATAGAAACAAATCTTGGCAACTCTTGATTTTTTTTTTATTTGCTTGAATCCTTTCCTAAAGAGGGTCATACATGCGTCTACAGTCAACCAGTTCTGATTACGAATCACTTGAACTCGCATTTGTCACTGGGCAACAAAATGAAAAGAAAAAAACACGATCTGATCAGTTCTGTCATTGTCAGGGATACATACATAGGGGGACCAACTCTCATGAAGATCGTTTGAATCTTGAGTCATAAATTAAAACGCCCATGTTTAATTTTAATTGAATTAGGGAATGTTGGTTGTAAGAATGGCAAATGATTGTTCATTAATTAATGGAATCTGCATTTTTCAAGGCTTATATAAATTAGGATATACGAGTATCTCCGACAATTATAAGCCAGCTTATCAGTTTATTATTCCGTTGATCACTTATGATTTGAAGGATAAATTTATATCACCAATAAACGTACAGCTAAATAATGAAATAGTTCATCGACGTACAACGTTGTGAGATATATAATCTGATTATTATAATTCCACCTGTTTTTAATATCTACGTCATGAAGATTTATTTTGGCTTTTAATAAATTTCAGAAATTTTAATCAACATATTCATATCTCAATCGCGATATCAAAAGAACTGTACGATAGAAGACAACATGCCGACGGGATATGATTATATTATAATTTTGCAGACGACGTACGCGTAGTATAATATCTACTCTAGTTTGATCACAAGTACAGTAGATCCTATTTATGAGTCTGCAAGCTGAACGGAAATGAAAGAGGTTTAACAAGCTGCTTGTACCAATATTACTATATATTCATCATGAGTCAATGACAGAGCAGTTATATTACACACATGAACTTTACAAGCTCTTCGAGAGAGATCCATAGTTGGATTGATCACCCACGGGTAAAGTTTCAAGTCAGATTGACAGACTATGGTTCACGTGAAGCTTCAAACTGAGCAATCGTTTGCAGTTAAACGTTTATAAGAACCAACAATGTTTACAAGTTTAATGAAACACCGTTACAGAATGAAGCTCTAATTCTGATAGACTTTCAACAATTCTGCGAGTTAAGAGGGATTCTTGATATTGCGTAGGCCTTGTGAGCTACCATACTTTTAGTAGAAACAAAGCTAGGAGTTAACACCAAAAGTTTGAAATATATTGTTAAAGTACTTCCCTTTCATTGGTACTGTTACTGTGTGAGTCGTGCTCTTACTAAAATAAGGCTCTTCGGTCAGGGCCACATTTCTTCGCGAAAAAAAAATTTCGAAACTTTCAAAAAGAACAGACACAATATTGAAGAGGTACTAATCTGACAAGATTTATCTATTTTATAAAGAGATTATCGACATTCAAAGCCCAAGATCCTCGAGCCATAAATAATAGAATGAGCTACTCACTTGGAAAACTAGATAAAACGGGGAGTTTTCTTGCCACAAGCACCTCAAAACTGGGCAAGAAGGAAATCACTATCTACCCAATTCAGCTTGAGACTGGTAACAAGTTCACCATTTCAACTTCATTAAGCAAAACTTTTGAACTTGATCAAGATCGTGAGATTGTATCTTTTGACTGGATATACCCTGCTGCTCCTTCAAATGGTGTCTCAAAGAGAAGACTTTCAAATGGTGCAAGTTTAAAATCCAATTGTACCTCATCAGGTAGTTATTTAGTTGTTGCATTAAAGAATAAGAATGTTCTTATTTATTCACCATTCCAAAGCCATGCGGTCCATGAAATCAAGACAAAGGTTCCTATTTGCAATTTGGCTCCTTCAACCTCATCATATTGGATCCTTGCCTCTCTTGAAGCTTTTAATTTTGAACTAAATGATCTCAAATCAAAGAGCAAAGTGAAATTACCAAAAACGCTAGAAAATGCTAAAGTTCTTGAATGCCTCACTTATGGAGAACAATTATACTTAGCCATTGGTAGTGATAAACTAATACTTATCAATACAAAAACCGAAGAAACTTTTGCAGAATTCGAAACCGGTAAGACCCCAATCATTCAAATCAAACATATCAATGACAATGTCTTAGTTGCTAGAAAAGATTCAAAGATCATTTCAGTGCATTCATTATCTAAAAGTACTACAAAGCTCTTGACAGCCTCATCAAAAGTTGTATCATTGATTACTCTAAGTGATCACTCAATTGGTGCCTTGACCACCAGAGGTGATTTAGATATTTTTGAAGACTTCAACCAAAAGAAACCCTCCTCAACAATCAAACCAAATAACCCAAAGGTCAAATTCATTGATGCTGTGACAAAGGACTCAAATCTTTTAATCACCTGGTTTGATTTTGAACCAAAAGTTGAAACAATCCCTACAGATGAATTAAAAGGTATCGTCATAGTGGACGTGAAGTATGAATCGAAGGCCACAAAGAGCGTCACTAAGCAATTAGAGCCAATTGTTGTTGATATTGAACCAGTTCCAGAATTCAAAGTGCGAGAATATGCTCTTTCTGCTCTTATTGAGGAGAAAATCGACTCCCCAGTTGAACTATTACAACTTTTGGTCTCTAATGAAGACCCAGAGAAGATCAAGATGGTCGTTAGAAAACTGAATGACACCATCTCTAGCAAGCTGTACAAAATTCTGAGCTCAAGAGTGGAAGCAAACCCTGCTGAATCTGCCACTTTAAACAATTGGCTGAAATGGCTTTTGATCGTTAATAGCGATTTGGCCAAATCAGGTTCTATCAAACCACTAAAGGAATCACTCTCAGTGATTATGAAACAATTACCAAACCTGCTGAGTTTACAAGGTCGTTTAGAGCTATTACAATCTCAATTAAAACTAAGATCTGAAATTGCTGCTGCCAATGAAGAAACTGAAACTGTCGATGACTCAGGGAAATCAGAAGTTTTAGCCAAAGCTGAAGAAAACATCGTTTTCATTAATGGTGAAAATGATGATAGTGATGGAGATGTCATTGGCTCTGCTGGTAATTCTGAGAGTGAAGGTGAGGAAGAAAAAGAAAGAGATGACAAAGAAGTCGAGAACAGCGGAGATGCGATTGAAGTTGATCAGGAGTAGACTTCTCTGTAATTACTCAATCAAATAAAAATAACTATTGCATTAAAAGATTTCTGTAATACTGTTTATTGTTCTCGTTAATCTATGTATCAAAGAGATCATTTTGATTGTTGTAATTCAATCATTTGTTGAACTTGTAATTTCATCAAATCTTTCAAATCAACAACATCAGCCTTCAATTCTTCAACTTGTTCCGATTTCTCACCAAGGATCTCTAGAGTTCTTTCATACTTACCCGTGTAAGTCTCAACATCTTTTTCCAATTGTTGGATTTGTGCCTTGAAATTGTCAACTTGTTCATTATCCTTCATCAATCTAACAATCTCTGCATTAGCTTCTTTCTTGTCTTCATTGGCTTTATCCAATTCTTCTCTTAATAAGGAGAGTTCAGTTTCTAAACGACGAACTTGACCACTTAGTTTACCCAATAATTGGACAGAAGAACCGCCAACAACTGATGAAGAATGATTTTCGAATCTTGATTGAACTGGGGAGGCAACAGTGTCATAATCGTTGAACTCACTGAGACTATCATCGTCATCGAAGGAATGATTAACGGAATTCTGGAAGAATGCCGAATTCTTACGACTTTGGTTGGGCGTTTCTGAAGATTCACCAAACCCGACTTCTCTAAACTTAGCTGATGTGATGGAGTTTTGACGTGAGTACAACATCTTTGGCGTGGCTGACTGTGATGGTGGTTGGTATAGGTGGTCAGGGGCATTCAAAGTCTGTGGTTGGATCGCTTCTTTGACTTGCTTTTCCAGAGTTTCGATCTTGAACTCAAGTTGATTCTTCTCTTGTCTATACTTAATCTCTTTGTCATCTAGACTTTCTTCTGCTTCTTCTAATGACTTAACAATTGATTCGTATCTAATCTGGAGTTTACTATGTTCGTCAGATAAGGTCTTCAACTTGGAGTTTAATTCATCAAAGCTTGAAATCTTACTCTCAAGATCCTTAGATACGATCTGGATCTTTGATTCTTGATCATTCAAATTTTGTTTCAAAGTATGTCTCTCATCTTCAAAATCATTGATTTTTCTTTGTAATGTAGCTTCAATACTTTGCCAATTCTCAGTGGCAGAAGTGTATTGTTTCTGAAGAGTTTCATATTGTCTTGTGAGTTTAACAAAACTTTCATCACTTGTTGATTTTGTTTGAGCATTTTCCGCTTGGAATCGTAAATGCTCAACTCTTTCTTCAAGTCTTGCAATCTCTTTAGCATGATCCTCTTTGGCCAAAGAAAACTTTTGCTTCTCTTTCTCCAGAGTTCTATTCAATTGATTCACTTCTTTGGTGTATTGATTCTTATCTTCAATGATAGTCTTACTTAATTCTTCAATATTGGCTGAAAGCTCTTTGTTCTTGGAGATTTCTTCTTCAAGAGCCTCTTTCTCATTTTTCAATTGGATCTGAAGCGTCTTCGCCTGTATCGTGGCCTCCCTTTCAGCAGCTTGTGATGCTCTCAGAGAATCCTTCAGCTCTTTGCGTTCCGTTTCTAATGTATTGGCTCTCTTTTGAAAGCTATCAATTTCAGACTCATTCTGTGAATTGGTGGCCATGAGTTTCTTGATTGTGTTGTTATATTTCAACTCTTTCATCGATAATGCCTCACCTTCTTTCAACAACTGGGCAATTCTTTCATCTTTCTCTTTAATTATTTGCTCGTTGTATGATGATGGCTGGATTGAAGGGGTGCCTGGTATTGAAACATTTTTCAGTTTCGCTTGTAATGATTCTTTCTCCTCTTTTAAAGATTTATTCTTCGATGTCAAAGTAATATACTTGTTTTGGGCTTCATTTATGAGTTTGAGTAGATCTTCATGTGGCAAGTCCTTGAAGTTGTCAGGAAAAAGAGATTCAACTGGGTTTGGAGCTTCAAGGGACCTGGAGATGTCTAGTGATGGTTTTGGAGTAGGAACAGCGGAGGTTACAGGTGATGTGAATGCACTCAAGGATTCAGTTGGTCCCAAATTAGGTGTTACAGATTTTGAAGCAGGCTCTGGTGTAGTGGATGTCTTTCCTTTTATCTTATTCTCAGAAGTTGATCTCTTTGATGATTTACCAGATTTAGCAGCCAGTGCTAGTCTTTCTTGCAAAGTGAGCCTCTTCTTTGGCACAGAGGCGGCTGAAGGTATAAGCACTGGTTCTGGGGTTGGCTCAAGGTTTTCGACTTTCCTTTGTTCTGACTCAATGGTCTCTGGTTTTGGCTCTTCAGCCTTGACAGGTTCCTCGATGGTGTTTACCTTCTCTTTGGCTACTTCTTCCACTTGATCACCATTGGCGTCAGTTGCAGCATTCTCAACTGCTTTTGTCTGAAGATTCCCAGCAGCTGGTTCATCAAGAGAATGCTCTTTCTTGGTTTCAGCATTCGTTACCACTTCTTCATTGTCTTTGATCTCCGATGTCCGATCTGGTGCCTGGACAACCTCATTCTTCTTCTTGTTCGATTTCTTTTTAGCCATGATCACACTTCCAACAACAGCAGTGTTAAGCAAACAAATACAATGATGAGCTTTGATTCAATACGTTGGCTATTGCAATTGGATGGAGACTCAGAAAAGATCTCTTGTAGCCAATGTTCATTTAGTCTCATAAGTCCAATTTTGTCAACAAACACGCAGAGTGGCCTTATTAAGTCGGAACTCACAGATGAGGGTCGGAATTCAACCCTTTTCAACTACGTCTACACCTGTAAATATGTTCAATATAATGCCAGTATATATTAATAGGGAGTGAGTTAATTGGTTAAATGAAGGTTAGCTCACTTCTTCCTCTTTTATGCCTCAGAAACACTATTCCAGAGTTGTTTCTTCCAGCTTTCTAAATCTTTATGCAATTCCACCAACTTCTTGACCTCTTCTGTGTTCTTTGTCTGTGTGGTTTTCAATGTTTCATATAATGTTTCGTATTCTTTGTATTTCAGTTTAAACTTCTTTGCAAGATGTTTATAAAACTCCTCGTCATCTTCACGTTTACGCTTCTTGTTATTGATCAAAGTGGATTTTGGTCCTGTAGGTATTTGCAGGGATGAGACGTTTGAGTCTATTGTTTCAGGTGCTCGTGAAATATCACCTTGTTTTGGAATGTCTAATTTAGGATCAGTCTTTGGTGAAACCTTTTGATTTGGTTGAGGTGTGTTTTCCTTATTAGAGGTAGGTGTAGGTTCAGGATCCAACTTAGCTTGGGCAAGGTATTCCCTTGCAGGGTGATTTCTTGGGTATTTTAAATGGTCATATATCTTTAAGCATTGATCTCTTAACAATCTCTTAGTGTCATTCTTGTACATCTTGGATTCAAGAAATTTCAAATCTTTGTAGTAATTATAATTCAAGACATAACGTTTCTCATCAGATTTGAATTCTTGAACCTTTTTATTCTTAAAATTAGGATATTTCTCCACAATTTTCAACCTCAAAGCCTCCTTGTAATCCAGTCCAATGATATCAATGATTTTTTCCACTTCAGATCTTGGTGCCTTGCCTCTAGCAATTAGATCAGTCATAGTGATAGGACCCATGGCCAACAGATAGATCAGTCTCTTTGCCACGGTATTTTTATTAATGTTGATCTGTGGAGAAGGTGATGAGATGGCTTGTCGACTCATAGAGCGAGGTTGGGTAGGTAATTGTGAAAGGTTAGGCGAAACGGTTTTTTTGGAACCATTCTCCATTGTGGTTAAAGTTGATGGTGACTTTAGATCAATTGTCAACTTCCGACGTACATCGCCCATGTTCTTGAAAGTAGAGTTGGAAAACTGCTTGTATACAGTGGTCTTTGTAGTTACAGGTTCACCTAAATGGATCTTGTAGCCCTTCTCCAAGACAGAGAGCAGCATTTGACCATCCTTGATGATGACCTTGACCTTCCTGTTCGAGGAAAGGAGGAGCTTTTGCAGGTCCTTATCCAAGGTCAGGTCATAAGCCATTGAGGGCTTCGAGTTAGCATTCTTGTAGACAGGAAGCAGCCTATGAGTAGACATGACTCTGTTAAGTTTTTTCGGATAGCAACGGGTTGGTGGTGTTGGGATCAGAGAAAGATTTAATTAAACAAAGAAGTTTTGGGATCATCCAAATTTCCCTTAAAGTCTGCCGCACCTAAATTTGGGTGGGTCTTTAGTCTTAAATGTTTCAGGTTTTTGGGACTTAACAAGGTCACGTGATCAGATACAGATCTCATGAGCTTAAAGGACAGATAGAGGTATTGTTTAAAAGAGTGCTGACATATACCATGAACATGGATATAGCATATTTCTATATATATATATATCTCACTAAAATACCTTTAAATTAATCATTGTTAACGGTTTCCATCTAAAAACTAAAGTCCTCACTTTGTTTGACACAAAATAAGTGCTCTAATTGCGGGTAATATGGGCCCAGATTAGATTCGCGCCTTATCCAAAATAAACTGCGGACTGGACAACGAAGGGCCCATCCTTGAAGAGCCTGTTGCTTAGTAATAACTGTTAAAGAGCTTTAACTGTTGCTGATACGTGCTGTTATAACAAAGTGTGAACTGTAATTTTTGAATCACTATACCTTTTAAGATGTCAGATCGGATCGAGTTGTGGACACCTGACAAGTATCAAACAGATGAGGCAGAGAAGAAGAGAAAGAGAAAGAGAATCAGTCGTACTTGCTTGTCATGTAAGAGCAGAAAGGTGAAATGTGATCAAGGTAGACCGTGCTCCTCATGCGTCAAGAAGAACATTCCGGCACATCTATGCGTCTATGACTCCTCTCCCTTCATACAGACTTCAGATACTGAACCAACTCTGAAAGAGGCAACGATCATGTTATCCGAAGAAAATAAGAAGTTGAAAAGGGAATTAGAAGAGATGAGACAATCTTCAAATGAAAGTACACCAAGAACTTCGAGGAAAGTGCTAAAGAGATTTCATTCTTTGGAATATAAGAAGAACAAAGTGTTATACAATGGTCCAACTAGTTGGAGATCATTGGTTGAGTCACACCCAGGGTTTCATGAAACAATAGAGACTGCAAAGCTCTACATATCCAATGCAAGAAGAGAATGGAAGATTGCTAAGAACTTGAGAAAACCTGATCCAGCCACTTATAACAATATGATCTCTTTTATCCCCGATGAACTTTTGAAGAACTTGTCTGAATATTTACCTAGCTTCTTCACAGTTAGAAAATATCTAGATACATACTTTCATAGTTATTGGCATTACAAGAACCCAATTGTTGATCCAAGAGAGGTTATGACCACTTTACATCAATTATTCTGCCCCAAATTGGAAGGTGATCATTTTGAGATAACTACTCAAAAGACAACTTTGAACTATTCAAGAATCGCTCTGGTAGTGACAATATTCAAATTTGTCCTCATTCAAACCAATGCTGCTAATCCAGCTTCTGAGACTTTTGACCAAAAGGACCACCTGTTGAGATTTGTTGATCGACTATTATTCTTTGGTAAAGTTGAGAAACAGGCCAGTATCCCGGCCTTACAATGTCTATTGATTCGTCATCAGATGAAGAAGATCAATCCAATCGACCCTGATGGCGGTGATGGTTCTCATGCTTCATTAAACTTGAGAAGTGCGATCAACATGGCTTATTTACTTGGACTGAACAACAATATTGATGAAGTGTATGCCGAGAAAGATGAAAATCACAGACAGATATTGAAAGCTGCTTGGGCCTTTGCTTTGAAGGAGGATACTATCAGTTCTTTTTATCAAGGTCTTCCAATGGCGATTAATGATGAATACACTTATGAATCACCCTCTAGTACAGTTTCCGAAGACACTCGACTGATGTTATTGGTTAGAAAGGCCAACAAGATTCTGAATTCTCGCAAGGACTGCTTTGTGGATGAATTAATCAGTGTTGTAAATGAAATTGAACAACTTCACTCAGAACCATTAACAAATGAGATCAGATCATTGAAAGTTCCAGATGATTACGTTACTGAATTCTCAACAATGAGACGTATCGAAGCAAAACTAATGGCCATTTATTCCCTTCATGTGCTATTCGAGGTTATTTATGTCGGTTTGGAAGAAGAATATCCTGACGATCCAATTGTTAATGTTGCATTTAATGGTATTTTCAAGTATGGTACCCTTGCAGTGACCCATTTGATTGAACTATTACTTTGTTTAGAGGATGCTTCTCATGCAATTGGTGAAGAAAACAAGAAAAATGGTGGCCACTCGTTGCATAAGGTTCATAATATTGTTGAAGTATCCTCTTCCATGAGTTCATTATCCAAAGTGGTATTCTTGAAGGCTTATTGTTCAATCATTTTCCATATCATGAATAGGTTAAATACCAGTGGTGAGAATGGAGCAAGTGGTCCCTTGAAGTACCCAATGGCTGTTGATGAGTTTGAGAAATTGGATATCAGAGATACGAACAATCCTTTGAATAAGCTGTTTAAAAACCCGGGGTTCTTGCATGGTTTAATCACACTTGCATGTAAACATATGTTAAATATTAACAACCGGTCCTTTGGGAATGTTTTCAACCTCAATTTCTGCCTATATGCTGTGATTGCCCTATATAAATACTTCAACAATTTCTTGAATGTCAACTTACCAAAGGAGAAAGTCGAAATGGCAACAAAGATCCAAACAGATATATCCTACGAACGGTTTGAAGGTCCTTATGCCTCCAAAGTTACTTCCCAACCAGCACCTCAACCTTCATCAAACAATGGATCTGTTAACCCACCAAGAGGTCCTAACATCTTGAACCCGATAGATGACCCAACTTTGAACTTACAGCCTAAATATGCTACACCGTTGAGAACTAACACTCCATTTACTACCACGGGGCCTACCACAGGCTCCACTACAGGCTCTACCCCGGGACCTTCAGGGGCATTATTCCCACATTATTATGGGTTCTTTGAATGGAAGAATGATGCTGTAGATGAATTGTTGAATAATATATTGAGTGATGAAACCTTGTTTACTTTGGATGATCAGAATAATGCTGTTAATTGGTCTCTAGATGAGATGTTCAATACTGTTGAGAAGGAGTGATTAATATGAATGAGTATTATTAAATAGAAACATGATAGAAGTTTGATATAGAGAAAACAATTGTAGTTGATCCTCTTCAAGCTATTAGATTACAGATAAGAAGAATACCCAACACACCTCTTTAAACCAATGTTAAGCCTTATCGTAATAAAAGAAGAAAAATCAAATACAGAAACAGGTAGATCAGGAAAGATAATGAGACATTATCAGGAAATCTTTCTTCCTTCAGGTACTTGAAATATCAATAACTCATCGCTAAAAAAAAAGTCTCGAGAAAAAAAAAAATTAGAAGACACAAAAGACATTGGTGGATTCAGGTACTAAAGTCTAGAAACTCCAGTAAAAATGGACGCTAAAGCCCTTCATGACTGCTTTGCTGCTACGTTGACCGCTGATCAGGTCACTAGAAGACAAGCGGAAGTGCAACTTCGTTCTGTTGAGAAGAATATCGGCTTTCTAGGTGCTTGTTTGGACATTCTTTCAAGTCCAGAAGTGGATCCAGGTATTAAGACCGCTGCTGCTGTCTTCTTCAAGAACCGAATCGTTCGTAATTGGGATGATAAGTATGGTGACAATGAAGAAAGCAGGATCGATAACGACGAAAAGCCAATCATTAGAGAAAGACTATTGAAAACCTTGGTTCAATCAACACCAAAGTTGAGAAAACAATTGGTTCCAGTCTTGAGTTCTATAGTTAAAAGTGACTATCCAAAACAATGGCCAAACTTAGTTGAGTCCTCATTGCAGTTATTATATGCCCAGAATTTGGATTCTGCATACACTGGGTTGTTATGCTTTGCTGAAGTTTGTTCTTCTTTAAGATGGGTTCAAAACAATGAGAGACCAGAACTTGATGCCTTAATTAACACCCATTTCAGTACTTTACTACAAGTTGCTGATACTCTTCTGAAGGAGGAAAGTCAAGAAGCTGGTGAAATGATGGTTTTACTATTGAAGATTTATAAATATTCCACATTCCATGATTTACCTAAACCTTTACAAACTCCAGAGAATGTTGCCAAATGGGTCAACTTCCACGTTGCTGTCATTAACAAACCTATCCCTGAGACTGTGTTACGTCTAGATGAAAACGAAAGAAGATTTCATCCATGGACCAAGACCAAAAAATGGGGATATGCCAATTTATACCGTTTATTCACTAGATATGCATCAAATTCATTATCCAAAAAGTTTGAATATACTCAATTTAAAGATAATTTTGTTCAAAACTATGTTGAACAACTGTTGACTCTATACTTGACCCAAATTGACCAATGGTGCTCTAGACAACTTTGGATTGGTGAAGAACCATTATACCATATGATTAGTTTCCTAGAAAATGCAATCACTCAAAAGCAAACGTGGCCTATGATCAAACCACATTACGAGTTATTAGTCTCTCACTTCATCTTCCCATTGTTATGTCCTTCTGATTCCACACTTGAGAATTTTGAAGATGATCCTGAAGATTATATTCATACTAAGCTTGATATTTATGATGATAACAATGCTCCAGATCAGGCTGCCATTTCACTTTTGATCACTTTAACCACAAAAAAGAAGAAAACAACTTTAGAAAACATCTTACGTTTTGCATTTGAATTACTATCACAACACAAATCAACTACTGATTTGGAAGGTGCTAAAAAATTGGAAGGTGCCCTAAGATTGATTGGTTCTTTATCTGACCATTTCACCAATGAAAAGTCACCATATTATTCACAAATGGAAGAATTCCTTTCCAGTTTAATTCTTCCTCATTTGGATAATCAACATGCATTCATCAAGGCTAGAGCTTGTGAAGTTGTTGGTAGATTCTCAGACATCCAATTCAGAGATGAAAACAATTTAGGTAGTTTATACCGTGGTATTTTATCTTCATTTAATGATGAGAATTTGCCTGTTCAATTAGAAGCTTCCTTAGCTCTTCAAGCCTTTGTCAAGATTCCTCAATTTCAAGAAGCTCTTGGTTCAGTTATTGTTCCAACTATGGAAAAATTATTGGTATTGTCTAACAAAATTGACGCTGAAGTTATCTCTGGTGTTATGCAAGAATTAGTTGAAGTGTTTTCGGAACAATTACAACCATTTGGTGTTAACTTGATGAATAATTTGGTTGAACAATTCTTAAGATTGGGTAGAGAATTGGAAGAAGCTGCCAATGCCAATGTTGATGATTTTGATGGTGCATATGATGATCTAAGTGATAAACAGATGGCTGCTTTAGGTCTGTTGAATACTATGATCACTGTGTTGTTGTCATTTGAAAATTCAAGAGAAGTCTTGTTCGAATTAGAAAGCTTATTTTACCCTGTTGTTGAATTTGTTTATATCAATAGAGTGGAGGATTTCTATAGAGAAGCTGGTGAATTGTTTGAAAATTCAACATTCTTAACAAGAGAAGTCTCACCATGTGCCTGGAAGGCATTTGAACTAATTGTTCAATCATTGGTTGATTCTACTGCTATTTTATACATTGAAGAGTTGATGCCAGCTTTGAACAACTATTTAGTCTATGGTGCCGATGTATTGAAACAAAATGAGAATTATGTGAAAGGTTTATTACATTTGTTTGAATTCATTATGAAGAATGAAGATTCTGAAATTCTTGAATATGCCATTGCTGGTGAAATTGCCCAAAAATTAGTATTAGCCTTAGGTAATTTAGCTCAACCATATATCCAAGGTATCCTATCCACCACTATTTCCACTGTTATTAATGTTGATGTTATGAACACTGCATTTGCTGTTAATATGATTGGTGTTGTTGTTAGTGGATTGATCCATTTCCCTCGTGAAACTTTATCAACATTGGTTGAAGGTAATTTTATTGTTCCATTTTTCAATTTATGGTTCCAACATATTACTAAATTTAACAGAGTTTATGATATGAAGTTATCTACATTAGGGTTATTAAGTTTAATTTCTTTACCAAGCTCTGATTTTAGTGGGTTACATTTAGATTCAGTTGTACCACAATTTGGTTCAAACTTGGCTGTATTAATGGATAAATTACCAGAAGCTATTCAAGATTTAGAGAAAAGAAGAAAAGAATATAGTGGTGAACAAACTGAAGGTTATGATGGTGGATTTTATGAAGGTTCTGAATGGAATGATGAAGATGTTGATGAAGATGCAGATACTCAAGCAGGTGACGATTATTTACAATTTTTAACAGAAGAAGCTAAAAAATTACAATCTTCAGGTGGATATGATGATGATGATTATGAAGATGATGATGAATTAGTAGAAGATGCCTTAGCAAATACCATTTTGGATGGAGTTAATGTATTTTCCACTTTTAAAGATTCTGTTTTAAATATTCAAAACACTGATTCTGTGAAATATCAACAAATCTTTGGATCTTTAACTACTGATGAACAGAATACTTTACACAGTGTTATAGAACTGATTTAATGGAAATGATCATTCAATATGTTTTGTATATTTATTGTATATTTTAAATCTGTTTATGTATTGTATCTGATTTTCTGTATTGGTGGACCGCGTAAATGAAATTAAAAAACAAAACAAACAAACTGATCACAAGACTAAGAAGACTAACAAGAGACTAACAAGACTAACAAGAGCTGACTAAGAAGACTATAACAACTGCTAAAATACAACAACAAAGACAACAAAGACAACAAAGACAACATTGACAACATTGACACAGTAAAAGATTATAAAACAACAGATTCAACCAACCAAATCACGTCCAAAAACACCAAATACACCAAAGCCAAAATGCTCTTGATCCCACTAATGGCCATCGCTATGATCACTTTCTTGGTACCCTGGCTACAAGTGTCCCTTATGGGTTGGGATATATCAATACCACGTCTAGCAAATACTCTGAACGTGTATTTACATCTGGGTTCAAGTTCAGGTTCTAATTGTTCTTCTAATGTCACTAATTCTTTAATGAATCAATCACAAGTTGTTTATGATCCACTACTGGAACATGAAAATAGAATAGATTTATCATCAACAGATTTGATTGATGAAGTTGATGGTATTGTCACTGAATGGAGGAAATTGGTTTGTAAAGTCTTTATCAATGGTTATTATCGATTTGCTTCAGATTCAATGATTCAAAGAATAAACCAATTAAAGAAGCTTATAAAAGAACATTCATTGTATCAATATTATCAATCACAAGAGACGTTGATTAATAATGTTTTGTTCATGATGATCTTGCTTTGGATTATAAAATTGATGGTTTCTTGTTTTAATTCTTTGTTATTTCAAAAGTTGAATCAACAATCAATTCATACACAACCTCCAATTGATAAACCATTAATCAATGATCAATATTTAGAATTTGAAACTATCCCATTATGTGTTGGTAAAGGAGATTTTGAAGAAGAACAAATATTCAATAGTTATCAAGAATTATATGAAAGGACTCATAATGTTGAATTATTAAGACAATTTGATAATGATGATGAAGATATCGAATATGATATGAATATAAATTCAATGGATGATGAAAGTTCTTCAAATTCATCATCTATTGAAAAGGATCAATTTGAAATATCTGAACCAATTGAAAGTTTAAACATTGAAAAACCATCAACTCCTAATTCAAATACACCAGAAGATTCATTTGAAAGGGAAGAAAGAAAGTTAGATAAAAAATTATCACGTTTAAATGATGAAAAGATAAGTTCAATAACAACAACACCAAGAAGTATAATTTCAACAGATTTCCCAACTTTTGGATCTTCATCATCATCTCCTTCTAAAATCTTATTCAATAAAAGATCTTTCACAATCTTAACAGCAACAACATCAACACCAACTCCATTAGAAATAACTACTTCAAGTACCACCGTGGGTGATATCACTGAAGAAACTGTGTATTCTGAACCATTTAGTAGTGATGATATCAATTCTACACCAATAAAGACCATTTTAAGATGAATCTACAACTAACTTGCTAATGAAAAATAACCTCTATTAATGAACTCCCACCCTCAACTTGTTTTTAATCCATTCGTAGTATCAACACCAATAATGTTAGATAAATCAAGATACTAATCAAACTCATCAATAATACAATATTCCCACTTGTTCTATAATATTCAATACCAGTATCCTGATTATAAAAATGTTTAATGATACGAGTTCTATTTAAAGCGAACAAAGAGATCAAAGAGCCATATAAGATAAAGACAATGCTCACGGGAAGGTATTCTTTTGAAAAAAGCTTTGTAACTAAGATGGAAAAGGATAATGAAGCAATTGAAGCTCGAATATATGCTCCATCATAAGTTCGCATTTGTGCTATTTAAACTGTTAGAAAAATCGAGGTATAGAGGTTAAACTAGTCAACATACCACGGATATCTAGTTTTTGAGCATCTTTGAACGTGCTAAAGAGTGAGTTTGTTCGTGTGAAGGACATGTTTATTGTATTTGTGGGTTTGTGTATAAGATGGGTATTATGGAGGATTAAATCCTTTTTGATGATAAAGAAAAACACTTTTGATGAGGGAACATGATATATGTTTTCTCTATTACACTATCAATACATAGAGATATACATCAGGTTAATCTATAATACATAATAACAATTCATTAAAGAGAATATTACAAGATTCTATCAAAACAATTAATCAATTTAAATGCTTAATTAAATGACTAAAACACTCTATTAATCCTTCACTATCACTTTCACTTCATCATCTCCATTATTAGAAGGAAGTTGACTGATCTCATCTAATTGATCATTCAAACTTTTCCTTTCAGCTTTAAATTCACTTCTAACATTAATTTTAGTAAATTTTGCATAAACTAAAGCAGGATGAAATGGAATAAGTATCAAGATACATAAAACAATCATTAAACCATCTAAAAGAATAACATAAACTTCATGAACCATTAAATAACCACCCCAACCTTGAGATAATTCAACTAATCTGAAAACACAACGAATAAATACCAAAAATGTAGCAATTAATAAGACAAATGGGAAATATTTAAACATTTGTAAACTTCTAATATCTTTATGTAATGGATTGAACTCTTGTTCATCTTCTAAAACTTGTTGTTTCTTTGAATTCCAACATTTAATTCTATATAAAAACACTGAAAAGATTATAAAGAATAAAATCATTGAAATAACTTGAAATGCTAAACCTCCAACCATTAAATTTTTACCAAATTTTGAACCTTTTGTAGTTGTTGATGATGAAGCAATAGCACCACCAGCAGCTTGAATTAATAAAGAAACAACATCTGAAGTAACAAAGATTATTGAATATCTTAAAGGTTTAATCATTGAGAATTTAGAACCATAAATCATAACTAATTGAGCAAGAATATAATAAATACCAGCCATTATAAAGATTGGAGCTATAGTAATACCTGTAGTTTGAGCAATAAAAGTACCTCTATTATAAACATTATAATGAGATATAATTCTAGCGATATAACCAATTAATTCTAATAATGTACCAATAAAAAAAGTTATACCAAAAGTCCAAGCTTTAACCCAAATTGATAACCAAGTATGAATAATACATGAACCTCCCATTAATATTGCAAAGATAAGATTAACTGGTAAAGATGGTGTATAACCATATAAATTATATGAAGCCATCTTTATAGATAATGGAGTATATTTATGTTTATAGATAAGTTAAAGAGTAGTTAAATCTATGAATTTCCTCATATTTCTATGAATTTAAATGTGTTTATGTTCGTATTTTAATTATGTCCCAAGTTCCCAAACGACTTCGCCTATTTTTTTTTTCTATTGCTCTTTCCCAATTAGGAAATATACGACACATTATTATATAAAAAAACCACAAATTTAATAATGTCCCATAAATTTTATCAATTTGACACATAAAAATTTATAAAAACAGGGTCCAATTAGAAATGGCACAAAGAACGATAAATTCTCCTTTACAACAGGACAAACATCTTCTCAGGACACCTTTTACATCGTCATCAACATCATCAACATCAACAACCACCACTCCCAGACCTTTACTCTCTCAAAACAAATCCATCTCATCAGAGACATTATTCAATAATCAACATCAACATCAACATCAACATCATCATAAACAATCAAGTGCAAAGGGTTTAGTTGATCAATTTTATACAAATTCCAACTCTTCAGAATTTGAACATACTTTATTGATACCGAGTAATAACAATATATCTTCAAATGGTGTTAATAACAATGGCTCTATTCCTGTTTCAAGACAACAAAGTTTAGATAAATTTGAGATAAAGACAAAGAATATCCCTGATGATAAATTAAAACTTAATGAATTTAGAGAAAATGTATTAAAACAGATTAAAATTCAATTGGAAAATGATGATTATGAACATGACAATCAAGAATTTAAAGATATGTTTACAGGGTTAAATGATTTAAGAAATAAATTAATGAATCAATTAAAAGAAATTGAACTTCATTTTAATGAATTTGATAAAGATTATAATCAAAGATTTAAAATTGAATGCCAAAAGTTATTCCAAAATTTAAGTGAAATTAATGTATTAGAACAACATTTATTTAAACAAAGAGATTTATTGGATAAATATAAACATAAATTGAATGAAATAAGGTATCAAATTGAAATTAATGAACAAGTTAAATTGAAAAATTGGGAAATGGTTAAATTTAGAAATAAATTGGGATTTATTGGTGTATTAAGTCTTATTATAATTTGGATTTCATACAAGATTATGATTAATCAATAATACATAATCAATGATGATCTCCAATATCATCATCATCATCAACGAATTAATTATAAAATGGCCAATTTCTTTTCAATTTCTTCAATTGATGTAGAACTTTCAATAGAACCATCTTTAAATCCATTGATTAAAACTGTTGGAGTAACATGAATCCCATTTTGTCTACCAACTTTAGTAAAATATTTTAAATCATTAGTAACTTTATTACCACTATTAGATGGTTCAATTGATTTTGTAATGAATAAATTGTTTAAAAATTCATCTTTATTAATATGATCATTCAATTCATCAATAGGTTCAATAACTTTTGAATAGATTAATCCATAAATTTCATGTCTTGATAATTGGAAAGTTTCACTATCATAAAAACTTTCAATGTTTTTAAATAATTCATAAGAAAATTTTAAAAACAATTCAGGATTTGTTTTACCAACTGAAAGACTTGACTCATGAAGTAAATTTGAAGTTGGATGCCAAACTTGAACATAATTTCTAAAAATTATTTGAATTTGAGGATATTTTATCTTTAAATTTGGATATAAATTATCATACCAATTTATAAATAATTTAGCACTAAATGGACATGCATAATCTAAATATATTTCAATTGTATTGACATTGGTCACTTCACTTGGGAAGGCATGTGAGTTATAGAAAACTGGTAATAAAGCCATGATTTTAATGAATTCTTTAAAGTAAAAAGATAAGAAATAGTGAAAAGGAGACATTATTCATCTTTAATTTGTACTCATTCTCAAATATCGGATCGGATCGGAAATTAGAAAACTGTGGCTTAACCATCTCGATTATGTCATCAAACAGTGTCACGTGACTCTCATGGAATTCGGCCTTCTCCGTTGTGGTATAAGCCAAATTATGGATCAATTAGGTCTCTTTAATATATGGCACTCTATATAAAAGTATTAGTAACCACAGTTAATTGTCACTTAATTGTACCAAAGAAAGCATAAAACCTGCAAGAACATGACATTACCAGTGTTTATTATGCATGATATAATTATAAAAGTGTACCTTATCATACACACACTGCACCGTAAACTTACATAGTACTAGTACTGCTAAATTAGAGATACAGGCCAAGATCCATATTGCAAATTGATCCGTAAATTATATAGTTGACATTATTCTTATATAGACATGAAAAGATAAAGGTCCCTCTGTTTTGATTCTCATCGTGTTAAGAGAGCTTATACCATTTCTAATCGAAAACAGACATATTCTGAAGTTATAGCTTAAGATGTCCCACTGGCAATTGATTTCAGGATGATCCTACTCAAGTACTCACGTAGTGTCTATGAGGTCATCTTACTGTCTCTTTTCTTAGTGACCCACCAATTCAAAGCAATTCCTTCCTTGTAAGTTTTTCTTTTCAATGTTTATAAGCGCAAATTTCAGTTGTAAATACTATACAGGAACAACTATGTCTGTTTATGGAATAACCTTTGGTACCATGAATCTCCTCCGATCTCCAGGCCATCCATACATTCAGTAAATATATGCAGGAGTCCATCCCATGGCAGTACCTTCTGCCTAAATTGGGCATGATCCGACAGATTTAAGTGCTATATCTGATTAAACCCATCATTATATAGTCAATGGTGCATAATATCCACAGAGAAAAGGTTTCAATTCGTAATTACAAATTACCAACAGTAATATCAATTCCAGCTTTATTTTACCGAATCCTCTTCTAAAACTGCCCATTATTTATTTGCTCTTAAGTACTACTGTGTGTCTACCATCCTTGAATTTCAGAGCCGTACCCGTGTATGATCAGACTATATTTCTAATCATCCTTGAACATTTTAAGACAAGACTTAAACATGACTTGGACCTCCTCCTCCTCTTCAAAAAAACTCTGTCTTTTCAAAAGTTCTTCATCTTTTTGTCATTGAAAGATAATTTATGATCTTTAACTTGTCTTAAACTTCTTTATATCATGTCAAATGAATATATCAACCAGGGTCCTTTTGTCTTAGATCCTACAGTTAATTCTCGAACATTGGAGCTACAAAATCAACATCAACAACAACCACTTCCACAATACCCGCCATATCAGAAAAATCTACATTTACTTCGTCAACAACCACGAATAGTAAGAGCAACCTCTTTAGGTAATACCTCTTATGATCTTTCTGAGAATTTAAAAGTCACTATCGATTTTCAAACTGATGTGAACTTAATGAAAGTTCATTGGACTCAACAAGAGTTGAATTCGTCTAGAAGATTAGTCCATATCTCCTTCAGGCAACAATATAATCATCTTATATTAAATCTCTGTCCAATGTCACAGAAAGATTATGTCCCTGGATCACCAGTGATCTCTTGTATTTATTGGAGGCAAGCTAATAGATATTGTTTAACTTCTGTTGAGTTGATTACATTATTGGAATATATCTTACAAACAAAATTCCCAGTGGAGGAAAAGAATAGAATTAGAAGAAACTTACAATTTATAAAACCATTGACGATTTCTAAATCCAATAAACAATATCAAGATTTTTTCAATCTTATTATGAATTTTGATGATCCAAGACCAAGACATATTGAAAAGGATGTTAAGATCATCTTTTGGGATAATTTGAAGGAAGCTTTGGCTAAAATATTGAGTAAGTATACAGTGGAAACTAGAGAGTTGAATTCAATGAATACGTCATTGGTTTCTAGTGGTACTGGATCTCCAACTTCTAATCTATCTAACCAAATGATCATTGCTCCTTCTCAGCTCCATTCTTATCACTCAATGATGGATCAGTCATCCATATCTAAATTAGCATCATCAAAATATCAACATTCTAATCAAAGAAATGGTGAGGACATTTATCCCTCGTCATCACAATCAGGGTACTCCCCATCAAGCAATCAATATTCAGAAGTTCAACAACTAGTATCAAATGGATTCAACAATTCACTACATAAACCAAATAAAACAAGTCCATATTCAATATCAAATACATCTATTAATCCTATTACAAGTCAACAAACAACACCAGCCGCTTACAATAATCAATTGCAACAACCACTCCCAGCGTACCAAAACTTTATACATCCTTTCCAACAACATCAACTCTTGTCACAAAACTCACCGCTAAATTTACCACAGCATCCACCTCATAACCAAAGTTCAGTTTCTTCATTAAAACATCCATCAGTGAAATTTAAACCTCATCATCCCACACACCATTCCCATGGTGTTTCACACTCATCCTCACTTCCACAACCATCAACATATCACCAACAACCACAACAACTTCCCACTTCTACAAATCCCTCTCAAATGCATTATATCGAGTCCATGGACTGTCATGTCCCTGGAAATGAGCCTAACGTACAGTTTGATGGATATGACAATGCATATATGAAACAATGATTGTCAAAGCCTTTTCCAACTACGGATATACTCTTTAAGTATAACAAACACGAAAACACACAAACATATATATGCATATTTGACCGGTAAATTTCCCCATTTCTTCTAGATCAATATTCCAAATATACTTTCTTTTGACTATTAAAGTACCAGCTTATTCATAATTGTTGTATATCTCATTAAAACATGATTGTTTAATCTTCATGAGTGAAGTGAAATTTTAGTTTTATAACACCCGTTTTAAGAACCTCTAAGCAATGATACTGACTGATCACCCCTTTTAGTGGCCCCCAGTTACTCGCTTCATTTGAGTCTATAAGATTAAAAGAATTACTGGCACATCTTACCTGATTAGGAAATTACTCTGATGAAAAAGCTCACGACAGTTAAAAGCCTGTTAAACACAGATAAATCTGTAAAAAACTCGATCGTTACAAAACATTTTCGAAAGTATGACTAGAACTGAGTGAAGAAGGAGATAACAAAGAGCCAGACTATTGTAAATGGCGTATGACGCAATGGAATACTGGCAAGGTGATGAGCCAATAATACAAAAAAGGAAAAAAAAAATCTGAGAGCGGCAGATTCCTTTCTTGATCAACAGCTCTTCATACTGCACACACTGGGAGATCAGATCCATCAGCTTTACAGAGCAATGACACCCACATTTGAACTTGTTAAAACCCCGCTTTGTGTGCTGAATTCTTCTTGTCTTATTGCTAGATGCTGTCGAATCATGTACAAGCCCTTAATTTCCAAAACACCAAATCAGTATGCATGGTAGAATCTTTCTATGAATAGAGAACGTCGCAATTACTTTCCAGTGTGTTTTCGAATCTCCTAAAGGATAAAAGCCTTTATGCTTTGTCTTGAAAACAATCTAAGACCATAAGTATATGTATACTTACCACTCCTCCAGTCCAATGACTAGACCCGCTTACAACTGATAAAACGAACTGAATTTCTTATTTAAGTACTAAATATTAATGATACGACCTAATGGTGATGTATTAAGCGTGCGTCTCTAAGCAAATGCACTATATTATTATAAACCAGATGCATCATTCACATAGGAAAAACCACGGAATTGTGCCTGTTGGCCAGAATCCAAAATCGAATTAACTGGCGTTAGACGTGGAACTTCAGTGGTGAAATCTTTGTCAAAGTATGAAACATCTTCTTCTGATTTAACTTCTGGAATATATGGTGGTGGAACTCTCAACTCTAAAATTTCAGCGAAATTAATGTTTCTGAAATATGGATGATCTTTTATCTCTTTTGCATCTCTTGGACCTGAACCTAAACGTGTCTGTGGATTCTTGTCTAATAATGATTCAAGTAAACCAACAGCTTCACTGGCCATTTGAATTGGGAACAAAGGTTCATCTGTAAGGATGGCATTGAACACTTCATCTTCATCATCACCTCTGAACGGAGATTTTCCCAATAACATTTGATACAATAGGACACCAAATGCCCACCAATCAACAGCTCTTGTATAATGTTGTTCTTTCAAAATTTCTGGAGCCATGAATTCTGGAGTACCACAGAATGTGTTCGTAGTCTTGCCATACCACATATCTTGTTTACATAAACCATAATCAGCCAATTTGATATGACCATCTGTAGTTAACATAATGTTATCCAATTTCAAATCACGATAAACAACACCATGTTCATGTAAATGTTCCAAGGCTAACAGCACTTCAGCAGCATAGAATTTGGCTCTTCTCAAGGAGAAGTTACCTTGTTGAACATGCCACATCAAATCACCCCCAGAGACGTACTCCATAACAAAATAGATACGATTAGCGGTCTGGAAGCAACAGAAAAGGTTGGTCAAAAACGGATGATTCTTTTCATTTGCAATCAAGAAGACTTCCTTTTCAGCCAGCATGGATTGGATTTCACCATTATCAATAATCATATCCTTCTTTAAGATCTTAACAGCACATAGTTTGTTTGTACGATGTGATCTACCCAACATAACTTTACCAAAGTTACCTCTACCCAAGACTGAGATGAAGTTGAAGTCATCTAGACCAACTTTAGTACGATGTCTTTTTTCCTTGTGATGATGTGAGGCTGGGGCGGCATCAGCTGAATAACTTATACGTTGCTTTTGTTTCTTTGCCACTTCCCTAGCTTCATTACTATGGTTGGAGGCCAGCTCTAGCTCTAAGGAAGGTCTACCATCATTCTTAGCGGATATTTGACTGTACTGTGATTGACGGTTGGATTGTGCATCTTCGTGATCTTTCTGCAGCGACAAATCGTATTGGTCAGGTTGTTGTTCTTGTTGATACTGCTGTTGTTGCTGATAATGATTATGATGATGCTGTTGCTCAAGGTATTGTTGTTGAAGTCTATACTCTTCTTGCTGTTGTTGATATTCTTCTTGTTGTCTTTGAAGCTCTTGCTGACGTTCCTTCTCCTGTAGAATCTGGTTTCTTCTGTCTTCAGCATATTGTTGTTCCTGTCTTTGACGTTGTTCTTCCACCAACTTTTGTTGTTCAAATTGTCTCTGTCTTTCTTGTTCTTGTCTTTGTTGATGTTGTTGTTCTTGATATTCATCAAGAGCTTCCTGTTTTTGTTGATATGGGTATTGACTGCTATCAGATGGAGGTGGCCTTCTTTGTGGGTGTGACTGGTAAACCGGAGTTTGTTGTTGATTCAACGACTGTGTAGGTAAATCAGCTGAACTGTATTCTGGAGTTGTAGCAGTTAGATTCGATGATGGTAATGACACAAGCTCTGGTTGTACCTTTTCTTTGTTGACCATTGTTGGTGTAGAGGAGGCACCAGATTGACGACTGTTGAAGTTTTGTATATGCTTCTTTCTTGAACCTTCAGTATCCTTGATAGCCTTCAATATTTCATTGGCAGTCTCCATTGACATACCACATAAATCTGGAACCAAATGAGAACAATGGACATGGCACATGGTGTCACATTCCGAACATTTTAACACATTCTTTTTACTCCATGGAAGTATATAACCACAATGACAACACCAATTGGTCCCACGGTTGGAGACATGTTCAAATCTGTGAGGGATACGGTGGTTCAATTTCAACTCATCTGGGTCAACATCTGTACTAGATTTTGAGATACATTTGGTGACAACTTTCTCAAAGCATCTCTTGTGACATAAGAATTTACAGTCTTGACATTGGTAACCATTGTAAGGTAGGAAGTCACCACATAATGCACAACGCATAATACCATAGAATGACTTTTGCACAAACTGATGGCCATGTTGTTCAAAGACTTCTTCTTCTCTCTTTCTAATAGCACCATGACGATGTAGACCACCCAACAATGTCTTTTTACTTTGAGTAGTGGATTTGGTGAAGCCAAGGGTTAGCAAGATTTGACCAGCAGGTTCCATAATGAACCAAGAAGTAGCTCTTATTGGAGCTTTGGAGTTATTGGTATTAAGATCTTCTTTTTCATTTAGCGTGAAGTTATCAGTAGTGTTTGGATTCTTAACATTTGAACCATTTTGGATTCTTGAAGCACTAACCCAACCAACACCAGATTGGTCCACTTTTTTCTTTCTGATCTCTTCAGCAATATCTGAGATTAAGAACCATGATATAGCAACAGGGACATAGGAACCTGAGATCTTGTCGTAGACAGTAATTTCAACTTCATTACCTTTCTCAACGTGGATGTTGAACTCTTCACCCCATTTATCATTACGACTGCCTTTAGTTCTTGCCTTTTCTTCATCATCAACTTTGATAGAGATGTACGATTCTGTCTTTCTAGAAAACATTGGTGAGGCAATATGATCAATATCTCTTAAGGCACTGATAGTGATGGTCAATGTACCAGCTAATGGTTTTCTTCTGAATTTGATGTTTTCAGCAGACTCTTCATCTTCATGAACTTGATCCAAACTGATGTTGATATCCTCATATCTCTTTAGAGACTTCTTCAACAACTGAATTTTGTGGTTACTTTGAATTCTACCATCTTCGGCAACAGAACTGATACGACGGTCACCATCTAGCTGATAGATCTTGGATAGTTTCTCATTAGCTTGATAGTATTTCTGTTCAACTTTCAACTTGGTGTCTAATTGATTGATCATGTATTGGATTCTTTGACCTAGTGAAGGACAATCCGATTTGATCAAGTCAAGATGAGAGTAGGTATCAGTACCAGAGTTAGTACTTTTTTTGTTCAAAGCGCGCACTGGGCCGTTGTTGTTGGAGTTTGCAGAGTTATCTTGATTGTTATCATTAGTGGTAGTCTGAGTGTCTGATGTAGCTGGATCGAGTTCGTCTTGAAATTTCAATTGATTCAGCCTTTCATTTAGATAATCAATGTTCTGTTGCGCTTCTTGGATATTGGTGTTACATTTCTGGATCACAGTAGCGTTTGTTGTTTTCTTCTTCAAGTTTGAGGCACCAATAATGATATTCCTTTCCCTCAGGATCTTCTTCTGGATCTCTTGAGCAACTGAGTCAGACATTTTGAACTAGTGATACAATAAATCGATCAAAGTACTGGATCAGATGGGAGCATAGACGATAGCAGTGGAAAACTGGGAAAGGATGGCGCGTTGATTGTTCTCCTTAATTGAATGGGAATAACTTATAAGCAAAAGATACTAAATCAAAATAAACCACTAAAAAACTGCTTGAGCAAGCGAAGAACACCAGGTCAAAATGGCACAGGGGGACAGTTGAGCTAAGGGAGACGTCTATGTTGGCCAATTCACGTAGCAGAGAAGCAGCGAATGTGTGGAGAAAATAGGTCTTTTCAATCAGATCAACAAAACACCAGTTTAACAACAAAAAAAATGCCCTGAAATTTTCAAATTGGAAATTTTACCACAAAACAACTTCGCTGATCAAAGAAGCGTGACATTAGACCAATATATACACTGACACAGGAAGAGAATTACAGAATGGTGCTATAAAAGGAATTGATTATAAATATATATATTTATTATTATTAAGAACTGTTAAGAAAATGGTCAAAAGCTGCTCTTTCCACGTGTTAGATCACTCTCTGAATCAGGCTTATTTCCATTGTTTTTGTTTATTCTTCCTAATTCACCCTCTTTAAATGTTCAAAAAATATTTCTTTTTCGGGTTCCTCCACAAAAAAATGTGAATGTTTGTTCACGCGAAAGTTACGTTATCAGGAAATAAATGGTAACGTGATATGCAAATATACATACTGATCATTTAGCAGAAGCTAAAGGTATTAAAGATGCTGATTCTCAGTAGTTGATAAGAAATTTTACTCTATTGTTTGATCTTGTCTATACTTATTATAAAACTAAAAGTATGTCTATTTATTGTTGCAACGGCATGAACACCCTGGAACTGGACAATAATTACTCTTGGAAAACCATTCTTCAGCATGGCCTGCATGCATTCCATGATTACAACTTAAGCAGAAACTTGGCCATTCTTTGAATTCTTCCAACCTTGCAACTTCTTGGTGTAATCTTTGACTTAATGATATTTCTAAAGGTAACGGTTTCCCTAGTGCTAATAAACAGATGGCACATTTTGGTAAAGCGGCACCACAGTGAGGACAAGATGATGTGCGTTCCTTTTGAGGGCCTGTTGATCTCTTGACATTAGTTTTGTTTGCCTTGGAAATGTTCTTGTTACATCTTGTACATTGAATCATCACTTGCGAACCAATAGGTTTCAGTGTGGTCTTACCATTGGCGGTTCTGGACAAAGCTGTTCTGGAAACATCAAATTTCGCACGTTGGCTAAACATCCCCCAACTGTTCAATAATGTCCTATAACTATGAATCCAGTTATCAACTCTTTCATCTTTAAAATACTTAGGACAACCAAAACTTGAAATGACTGAAGCTGTTTGGACATCACTCGTTCTATTGACATATGATTGTAATAGATCAATACCCCTAGGAGTAATACCTGTCAGAATCAAACCTTCAAGTTCACCCTTACTGATATATTTGTCGGCAACTCTATTCAAAAAGATTGTCAAGTCTTTATCCGATAGACAACGTAATGCAACACCGATTCTTTCTCTCAATGGCAATGAACTTTCTTCCAATACGGCCCACCAATCGTTATCAGCAATGTATGCAAAGATGGCTTTCAAATAAGGATCAGTTAATTCGAATGACATTTGACGACATTGATCTTTCCAAATATTGTCATCTGAAGACTTCTTTTGGACCAAATAACCCGAGATGGCAGTGGCAATCAATCTCAATCTATTATTTTTAGCACTGGATAGAATCTTCACTGCTTTGTTCACGTCACCAATGAACACAGCCCAACCTGCAGCTTTGGTATATTGTCCATTTTGGGTCAATTTTGCATAGATCTGTTCAAGTTCTTGGGGATTGAAGTAAAACCCAGCAAGAATCATACATAATCTTCTTTGTGGTTCCTTGTGACTCTTGACAATAGAAATTGATTTGGCGTTTCTAACTGAAAGGATCTCTGTAATCTGTTGTTGGAAGATATCTTCCCTTAAATTGGCATCTCTGAAACGATCTTGTCTTTGTAAACCTTCAACACCTTTCCAAATACCTAAGACACCTTCAAATGATAAATCCAAATCTCTTGATGTCATTAACCCAGTATTTGCAGAATTCAAGGCAATTTCTAACCATCTCCAAGTTGATCTCATGAAAAGGTTGTTATTTTCAACAGACTTCAAACTATCAATGATATCCAAGTTTTTCCGACAGTTTGTACCATAGCCCAAATATGCACGTCTTCTCATTTGAACACTAATGTCATTCCGTAATACTTCAGAAACAGTATAAAACCCA
Organism: Taiozyma dajiaensis; assembly: GCA_030579075.1. Taxonomy (NCBI): domain Eukaryota; kingdom Fungi; phylum Ascomycota; class Saccharomycetes; order Phaffomycetales; family Wickerhamomycetaceae; genus Taiozyma; species Taiozyma dajiaensis. Next base: position 439,009 of record JAKUAB010000002.1, read on the forward strand.
CGTTCTTCTATATCCTCATCATCATCTTCACCAGTTTCATCATCATCATCATCATCATCCCTTGATTGATCATCTTTCTGTTCATCAATGTCATTCTCAAATTGATTGTAATTATCGAAATTATCGTTATTGATATCTGATTCTGCTTCATGGATTTCAACATCATGAACTTTATTCACTAATTCATCAACATTCTCTATAAAGACCCCACTTGGTCCAACAACAGCTAGATCATTAAAAGAATTGAAATTCAATGATTTTTCACTCTCAATGACAGGCATTTTGAAAACAGACCCAGATTGTCTCATACAGATTAAATTGATCTTATGTCCTGAACTCCATTCTTCAGAATAATCAAATGAGATGACACGATCGTATTTGGTCTTGACATCATTCACACTGGAAACAAAGTTACTGTCAAATTTTGTACCAGGGATAACACCTGTATGCCATCTCCTTATCAATTCACCACCATGGGAAGTGGCAAACTCCCCTCTTCTATTCCAAGAGTATCTATAGCATGAGTAATTGTTTCTTCTTGTTGTATCACCAAGAAGTTTGTTGAATGATAATACTGGCTCTGTGTTGTTTGATGTAAGTTTTCTTCTGTCGTAGATAGATAATGTACCATCTTCAGCAAATGCAGCGAAGTTGTATTGATTATAAGGATCTTGACTGATTGAATAAACGGTCTTTGTGGCCACTTGGAACACTGGGGAATTGACTCTTATGTCAACATCCCTTATGAATCTTGAACTCCCAACTAACAAATTGGTTTCATTGTAAAAAACAGTTGATAAAATGGTTTCATTCTGAACAAACTGGAAAGTTGGTTGTGTAACTTCTTGACCTTGAGTCTTTGAGTATTGATTGATGTTGAAAATCAACAAGCTATTTCCACTTTTGGTTCTTTCATAACCAGCTGCCAATAAACCCTGTGTACTGAAACTCAGATCATTTACTGTTCTATCTTGTTTAATGTCTAATGAAGCAGAATGTGGTGTCAGTATATCAAAAAGTTTGATAAGCCCATCCTCCTGACCAGCAGCGACCAGACCTCGTGTGATTGGAGAATAATCTATACATTGCAGGCTACTAAAACCTTTACGATTATGTGACTTGTGTACGTCTTCATCTGGAGAACTAACCTATTGATGATTGTTAGTCTAAAGTTCCATTAGTACATAGTGAGTTAAGACAACATACCGAGTTGGAAGTGCTGTAGAGTGACACCTCATCTGCCAATGGGTTTATTGTCACAAAGAGCTGTTCATCTTCATTGTCCCAACCATAACATCTGACGATTTTCCCCATATTTTTACGGTTTTTTACCTTTGAAACTTTTTAATTTGTCTATCAAAAGAGTTGGAAATCCATCATTTTCATTTTGTTAAGAACTTTAAGGTCAACACATTTGGTTTCGCGCTTTTTCTCGGCCGAGGTTGAAAGACAATCACCAACAAGAGTTAAAAACGATATAATTCTACCTTTGTTACCAATTACCAGACTAATTAGGAGCAAAAAATGACAAATATCAAGGATGATATCAAGAGAGTAACTCAACAACTCCCTGTAGACAGAAAAAGAATTCTACCTGACCCCACTACCCATGTTAGATGAGAAGACAAAAGTGTAATAGTATGGGGTCAAAGCTCAAAACCTTACCACTTTAAGGTGATATCTTAATATCTCAGTATTAATCTTTCTAGAAAGTTATGGAATATCCATGAATATATGACTAGAAAACTGTTGGTATGGCAACAGATAAATAGAACATGAAAAAGAAAATATGTTACAGTTATCAGTTATAATATGATCAATTATAACAAATTATGATCATGTGGTACCGTGCCCCAACCAAAAACAATTGTTCTTGACACAATCGTCCGATCACTTCCGCGCGAACATGTTTTATTCGCGCAAACTCCGAAAAGAAAAAAAAACCTGATCATTCAAGAATATTGAATTAAAGAAAGATTTTGAGCGGGTAGAAATTTGACACTTCTTCTTATTCTTTTATTCCTATTACTTAAAAGTCTTAAAATTGCCGCCAAAGACAATGTTGGACCTTCCTGTATTAGCAGACTATGATGTTTCACCAAAGACTGGGTTTCTTCCTGAAGAACTACCTTTGGATAGACTTTCAGATGCCTATTACAAACCATGGGAACAATTGGCGGAAGTGTTACCTTCTTTGATATTGACTAAAAAGATAAGAGGACTGGTCGAGAAGATGCCGCTATTGAGTGTGGAGCGCATTAGAGATGATAAAAGAGAGTTGAGAAGAGCATACTCCGTTTTATGTTTCCTTACTCACGCTTACATATGGAACGTGGATGTACCAACTGATACTTTGCCTAAAACTTTGGCTGAGCCACTATTACAAATTTCTAAACTATTAGAATTACCACCTTTGGCAACATACTCTGGTCTTGTGCTTTGGAATTTCAGACCAATATTCCCATTAGAAGATGGTCAAGAGTGGGATTTGGACAACTTGTCCACTATCAACACTTACACAGGGTCTATTGATGAAAGTTGGTTCTATTTGGTGAGCGTCTACTTCGAGTACAAGGGCGCTAATTGTATCACTGACGGTTTAGATGCTATTAAGAGTGCTAGAGAAGATGACTTGGTGAAAGTCACTGAAAGTTTGCAAAAATTGGCCAATTCCATTGATAAATTAGGTTCGGTTTTGATGAAAATGGAAGAGATGTGTGATCCTCATACTTTCTATTTTAGAATCAGACCATACTTAGCTGGCTGGTCTAACATGGCTGATGCTGGGTTACCACATGGGATCAAATATGGTGATGAAACCGAATACAGAAGTTATGCTGGTGGATCCAATGCCCAAAGTTCATTGATCCAGACTTTAGATATCATGTTAAATGTTGAACATTTACCAACTGGTGATAAACGTGATTCTGCAGGTGATGGTGTGAGTGGTAAGGCAGGCCAGAATAATTTCTTGAACGAAATGAAGAAATACATGCCTGGTCCTCATCAAAGATTTTTGACCCATTTATCCCAAGTGGCTAATATTCGAGACTATGTCCTTTCCAAAAAGAATAACAAATTGACACTGGCCTATGATGCCTGCCTGGCCATGCTAAAGGCTTTTAGAGACAAGCACATCCAAATCGTCACAAGATATATTATCTTACAGGCCAAATTGTTCAAGAAGGCTGGTTCTTCAAACACTTTGAGATCAGGTATCTCTCGTACTGCTGAAAAGAAGGAACAGAAAGGTACTGGTGGTACGAGTCTGATCCCATTCTTGAAACAGTGTAGAGATGAAACAGGTGAACAAGCAGCTGGTGATTGGGCTAAGAAGGTGCTGAGCTCAGGTGTGTTGAACACTAAACCAAAGAGATCAGTTTCAGAAGATGGAGTTGCTGATGTAAAGAGGGCCAAATTGGGGCTCGCCGGTGACTGGAAGACCGAAGGTGAACAACCTGGCCATTGGTGATGATGTCTTAAAATCCTATATATTTCTATGATAATATACTTAATGATACGAATTGAAGAAAAAAAGTTCTTTTATATGAATATGAAGCGTATGTACTATATGATATGAGTTGGAATGCTCACCTATTCCTTTTTAGGCTTTAAGGATTCAATCTTATTTACAGTCTTGCTGAAATCTGGAGTGGAATGAAAAGTGACATTCCCATCTTTGACAATGGCATAACTTAGATAATCCTCAGTCTTTGTTGACTTGGCAGCTTTTGAAATTTTGGACTCCACAACGTCAAGTTTTTGTCCTTTTGTGAAATAATCTGATGATTGTAATGAAGTTTGGATCAATAAAGTTCTTGGACCTGAAATTTGAACGTAATTTTGAGTTGAATTTGGTAAATATTTCACAACTGTGGAAAAGATATTGCTAAAGAAGGACTTGACTGATTGCCATTGTTGTTGGAATTTTGTTTGTTCAATAAGGGCAACTTCTTGTTCAAGGGCAGGAATAGCCTGTGGCTGGTTCAGACCTTGTAACTCCTGCGTACATCTCGATAATTCATCACCATTCACGGAGATACCTAATATATTGTTTCTCTTGATAGCGATCTGTTCGCTTTGTTCCAAGACAATCTTGAAGATCGAACCTTCACCATTCAAGACAACATCACCACGTCCTGAAATTAAAGAATACCCAGATTTCAAAGGGGTGAATAGTCCTGTTTTTTCAGTGGTATTAGAGGATAATTTATACCATTTTGTGGTCTTTGTAATATGTTTAGGGATGTATTCAGTGGAGACATGTAAATTGGCACCAGAGTATGCAAGTAACGAGTTTCTTGGAAAGATGGCCCAATCAACTGAACCGTTCAATGACAATGTACTTATTGAGCTTTTAGAGTTCAAAGAGGAGACCAGAAGAGTTGAGGGAACTGTGCTTTCCAATTTTTCATATTGGAAGGAATGAAACCCTGTAACGATCCGTTTGAAAGGTTCCAAGAAGTATTTTGTAGTTGAGATATTGTGTAATTGGGCACCATACAATGACAGCAGTGAATTCTTACGGATGTACACTGGTAGTGAAGGTGTCAGTGCGATGTTGACCAGAGTTGGAGGAGTTCCTAAAGCCTGGAATCTTGGAGTCTCGAGAGGCTTCTTGCCCGTTGATGGGAGTTGTTGTGAGGAGGCATTGGCTTGTTGCTGGATAGCCACTGAGGATGGGATGGTCGCCGAGGGAGCAGCATTGATGTGGATGTGTCTTACCAGATTTCTGGACATGGCTTCCTTCTTTTTTTTTCTTATGGAGAAACTGTGATTTTGGTCTTGGTGTATCCTTTCATTGTTGATGTTTTTTTCCTTTAATGGAATCATGAAAAATGGATCATAAAAGGCTTGAGCCACGAGAAAAGTCACTACATAAAAAGGGATGGTTCTATACCAGGGGGTCATTAGGGCATTAAGTACACAATTGAACACTTCATTAGTCTCTGTCTCTCTTTCTCTTCTTTGATGTGATAGGCGTCCCGTCCGGACTGTCTTCATCCTCGTCTTGCTCCTTCTTTTGGAGGTGTCTAACAAATGTATGTGAACTTAAAGAAAAGATCCGATCATCGTCGGTAAACACGAGCTTCTTCTTGTTCAAGGAGTTGTTCACCTGTGATTCAAACCCACGGACAATGTTAGAGTTACTGGCCTCCGTCAGGTATGTGGTTTCCTTTTGAAAGATCTCTTCTTCTATCTGTGTGATCTCTCTGTCAAGGTTCTTCTTCTTTAGAATCGCTTGTTGTAGCTCTTTCTTCAACTTTTCGTATTCTTTGAGATCGGACATTTTTGGTATGAAATGATTTGAATATGCTTTAAATATTCTTCTTTATGAGTTTCAAGAAAGAGGAATAAGACCTTGAATGATTGTTTCTTTGATGTTTTATCCACATCAAAAAAACATCAAAACACCAGATTTATGAGTCTCATTCACACAATTGGAAAATATCACCAAATTCGCGGGAAACCTGATAAAATCTTGAAAAACATGGCCAAAATGAGCTTTAACTACACCAAAAAAAAACAAAGGTCAAGTTATTCCTTATAAAATCCACAGCTAACAATGTCCGATATCACTGTTGTTGTCATTGAGAATGGCTCAAAGTCGACACGTGCCGGGTTTGCCAATGACTCGCTTCCTTCGCTGTCTTTCCCAACTCTTGTTTCCCAATCTAATAACACAACAACAACAACCATTGAGGACCCAAATGCTGAGATATATACTATTCTAAAAGACGGTCTTATCTATAACTGGGATGCACTAGAGTCTAACTGGAGATACATCTTTCAACAATTGAAAGTTTTACCTGAAGAGACCCCATTGGCCATTACTGAGGAAGTGTGGAACAACAAGAAGAACAGACTTAAAATAGCTGAATTGGCATTTAAAAAACTTCAAATCCCAGCTTTGACTATCATAAAGTCTCCATTAGCTATAACTTATGGTTTAGGAAAGGCCACGAGTTTGATCATTGACATTGGTGCCGCTAATGTGAGTGTGACCCCTGTGTTTGAAGGTGCTGTGTTACCAAAAGGTGCTGTACATAGTTCATTTGCTGGTGATTATTTAAATTTACATGTCCTAACTTATTTGAACCAATTCAAGCCTTTGGAATCATACTTTGAAGGTTCTGATTCTTACAAAAAGTTCAAAGTCACTGAACTAATCAATGATTTCAAGTCCACTGTGCTAAGTATATCTGATTTCCCAATTGTTAATGCTCAAGCTGAGTTCAACATTACACCAAAGAGTTTCCAATTACCAGATGGTCAAGTGATCCAAGTTGGTAAGGAACAATTCCTTCTAGCTGAGGTTTTGTTCCTGCCATTAGCATACCCTGTGCCAGGCATTGAACTTCCACAAGATTCATTTGGACTAACAGATCTAATCTTGAACGGTTTGAAAAAAGCAGAACTTTCTCAAGGTGTCTACTCCCAACTACTGTCCAACATCGTGATTACTGGTGGTAGTTCACTACTACCTGGTCTAGAAAAGAGATTATTAAGCGACTTGGCCAGATTCCTACCAAAGTTTGCAATTCAGTCCTTCACTAACCCAAATGTTCTAGAGAGAACAAACTCCACGTGGATCGGAGCTGGGATTTTGACCAGTATGAACTCTTACGAGACCTACCTGTCAAAGACCGAGTTTGAGGCGAATGAGGACTCTGTGAATGAGAAGTTTAAATAAAATGTATTGTATGTGTCTTAGTCTTTTTTAGATTGTTAGTCTTCTTAGTCTCATTTAAACCCGCGATTTTTTTCTTACTTGACTCAATCACAAATAAAAAAAAATTTGATGACGTTGGGCATCGAATTTAACCTTTAACTTTCCCCAGTTTATGTTGAAAAGGCTTCAATTGAACACTTTACGCATATTCAAGAGAACTGTAATGTCCGAAGCTGCTAATCCTGCCACTAATGCTGCTCCAAAGGCCGCTCCAGATGCCAAAAAACTTTCAAAGAAGGAGGCCAAGGCTGCTGCCCAATTCCAATTGAAAGTGCCAAAGGGTACCAAAGACTGGGCTGACAAAGATATGGTCATTAGAGAAGCCATCTTTGGTTCTCTATCTAAACTGTTTAAGCGTCACGGTGGTGTCACCATTGACACACCAGTTTTTGAACTGAAGGAGATCCTTGCTGGTAAATATGGTGAAGATTCAAAACTGATTTATGACTTGAAGGACCAAGGTGGTGAGATCTGTTCCCTTCGTTACGATTTAACCGTCCCATTCGCTAGATATGTTGCCATGAATAACGTTCAAAGCATCAAGAGATACCATATAGCCAAGGTGTACCGTCGTGATCAACCGGCCATGACAAAGGGGAGAATGAGAGAGTTTTATCAATGTGATTTCGATGTTGCTGGCTCTTATGACAAAATGGTTCCAGATGCTGAAGTGCTGGCTATCTTAGTGGAAGGTTTGACCGGTCTGGGTATCAAAGATTTCAAGATCAAGCTGAACCACAGAAAGATCCTTGATGGTATCTTCAAAGTCTGTGGTGTTAAGGATGAAGATGTTAGAAAGATCTCCTCTGCTGTTGATAAACTAGATAAATCACCATGGGAAGCTGTCAAGAAAGAAATGGTTGAAGAAAAGAACCAAACTGAAGAAACTGCTGACAAGATTGGTCAATATGTCAAATTAAATGGTTCATTATCCGAGATCTTAGCTGCCTTACAACAAAAGGAAGAATTAGTCAATGATGACATTGCTAAACAAGGTCTAGAAGACATGCAAACCCTATTAGAATATGTCCAAGCCTTCGAAATTGAACAATACATCTCCTTTGATTTATCCTTAGCCAGAGGTCTAGATTATTACACAGGTTTGATCTACGAAGCTGTTACTGCTGCCTCTGCTCCACCAAAGGACGCTGCTGAATTGAAGAAGAAAAAGAAATCAGAAGATGAAGATGCCTCAGAATACGTTGGTGTTGGCTCCATCGCCGCTGGTGGTAGATACGATAACTTGGTGAACATGTTTGCCAATGCCAATGGTAAGAAGAACGTCTCAATCCCATGTGTTGGTGTCTCCTTCGGTGTTGAAAGATTGTTCTCCTTGATTAAGGCTAGAGAAGCTGCAGCTGCCTCCTCTGTGAAACCTACTGCCACTCAAGTTTATATCATGGCCTTTGGTGGTGGTGCCGACTGGAAGGGTTACCTACCTGAACGTATGGCTATTGCTAAGAAATTATGGTCCAATGACATTGAATCTGAATACCTATTTAAAGCTAAGGCTAACCCAAGAAAGCAATTTGAAGCTGCTGAAAAATCAGGTGCTAAAGTCGCTGTTATATTAGGTAAGGAAGAATATGCCGAGGGTAAACTAAGAGTCAAGAGACTTGGTCCTGAATTCGCTGATGACGATGGTGAAGTTATTAGTGTTGATCAAGTTGTGGAGAAAGTTCAAGAAAAACTGAAAGAGGCTCGTGGTGGTGATAATGTTGATGAAGTCACTCGTTTGCTAAAGGGTTTATGATTAGAATTTAGGAGAGTCATTATTACATTAATTTCTTTTACACTATGTACTATTCTCGCGCTGTTTTAATAACACATGTATTCTATTGTTTTTTCTTGATTTGTTAACTATACCTATTATGAACCTGTTGTTTCTCGATTTTAGCTTATGCCTTCTAACAGTAAGCTTCATCCACTTATCAGATAACAAAACTACTGAATCAACTGTTGTTATACATTAATCCATTAATCCTTCCATCAAAACCCAAATTTGGACTTGATCAAAGTCTTCATCAAATCATTCTTAGCCTCACCAACAGTTTCATTCAAAGTCTGAGAGGCAGAATTGGCATATTCGTTAAAGGATTCACCAACACCTTGAATACCATTCTGAATAGAATGATGAACATATCTTGAGGGATCATATGCACCAGTAGTTCTCTTTCTAACAGGTTTATCATAGGCAAATTCATCAACAGGCTCTTGAAGATTGCCATGTGAGATATTACCTTCAGCTAAACCGTGTTCTTCAGTCTTTGGAGGTGGTCTTCTTGGGCCACCGATCAATTCATCCAAATCCTCCCTTGTCACTAGTGTAGTACCTTTGATCCATTGTGCTGCCCCAACAGTTGGTCTGGAAGGTATCACAGCTCTTTCAGAGTATAGTTTATCTGATGGAAGTTTATGGATCTCAACACCATGACCTGAGATACTGACTAGTCCCGCCTCTGTTTCATTGATACGAATGATGATGTCACCAGATGATAAGATAGAACTTCCAGATCCATATTTTGTATCAATCTCGTATGGTAACTGTAATGTGCTGATTTCTTTTAACTCTGGGTTGGAATAGATTTTGATGGTGTTATTGGAAAGAACCACAGGGATCACTGAAGCTGCAGGTTTGGAAATGTTACCAGTTTGCACGATGGAGATACCAGTGGTGTAGATGTTAGCAGATGTGATCTTATGACTTAGTTTGCTCTTACCTGGGTGTAAGATTCTGATATCTTTGGAGGATGAAGTGATGATTGAGCCATGTATAATAACACCGTCTGCTAGCTTGTTGAAGTCATCAAAGTTTGCAATAGCTGGAAGGCCATTATCTTGTCTGAAAGGTATGATCTTTTCAATTGGGTAGTCATTAGTTTGGATAACATCCACCAGTTGGGCACTAAATCTTCCACTAGATTCAGGGAGAATCTTATAAGTGTATAATTCACCAGAGTTTGAACCAGCAAATAACACTATTGAAGAGTAACCATCGTCCCCATAGGCTAAGATTGAGAATTCAAGGCTGATCAAAGTTCCGCTTTGACCGCTGGCAGAGTATCCTATGATGTTTTCAGCATATATGATGGCAGGACCTCTTTTATCAACAATCACCAGATCACCACTTTGATAAGTGATAGCAACAAATCCAATGTTTGAGTTTTTGATGGCCGTTACTTTCCCACGTTGACCAATGATGGCAATGTCAGGTAGAAACCCATCTCTAACATTTGGAGTTCTAGAGGCAATGTCAATAATCTCTGAGTTAGTACTAATCTTCAATTTACCAAAATCAAGCGATAAATTCGAAGCTTTTGGATTGTAACTCTTATTGACTTGGAATTGAAATAATGCTACTTCACCATCATCAGTAGCAACTGCGAGTTCTGAAGCATCACCTGCAAATGACACATGTGAAATTGAAGCATTTGAATCACCATATTGTTTACCCAAGGCTTGGGAGACATCAACATCAATAGCGGATGATTCATCAAGTTCACCATGTGATGCATCCCATAATCTGACAAACCCATTGGCATGTCCTGTAACTAAAGCAGTACGTAATTCAGTATTTCTCAAGCTCTTTCTAGCCGGTGTACCACCTTTCAAGACATTGATGTACTTTTTCGATCTCCCCATTATACCTAACCATTGTTTGGTTCGAACAGGTTCTGAGATGGTTACAGTGGTCTTTGCATTGATCCATGCTAAGCCTTGAGGTAATACAGCTGTGCTGTGAACGGAAAAGCCTTGTGGATAGTGTAGGGATTCAATTTCACCAGACTCTAGAGTGACAATGATGTAGTTTGGATCATGACCACCATTGAAGAAAGGTGAAGCCTGAGCTAGGACGAAGAAACTTGCGACTGGTGAAGTGGACTGTAATGGTAAATAGCGTTGCTGTTTTGGTTGGGCATAGAATTGACTCATCTTTTCATATGATGTTAGTGTGTACTTTGGAGAAATGCCAAAATGTAAAGCAGTTAACCCATGTGAGTGTTGATCATGAGAAGATTCACCACCAGCGATCAGTAATGTAGTCTCCTCTGGATCTTTTGCAGTAACCCAAACAGCCTTAATGAGCTTAGAGTTTCTTATTGGGTGACTTCTTGTGTTTGGTGAAGGGAAATTAACGTCTGTTTCCATTAAAGATCTAGCCTGGATCAATTTCCCACTTTGAGCATCCCAAAAGACTATTGACCCATCATCATGCAATGTGACGATATGCAAAGAGTTTGGGTGGTATAGTGCTTGTAGAAGTCTTGGATATCTCGGTTTGGACAATATAAGACCATCAGCACCTGGAGCCTTTGCTGGAACTTCATAGAGGAAACTATTTTTGATTTCACCAGTAACTATCGAATAGATAATTGCACTTTGAGAGTACCCGATCAATAACGTACCAATGTCTCTTGGACTCCATTGAAGTGAAACAACACTAGAAAGTGGTTCTTTTGGTAGAATCTTCTTTTGTAAGTTATCTAATTTGAATGGGGTAAGGTTACCTCTGTCAATGTCATAAGCAACGATGGAACCATTTTGAAGACCAAGTAATAGCCAGTCTAAAGTTGGATCTGTCTCCACAGCAGTGACTCTCCCTGGTGCTAGCGTGGTATGAAGAATCTTCTTTGAATGTAAAGAGAAGACATATATGGTACCTTTACTGTCAATACCAACCAAGTATACACCTTTCACAAACTTCAATGTGTGGATATCAATACCGACATTAAAGGAGAATACAACTTCCACTTGTTGTTGGCCATAGACATGGATTTCACCAGTGGTTGTCGACACAGCCATCAAACTTTGAATAGGATCATGAGCGATAGCCAATGGTTTCCCTGAAAGACCATAACGACACAACTATCCAATTTGTCAGTATAAAAAGATACGTCTCATCACGACAATAAATGGACACAGCACTACTCACATCATCCAGGGCAAAGGACTTGCTGTTGACACCTGCAGAAAGGTCCACTACACCAACGTTCTTCAGTGTGTTGGTAACGTTTTTCAGTCTTCTGCTCTTGAACATTTGTAGGTTTTTTCAATGAAGTTTTACTAAGAATTATAACTTTTCACCTTTTGACACATTTTTTTAAACGACTTTATGATCTTGAGAATTCACACGAATTCGCGGAGAGAAGTTGTTTGGTTGAGGACACATTGTGTGATGGTTAATTGAAATTGATCATTAAAAGGAATTAATTTTGTATTGTAAAATGTCCATATAAAGTGTTCATTATCTCTGTTTTGGTTTCATTTTATTTATTAGTAGTTACAATTATTTAAAATCACATACATTATTCCTTCCTCAGTATCAGCATCAGCCTCTCAGGAGATCATCACCATCAAAGGCTTCGGGACACGAAAAAAAAACAAAACAAGCTGCCATTTCAACCTTAAACAATAGATAATAAGCACATCCTCATCCCCACAAAAACACTAATTGTCAATCAAATTAGATGACTGGCCTTGATCCATTGAAACCACGTGAGGAACATGAGCTCTCGGACTTCTACCCAGATTTGGACACTACTGAACCCCTCCGGACTTTTATCACACACAACAACTCCATTCAACACAAACCAAAGAGAATCGCTAATGTTAACAAACCAATCTTTAAACAACTCCCGAAAGAGATCATTCCTGAAGAGAATACAAAGATACCCAAGGCTATGTTGAAACTTGGTTACAAGTCCACTTCTGGTGTTCAAATAGAGATACACGATACATATTCAAGAGAATTGGATCGTTTGGTATCCAAAGGAACTAACTTTGTCGAATCATTGAGTGATAATCAGATCATGTTCAAGTCGATCTACGATATGGATGAGCAAGATAACTATCTATTAGCATACCTAGACAACGAGGGCTACCACATTTCCAATGAGGTATTTGAATGTGCAATCACAATCCTTGAGAATGAATGGTATTCCCTTGAACAAAAAATCCCTCCAAAACTACGTTCTAATAATCAACTAAAGATCACCACCTCACAAAGGAATTTTGAGCTATATGGCTCAGATGATGGTATCGGTGTCACCTCTATTGATGATCAGAAGTGTGCTATATGTGATATTACCGAATGTGACAATTCTAATGCTATAATCTTTTGTGATGGTTGCGATATTGCAGTACACCAAGACTGTTATGGGGTACTTTTCATCCCTGAGGGCCAATGGTTATGCCGTAAGTGTATGATTAACAAGAACAAGAAGGTCAAATGTCAATTTTGTCCATCTGTTACTGGTGCCTTTAAACAAACTGCAAACGGTCAATGGAGTCACGTGCTCTGTGGGTTATGGATTCCAGAATTATACTTTGCCAGTGCTGCTCATATGGAGCCTATTGAAGGTATTGAATTGATTCCAAAGGGTCGCTGGAAGTTGAACTGTTATATTTGTAAACAAAAGATGGGAGCCTGTATCCAATGTGCTAATAAGAATTGTTTCACTGCCTTTCATGTCACTTGTGCTAAAAGAGCAGGTCTAAAAATGGAGATGAGCAAAGGTGTTCAGGGAGCTGTGCTAGATCAATCTAGTCTGGTCTGTTATTGTGAAAGACATGGTCCTCCTGAGATTGTTGATGATATCAAGATTGGTATGACAAAGGCTAGGTTATACTTTGATTCCCTGATGACCAATTATAAGATCACAAAGCCAAAACATAACTCACAAGCGAAGAAATGGAAAACTGCAAGAGGTACACCAATTGCACCTAACTACTTTGTTGATATTGTGGAAGAATTTCTTTCCAAATTGAAAATTAAGAACAGTGAGACGTTGAGCGTTACATTGACGAAATATTGGAACATGAAAAGGGAGATGAAAAAAGGTGCTCCTTTGATTAGGAGGGTCAGTGAAACTGTCATTGGTGGTGATCCAAATGAAATCCCACAAAAATTGGACTTTGCAAAGATCCTATTACAAGATTTGGACAAATTACAAGATATTTCCAACTCTCTCATCAAGAGAGAATCATTAAAATTGGAAAGTCATGAATCATTGATCGAATCATTTAACACATATTTCTTCTCACATTACACATGGATCAATAAAATTGTTGATAAGATCTCCAAAATTGAGTCATCAAAGTTCCTACTAGATATTGATACAGAAACTCCAAACTTGTCTAAAATACTCAACAATGTTAACGAGAAATCATATATATCAATAGAAGAGTTTCTGAAAGACATTAATGCACTCTTCAATGAGATTGAAAAAAGAGATCATAATGTTGAAATGAAGGCCAAATCAAGAATCCAAAGGGATATCGCCTCAGTCATCACCACGATTGAAGATCTGGATTTCCAGGATAAATTAAAGAGAGAATTTATCATCAATTATGGTGAATTGGAGCTAGAATACCAATATCCTGGACTGATTTTAATGAAAGAAGAGGGGTTAAGTGAAGTTGAATAATGAACATTTACAGCATGCATTTTAACAATATGATTATTCGTAAGTTTTCATATATAACATCATCGTATTCATAGCTAATTGAATAACGTAGCAAAAAATGCAAAACATGCAAAACACGCAAAACATGCAAAACACGCAAAACATGCAAATCGTACAAAATCTTGAAAGAACAGTCAACATTAATCAAGGTCATCAATCAAATTAGAGCTCCTAGAGCTTTGAGGTGGTTCCTGGTTATTATTGGCAGCGTTTTGTGATGGTGGGTTTCCACGTTGATTATTGCCCAAGGAAGATATGGCACCTTGTAAACTCTGACTGATAATACCACCGAAAGAATTTCTTAGAGTTTCTGAGATGTTTATATCATGATTGACGGTAGTGTTTTCCATTGTTGGTCTGTTTGGAGCTGATGAGCCAGCTGGAGGTGGCCCAGATGGAACATTGTTAGGTGTGGCTGTTGAGGTACTTGGATTGACGTTTGAGTTATTACGAGCTGAGGTTTGCCCATTGTTGGTTGTCGTTGTTGGCGTAAAGAGCCCATTCTCACCACTGAACAAATTACTGATATAAGTCTGTGCCACGGTAACCAATGGATTTTCTAAATTTTGACCATGTTGTGTTTGAGCAGCAGGTTGAGGTGTTCTTTGACCACCCATGGTCTGTGGTCTAGAAGATCCATTTGAAGATGGTCTTTGAGGTTGTGGGATTTGATCTCGTGATATGACATATTGTTCAATGATTGGCTCAATTGGATTAGAGTAGCTATTTAACTCTTCTTCAGTGATACCTTGAGAAAAAGCCCTCTGTTCTGCAAAAGCTAATGAATCAATCAATTTTAGGATGTATTCCTTCAATGATTTGTTCTTGTGTGCATATTTGATGGAATTTACATATGCCTTGTAACTTTCGAGGGCTTTACCTTTACCCATATAACAGAACCCTAATCTTGTCCATGAAGGCTCAAAATCTGGCTTGATCCGTACCGATATTAGCAAGTCTTCTATGGCGTCATCATATGATTGTAAGTATGTGAAAGCAGCGGCTCTTGAAGAGTATAGGACATAGTTTTTCGGGTCAAGCAAGATACCTTCTGTGTATGTTGCAACGGCAATACCAAATCTCCCAGCTTTAAAATATTCATTACCTTTGTTACGTATTTCTGGTATTTTCTTTGCTTCTGCTTTCTTCTCAACCAACTTTAGATTCCGGTTAATTATGAATTCTTGAGAGAAACGAACAAACTCATAACCTGTGATGTATTTGGGAAGTTTATGCTCATTCTTTTCATTAATGTAGTTATTATAATGATAAAGTAAACCTACCGAAGTATGGATGAACTCAATACCAATTTCCTTGTCTATAGCAAGTTCAAGGATCTGTCCCACAATGTAGTTCAAAGTACATGATGGATCATAAAGTGAATTGAAATAGTTTTTAAATTTTGGTGTTATCTCAAGCGCCTCTGAAAAACGATACCAGCTCCTCTTGAACAAGGCTAATAACTCTTCGTTGTTCAAACCAACTTCAAACTGCTTCTGCGGTGGTTCCTTGATAGTTTCCTTCAAGATATCTGCCATGACTATCACCCCACCAATATTATAACGTAGTAGTTTAAGTTTGTCATCCTGGAACGAAGAGTCACTGGAGGTTGCACTGTAATGATTCAATTCGCGAAGATAAAGCACCACGGCCTTAAGGAGATCATTATCAAAGGCCATTGGAAACTGATTTCTTTAGTGACCGTTGTGGTTGTGATTGTGATTGTAGTTGATTTAACTGTTCTAAATGTGATGATGTAACTCCCCCATTCCGCTATTTTGATCCATTTTGATTTCTTTAAAAGATTCCGCGATCTCGTTCTGGATTTCTAGAAAATTCCCTAATTGACACGGGGAATTGATGACAGACACTTTTCCTGGGGAGGAGGAAGGCAAAATTGAGGGAAAAAAGGTACTTTATAAGTGAATGATTTATATGGGAAGATATTTCATATTTATGAACTTTTTGACTGTTTTAAACAATGAGTCTTTGGAATGAAATTAACGAATATGACAAGTTTCCAGAACTTCCAACGCTCAATACCAATTTTGATGAAGAATTTTGTACTTCCAATAGAGGTTTAAGACAATTCTTAAACAATTCAAGAAGACTTAGTGATGATGTTATAAAGCAAAGATTAAACTCCATATTAAATCATAACGAAACAAAAGGTAAGAAATTTGATAAGCAACAGATATGTGACTCATTCATTCAAAATGTTTTGATAAGATCTTGGAATGATAGACTTCGCAGTTTGAAATTTTGTAAGGGTCAATTGTTGAAGATTGATAAGAGTATAAAAGAAGATGAAAGAGCTGTTATTGATCCAAGAATTGATCCTTATTCTCAACGTGATATTGAAAACTCCAAACGTGAGAAACTGGAACAGTATGAAAGTATTGAACGGTTTTTGAAGAATGAGGCCACTGTGGAGGAAATCATTCAGGGAAGAACTAAGGAAATTTTGATTGATTCATGTGGAGTTTCTAAACTGCTTGATCAATTGAAATAAATTAGATCCTCTGAAATGGGTTAGTTGTATATAGTTGGGGGGATTTGAAAAAAAAGAATTGGGTTGCGCATGCATTTTTTAGTAAAGATTGTAGACTACATTTGGAGAACAAAGATGAACTAATCATAATCATACATTGTGGTTCCAGGTTTCATTATGCTCTTTCAAAAACTCATCAACGTCAAACTCCAGATTACCAGGGGTTGCTATATCCTCTGATTTGATATTAGGGATTTCTAAAGGTGTGTGGTGGTCTTGTGTGAATTGTTGTGATTTCTGTTGTTCCTGTTGTTGCTGTTGTATTTGTTGTTGTTGTTGTTGTTGTTGTTGTGGTGGTGGTGCTGGTGGTAGCACTGGTGACTCAGAAGTAGAAACGGACCCGCCATTTAATCTCTCCAACTCTTCAACCTTTCTTATTAAGATTTCCCTTCTTCTGTCTTGTTCTTTTAAGACCTTGTGTAAATGTTCAACATAATCAACGGTCTTGTTAATAATGACTGATTTAGAAGCCTTGACTTCTTTACCATCAGAATCCACATATAGTAATGAAGGTGGGACAATCATTCCCAATTCTTTTATCTTTTCCTTAATCAAATCACGTCTTCTTCTCTCCACTTGATTATGAAACTCTCTTCTTCTTCTAAGCTTCTCTTCTTTGCTCAATTGAGATTTTGGTAATGAACCAGGACCAGGACTTGCACCAATTGAACGAGGACTCTTGAATGAAGAAGGGTCAAATGAAGAGTAGGGACTTAATGCATCAGTATAAGAGTCCGCTGGAGATCTAATGTCATTCAGATTTTGCTTCAATGGGATGGATTTAGCTTGTGGTGAGAAATAAGCAGAATCCAAATTGGAAGAAGGTGAAGCAATAGAGTCTATTGGGTCATAGAGTGAATTCTTTCTCGTACTTAGAGACCCACTGATAGAGTTCTGGCGTTGTTGTTGTATAGCGTTTGAGAGAGAATGTGATAATGATTGCTGGATGGATTGTGGTTGAAATGATGAAATGTGAGATGGATTTGTATATGGGGATGCTGCCGGAGATAAATAATCGGTATTGGTGTAAATATCATTACTTTGGTCCTGATGGGAGGTTGACAAGATATCATTGGGGTTCAGATAGTTGTTATGATTCTCCTGGTCTAGTAGCTGATTATTTGTATGGTCAAAATTGTTTAGCTCAAGTAATTCATTCTCAGGGATAGTTGAGTTGATGTTGAAGTTGAAGTCGTCCAGGTTAATCTCTTCATGATCGAATTTGAGAAAGTCGTCGGACATAATGACGTGTTGTATTGTTCTATTTTGGGTAACGACAATTCTGTGGGGGAGACTTTCGAGCGTGTTTTTTTACAGAATTCTGTTTTTTGTTCTTTTGTTAATTTTGTTAATTTTTGGGATGTTTTGACCAGCTTTTTTTTCTCTTTTTCCCTTTGTTGATTTTTTTTTTTTTTGCAACAGTAAGTAAAAACGTGTAAAACGGTTTCGCGTGGCGGTTTTTTAATTTTTAGCCGCCAACTAGGTGCCTGTTTTTCTTGTTAAAGCAAAAATCAAAATGCGAAAACTCCACAAATCACCAAAAGTCATCAAAAGCTCATAAAAGCTCATAAATAATGGCCTCTTCTGAATCAAATTTACGCTCTCAGTGGCAGGAATGGTCCTCGTCACACAACATCCAGTCAGGGACAGCACTTAATGAATCCGCAAAGACACTGTTCTCTGGTTGGGCAGAGACCATTAACAGTACAGCGAATGATGTCTACAACAGGTTGCCACTGACACAACAGGACGCTGAACAAGTTAGTCAGCAAGAGCCTTCTTGGTTCCAATTGTCTCGTTTTGAGAGATTGATGGGATTTATTGCATGTCTTGGTGGTTCAGTTGCCTGTTTCACTATCAGTTTCTTGTTATTCCCTGTGTTGGCACTAAATCCAAGAAAGTTTGGTCTGCTTTGGTCTCTTGGATCTTTGCTGTTTGTTCTTTCCTTCGGGTTGTTACAAGGCCCTGTCGCTTACTTCAAACATCTAACTTCCAAAGAAAGATTGCCATTTACCAGTTTCTTCTTTACATCAGTAATTGCCACTATTTACTTCAGTGCATTCAAAAAATCTACAATTTTGACATTAATAGCATCCATATTAGAAATAATTGCAGTGATTTACTATACGGTTAGTTATTTCCCATTTGGTGCTCAGGGTCTAAGAATGGCTACATCAGTTGGATTTAGACAAGTCAGTGGCCTGGTCATTTAAAGTCAGGATCCTCATTTTTCATGACGAATAATGGTAAACTTGCACTATCACTGGTCTTTAGAAACACTGACTCAATTGCATTCTTTCTTGGGTTGAAATTTGTGATAGGCTTATTGGATGCTGTTAAGAAAAATTTCAACACAGCAAGGATATTTGTATGAATCTGTTTAACATCATGCTCATTGCTTATATCATCAACTCTTATACTGATGTTTTTATCCTTTGTCACCATGAAGGAAGTGTTGAATAGGATGGACTTGATCTGCTTTCTAACATATTTCAAATCAACATTGTCCTTTTTATTTGAAGTTTTCTCATTGTTCTCTTCAATGGCTAACTTGATGATATAAGGAACTTTTTTATTCTTAGCATAAAAGATTTCTCCAAGGACATCAGGCAATAAATGTTGGATTCTGTAATCACATAACAGGTAGTCATATTCTTTGGATATTCTCTTTTTGGACTTTTCATTTACCTTCTTTAACTTTTTGATACTCATTAGTTCGATATTATCAAATTTTTCGGTTAATGGTTTGAAAATCACCACATAGTTGTTAATTACAGTGTTGCTCTTGGTAATTATAAGGATTCTTTGTGTGGCAATGTCGTTTATTATTGGAGTTGGGATAGGTATTATTCTTTGAAGGTAATCTTTCTTTGTAGTTAGTGGAGTCTTGAAGTTTATTATCAAATAAAGATTGCCATCAGGTGTCTTTTTCTGTAAAGCTTTGATAGATTTATGAGAGATATTCTCAAAGTCCTTGTTGTCGAATTTTGAAGACATTGATAACGAATATCAGGGCGCTGGCTACCAAATGGACTACCTCATCACACATTCCAATTGGTCTTCATCTAACAAAAAATAAAAAAATTTAGAATTACAATGTATGCGCCCCGGGTAATATCTGTTCGCGGCTGTCAATCACAAACGGGTTAGAAGACCCAGGACGGGTTCGCGAACAATAAAAAGAAGTGGCGAAAACGGATTTTTTGCCATCAAGGCGGCTGTGCTGTCATTTTGTCTCGTGTCGACATCATTCCTCGTTTCAATAATTGAACTGTTGATCAATTTTTACAGTCATGCTCTTGGTGTAATTTCGCGAATGCTTCGCGAGATTTCGCGGACGCATGCAACCAGCAGCAATAGTCATCGTTTCTTTTTTGCGCCCTTTTCTTAACTAATTTTCTAGACCTAAGGAACTTTTACAGTTTTTGTCAATCTTTAGAAATGTCTTGGCGGACTTTTTTGATATTTTTGAATGGAAAAAGGTCCAACCCAAAAAGTTCGTCAAAATTTGAGAAAAACAAAAAAAGCGTCAAAAAGGATACAAAAGACACCACAACAAACTCAACAACCTCCAAACAATCATCGCTGCCATGTCAATCGCGCAAAACCAATTCACCCAGCAGGAGCAGGAGCTGAACACGACTACCGCCAACACTTGGCTGGCCATCGGCTCTCTAGCTGAGACCCTGGGCGACGTGGACCGTGCCGCCGTTGCCTATGACTCGACCCTGAGACACGAACCCAACAGTTTCGACGCTTTAACATCCCTTGCTAATCTTTACCGTTCTCGTGACCTATTCGCAAAAGCTGCTGAGTTATATCAGAGGGCTTTAAGTGCAAAACCAGATGCTGGGGGTACTTGGGGTCTTTTGGGTCATTGTTATCTAATGCTCGACGACTTACAAAGAGCTTACGCTGCTTACCAACAGGCCCTATACCACCTTAACAACCCTAACGTTCCAAAATTGTGGCATGGAATTGGTATCCTGTACGATCGTTACGGTTCTCTAGAATACGCTGAAGAAGCTTTCAGAAGAGTACTTGAACTTGACCCAAACTTTGAAAAAGCCTCTGAGATTTACTTCAGACTGGGTATCATATATAAACATGAATCCAAGCTATCACAAGCTCTAGAATGTTTCAAGTACATCTTACCAAACCCACCATCCCCACTGACCCAACCTGATGTTTGGTTTCAAATCGGCTCGGTGCTAGAGCAACAAAGAGATTATGAAAATGCCAAAGATGCATATCAAAAAGTGCTGCAAACCAACCCAAAACATGCCAAAGTCTTGCAACAACTGGGCTGCTTATATTCTCAGCAAGGCTCCTCATTCCAAGATCCAGAGGTTGCATTGAGACTTCTGTCCCAATCATTAGAAATTGACTCCAGTGATGCACATACCTGGTACCATTTGGGTCGAGTCCACATGTCAAGAGGTGACTACACTTCTGCTTATGATGCATTCCAGCAGGCTGTCAACCGTGATGCTAGAAATCCTACCTTTTGGTGTTCTATTGGTGTGCTATACTACCAAATCTCACAATACAGAGATGCATTGGATGCTTACACAAGGGCGATTAGATTGAACCCATACATTTCAGAAGTCTGGTACGACCTGGGTACTCTGTATGAAACATGCAATAACCAGATCTCTGATGCTCTTGATGCTTATAAACAAGCTGCAACTCTGGATCCAAACAATCCTCATATTCAAGCAAGACTGGAACAGTTGACTAAATACCAGAAGAATGGTGGCCAAGGTGCTCCACCTCCACCTCCACCGGGTCCTCAAGGTCCTCAAGGTGGTCAATTAAGAGTTCCTCAAAACATCTTACAAGGTCAACCACCAAGACAACCTGGTCAAGCTCAACCTCAACCAATTCAGCAATTGCAGGTTAATGGTACATATCCTCCACAGCCGCTTCAATCCCAACAACAGAAACCAGGTCAAACTCCTCAACCGCAGCAGCATGAAGCTCCCCCACAACTACAACAACTACAGCCTCAGCAACACCAACACCAGCTTCAACATCAACACCAACCACAACAACACCAACTTCAACCACCACCGCCACCACCACAGCATCACCAACAACAACCTCAACAACCTCAACAACCTCAACAACCTCAACAACCTCTAAAGCCTCAACAATCTATCCAACTACACCCATTACCGCAACAATTACAACCTGTGCAACATGTTCCATCTCAACAACCAACCCCTCAACCTGTTGCCCCAACTGTGGCCCCAGCTGTGGCCCAACCTGTTCAACCTGTTCAACCAACTGCACCACTTCAACAACAAGAACAATCTGAAGAGCATAAACAACAAAAGAGAGAATTGGAGGAACAAGAGATATTTGATAACAAGAAACAAAAGAGTAACAATGGTGCCGGTTTTGGTGGCTTGATGAACTCTGATTCTGAAAAGCCTGTTGACAAACCACAGAATCAGTCAGCTGTGGATGATGCAAAAGACTCAGCCAAGGAACAAGCTGAGCAACCAGCTTTGGAATCCGAACAACCAAAAGAAGCTGAAGTAAATGTTACTGGAACTTCTGCTCAGCCTGATGAAAAGTCTGCACCAGAACCTACTTCTAACGAACGTGGAATTGATAATGATTCAGCGTTGGCCACTCAAACTCCAGCTTCTGCTCCAACTGAAGAAATAAAATCTGAGAAGCCAATTGCCAAAGAAAAACCTGTTGATGAACAGCTTGAAAATAAGGCTCCAGAAGGTGAAATCAATGATGAAGAGAAAGAACCTTTGATCAAACCATCAGAAGAAGTCTTGAGTGAATTAAAGGAATCCAATGAAGATGAAAAAGAAGAACAACCTGCTGAAGAAAAGACTGAACAAAAGGAGGTCTCAGTCAGAAAGATTGAAGAAGATGATGAATACGATGATGAAGATGACGAAAAAAAGGACTAAATGGTCTACAGAAGTGACGTATGTGTTTTAAGAACGGAGTATCATATTGATTTTTTTTGTATATTATTTAATAACTTATGTTTTGTGTTATAGTACAACTTCTACAGATGTATTCAGGCAAATAGTCCATTCATTATAGTTCTTTCTCAACAACTTTCTCAAGAAATTTTTTTATTTCAATCAAGGTCTCATCCCTTACTTTTTCAGGTACCATCGCTACAGCTTCATGTTAGTTTTGAACCCTATCAAAAATATGCTAATCGTTCAGGTACATACATAATGCCTTTGGTTCCAACACTTGATTCAATTTGGTGAAACTTGGTTCTTCATCATGACCTACTTGATCTTCAGGTATACGTTGTTAGTGTATCACGTTTGTTATTCATAATTTCCAAACATACCATTGGCTAACTTCTTTACACTGTCGTGCCATCCTGTTTGAAGGAGTCTTTGCTGTAAGAGTGTTGATATTCTGTTTGTTTCATGTTAGAACTTTATAGAAAAAACACCTTAATTTGAAGTCTCAAACTTACCTGTCATATTCGCCTGACTCTACAAGCTTCTGCTGTATCTGGGCTTTTATTCTATCAGTCTCACTCATGTTTTCTTGGTCCTTAAATTTATATGAAAGATGTGCCAAACATGGTGATGTGTGTGTTATATAACATTTTTTCGGCAATTCAGCAAAATTCAAACCTTTAATAGTTCTCTAACCTTTTAGTCACTTAATGCTAAAAACCATCATAAGACAAACTACATACCGAACATTGGGTCTCAGAACTATGTCAAACATAAAGAAGAAATCTCCTGAACTTGCTGAAATCGTGAAAGTTGAGCCTCTTGACTCCAAAGATGCTCGTTGGACCTGTCTACAGAAGATCACCTATAAGGACCCTAACGGTACTGAACGTCCATGGGAGTCTGCCTCAAGACCAACGAGACCTGCTACTTCAGAGATCGATGCTGTTGCAGTCTTGGCTGTGCTGAGAAAGTCTACTGGTCCTGAAATCGTACTACAAAGACAGTTCCGTCCTCCTACAGGTGGTGTTTGCATTGAGGTCCCAGCTGGTTTGGTTGATCCTAATGAATCCATTGAAACTACTGCCATTAGAGAACTGAAAGAGGAAACGGGCTATATTGGTACTGTTGTTTCTAAATCCCCTGTTATCTTTAGCGATCCTGGCTTCTGTTCCACAAATCTACGTTTGGTCACAGTTGATATCGATTTGAACGATGAGAGAAATAAAAACCCAGTTGCTGAACTTGAAGAAAATGAGTTCATTGAAACTTTCAGTGTTCCATTGAAGGACTTTAATGAGGAACTACTGAAACTAAATGAGAAGGGTTATAAAATTGATGCTAGGGTTCAAAACATTGCTGAAGGTATAAAGATTGCTCAAAGATTTAGTTTATGATTGATAAGTACTTGAAGAATAAAAAATACCAACATTTAAAAGAGTGTACAGTGAAGAATCACCTTTACCTGTTGATTGAACTTTTCCAAGGCAAAGACAAAGAAGATTTCTTGAAATTCCCCTTGAAAGGGAAATTAGCAATTCTTGTGGGTTATACTCATTGGCTGACTCTTGGGCATTGATAATGTGCGTATTCCATCAGGTTGGTATGTCTATATACATGTTTTCGCCTAATAGTTGTAATACTGCCTATTGGATCACACAACATTATGGTTATAAAGCGTTGGAGGGTTATTCCTCTTCCTATCGTAGCCATGATGAGGAATATCCTGGATCAGATCTAAAATAAACACCAAAAGGCAAGCTCGATACATTTGATCCGATCAATGAATCGAAAATTGAGAGTTCTATGAATTTTAGGCATGTAATTGACACGGCAGATTTCTTATGATGTCTAGTCCAGTACCAATCTTTCTTTAAAAGTTCCAAAATATTGTAAATGAGTTCATGTTCGAGACGCTGTACTGACGATATGGAGCTTCAATACTAATGTAGGCTCTTGTAGTGAGAACATTGATGTCATAAGTATTTTCGATTTCTTCAGCATTTACAGTGCACTGTTGATGAAGATACCAAGATAAAAATCAGTTTAAAAGTTTTCGAAAACGATATCGACCTCAATTAGAAGACCACATTCAACCAGATCCTGAGCTAAATCTACAGAACACTACCATAGATTATAAAAAAAAGCATTATCATAAAGAGGAAGTTTATGGAACGGGATTCAAAGCTTATTTGGACAATAAGGCAGCAAACTGTTTGATATCGATTTGGCCAGAACCGTCACTTATCTCGTTTAACATTTGATCAACTTCTTTGTCGTCTAGTTTCTCACCAATGGATGTCAAGACGTGTTTCAACTCAGCAGCGGAGATGACACCGTCACCGTTCTTGTCAAACACTTTGAAGGCTTCTAATAGCTCTTGTTCGGAGTCATTGGTCTTCAGCTGTCTGCTCATTAATGCTAGAAACTCAGAGAACTCGATCTTGTGGTCACCATTGACGTCGATTTCATTCATCATGTCAGCAACTTCAGATTCGGATGGGGTAAAACCCAAAGATCTCATTACGGTGGAAAGTTCTTCACCGGAGATGTGACCATCTTGGTCCTTGTCGAATAAAGCAAAGGCTTCTTTGAACTCAGCGATTTGTTCTTCCGTTAATTGGTCAGCAGACTGTGAACTATGGTTAGTAGGAGGCAATGTAAATGTGAGTTGAAATAACTCGAGGAGAGCGGCAAGATCCCAGGTGTATACCAGACTAATGGTCCTGATTCCAGGGGGATCACTCAATTCCAGTCACCTCCGATAAGCAACTTACCATTTTTGTTATTTAATGTGGCAATATCGTCAAGACGTGTCAAAAACTAAGCCTTTGTTGTTGTTGATTTTTTTCTTCTTCTTCTTCAGCTAAAAAAAGAATCAATTCGCGATTTCAACCTCTTCTATCTCATTTGGTGAATTAAAGTCGCTTTAGAATGGAGTTCCCGGAATTCCACTGGTCCTGGTGGCTGATCGTTGTCTATCTACTGCTTCCATACGCCACATACGTTCTTCTGCCGAAGCTTTACGGCAATATTTCCTCAAAACGTAGGGTTATCATCTTTGTTCTCGGTGACTTGGGCCATTCTCCACGTATATGCTACCATGCCAGAAGTTTTGCTTCAAAGGGTTGGACTGTTGATCTGTGTGGGTTCTTGGAAGAGCAGCCACCTGTCGACTTGCTTGAGAATGAGAATGTGGACATCCATGCTGTGCCAATGGTGATTAATACTCAAAGGCTCCCATTCGTGATATTTGGTGTCTTGAAAGTCATTAGACAAGTGTGGTCCATTGTGTGCCTACTTTGGGAATTGAGAGGTGCGAACTACATCTTGGTCCAAAACCCGCCTTCAATTCCTATCTTGGCTATAGCTGTACTATTCAGAATGACAACGCGAGCTAAATTGATCGTTGACTGGCATAATTTGGGTTACTCTATCCTGTCCATCAAGCTAGGTCCATCACATCCATTCGTCAAAATCTCTAAAATTTATGAAAAACTCTTTGGCCGCTATGCTGATTTGAACTTGACTGTCACTAAAGCCATGAAGGAGTTTTTCATTGATGATTTTGGTTTACAAGAGGACAAAATCACAGTTTTATATGACAAGGCTGCATCACAGTTCAAACCAATCACAACAACGATGAAATCCAGAATCATTGACAAACATCCTGAATTATACCCAAAGTACACATCTAGTGATAAGATACTGATATCGTCAACTTCATTTACACCAGATGAAGATTTTACACTCTTGATTCAGGCATTAAAACAATATGATTGTTCTGACTTGCCAAACTTGAAAGTGATTGTAACAGGTAAGGGCCCACTAAAGGCCCAATTCTTAGAACAAGTTGCCCAGTCAGATTTCAAGAGGGTTACTGTGAATTCCAAATGGCTCACTGCTGAAGATTATCCTAAAGTCTTAGCAACAGCTGATGTTGGTGTCAGTCTACACACGTCGTCCAGTGGGATTGATCTACCAATGAAAGTCGTTGATATGTTCGGTTGTGGTGTACCTGTTATCGCTCTATCCTTTCCTGCTTTACCAGAGTTAGTGCAGCATGAAGTAAATGGTGAAGTTGTCTCAACAGCCGATGATATCTTTCAATCTTTGAAGAGATTATTCAGTGATGAGGAGTACTACGACAAGGTTAAATTCAATGCAGTTTTGAAATCTGAGGAACGCTGGGAATCTAATTGGAAATCCAATTTAGGTGACCATCTTCGCTAATCCCAGTTCTGTCTTCAATTCATCAATATATGTGTCATTATTTTCATCAATCATGTTTTTCTTTTTCACGTCCCAAAACTCATAACCTAACCCTTCAACTGTATCTGGTAGCAAGTCAAACTCAATCTCTAGTCCTAGCACAAGGCTTGTTAGGTATGAATGAAATCTAGCACATTGTTCATGGTTGTACCCACCACCACCAAGTAATAAAACTTTCTTACCCAAGCTCACAACTTTCATGATCTCCTGAGCGAGTCCCTTGATGCTCAGATTCCATTCTTGGTGTTCATCTGATTCTAAACCGTCACAGCCACATTGTATCACTATCACATCTGGCTTGATTCTCTCGAGAATGGGCAGCACAATACCATCAACGACTTTACTCAGACCTTGATCACTCAACCCATGTTTTAATGGGATGTTATAAGCTTGACCTTTCCCCTTCCCCAGACCCCGATCTTTCGTATCCCCTGTTCCTGGGAAGAATCCCAACTCTCGTCTATGCAAAGAAATAGTAGTCACTTTATCACTAAACTTGAATGCCGTTTCAACGCCATCGCCATGATGTAAATCAAAATCAACATAAGCGACAATTTCATACTTCTTTCGCAACTCCTGTATACCTAAGACAATATCATTGACATAGCAGAACCCCGATGCTTTCGATCTCTTTGCATGATGTCTCCCTCCATGCCAATTGATAGCGATATCACCTTCGCCCAGGAGGAATTTGGCAGCGGAAATGGTGGAACCGGCAATGACACGAACATACTCTGACAATTGGTCAAAAACTGGACAATCGTACAACAATCCATAGTCTTCAAGTATATCATTCTCCTGTGGCGGTGAAAGTACAGTATCGATGTATTCCTCGTCGTGAAACTTGACTAAATCTTCCCTTGAAGCTCTTTGAATGGTGATATTGGAACAATAAACCTGAAGGTTGTAGGCTTCAATCAGCTTCTGTACCATTGAGGCACGCCCTAGATTGGAGGGGAGAAGACCCAAAATCTCAGTATCATTCAGCGATCCAGTAAGACCTATTCGTAGCTTCTCTTTTGTCATTTTTTTCGGATCATAAAGGAAAATTATACCAAAAGTTGTCTTTTGATGTATTCTTTCTATCTTTTAGATCATTGGTTTTTACCCGGCGATTTTTGGCAGAGTGTGTATCATTAACAATACAACCACCTATTGACAATCATTCATCAATTTCTTTGAGATCAATGGCAATATTGCTACAAAGTAAGTAAATTTAGTCTATACGATTAGTCTATTTCATAATACATCGTCAAATCTATTCAGATAAGACCTTAACTTCGTTATCAATAAAGTCCTTTGGATATGGTTCACCAACTGGAGTACCGAAGACCAATTGGGCTTGAACGGTCCAAGATTCAGGAACTTTACCCTTTAGGGCAGCTTGGACAATTGGGTTGTAATGTTGTAGATGACCACCTAAACCTAATTCACCAATAGCAGCCCAAGTACCAATTTGAGCACCACCGTTAGAAGTGGTAGCGAAAACTGGGAAATAGTCAGCGTAAGGTGGGAATTTTTCTTGAATGGCTTTTAAAGCTTCTTGATCATCAAAGAAAACAATAGTACCAAAGGCTTCGTCTTTAGCAGAGGTTGGTCTCTTTTTACCTGCATCACCTGGGATAGCGTCAGTTACTGATTGCCACACTTGTTGGTGTAGAGCACCAGTTAGGACGACAGCACGGACGGTTTGTGAGTTGAAAGAAGTTGGAGTGTGTTTGACAAAATCTTGAACGATTTGTTGGATTTGTTCAATAGTAACACCAGCTGGTAAAGATGGTTTTAAAGCGTATTGGGTTCTTCTAGCTAGGAAAGTCTTGACGAATTGAGACATTGTGAATTGATTGTGAGTTGAGGGTAGAGTGGAGAAAGGTAATGTGTAAAGCTAATTAGAAAAGGAGAGTTCTTCAATCATTTATACACAAGATCAGAGTATACCATTTACGTAATCTTACTAAGAATTTGTGGCTCCT
The DNA here is from genome assembly GCA_030579075.1 of Taiozyma dajiaensis. Taxonomy (NCBI): domain Eukaryota; kingdom Fungi; phylum Ascomycota; class Saccharomycetes; order Phaffomycetales; family Wickerhamomycetaceae; genus Taiozyma; species Taiozyma dajiaensis. The sequence goes on from JAKUAB010000002.1 coordinate 467,958, forward strand.
ATTTACCCGAGTCAGAATGGCAGATTACAAATCTTGAAGGATTAGGAAATTCTGCTTAAAAAGATATCCGTTTGAATGAATAAGAACTTGTTGGTGATTACAAATTATGAATTGGAAGGGAAAGTGAGAATGTTTTGCCTTTCCAATATTGTCTTCATCCAGTTTAATTACTCACTGATCATACTTTAAGTCTCACAAATGAATTATTTTGCTTTCAGTCTATGAGCTTACCCTGCAAGACACAGGAACACAGAGAACAAAGTGTGGAGAACAGAAAATGAAGATAATATCATGCGGAAAGCTAAATGACACCACAAATTCACCAAAATATATACTATTATCCACTATTGTTCTGTGATGATCTTTGAAAACATATTTTTCACCAAGTTTCCATCAGTTTCCAGTTAAAGTCGTGTTCTGGCTTCTCATTGGCCAAATAGGCCACCCGCCAAAATGGAAATTGTGGCCAAGACAATATTGTTCTCCCTTATCACCAAAGATCAACCTTGAAAAGAAAAAAAATGTAATTGGAAAACTTTTTCCAGGTTTCTCGATGAATGTTCAGATCAATCTTCAGAAAAGTAGCAATGGCTGAATTAACACACCCAACTATCAAAGACGGCTGGTTCAGAGAAATCTCTGACACCATGTGGCCAGGTCAAGCAATGACTTTAAGAGTCGAAAAGATCTTACACCATGAGAAATCCAAATATCAAGATGTTCTGGTGTTCAAATCCACTGACTATGGTAACGTCTTGGTCTTGGACAACGTGATCCAAGCCACTGAGCGTGATGAGTTCTCATACCAAGAGATGATCACCCATTTGGCCCTAAACTCCCATCCAAACCCAAAAAAGGTCCTTGTCATCGGTGGTGGTGATGGTGGTGTCTTGAGAGAAGTTGTCAAGCATGAATCTGTTGAGGAAGCCTGGTTATGTGACATTGATGAAGCTGTCATTAGAGTTTCCAAGCAATACTTACCAGAAATGTCCAAGGTTTACACCCATCCAAAGGTCAAGACCCACATTGGTGATGGTTTCAAGTTCTTAGCTGATTACAAAAACTCATTCGATGCTATCATCACCGACTCTTCAGACCCAGAAGGTCCAGCTGAATCATTGTTCCAAAAACCATACTTCGAATTATTGAATGAAGCTTTAACTGAAAAAGGTGTCATCACTACCCAAGCTGAAAACATCTGGTTACACATGAAGATCATTCAAGACTTGAAAAAGGCTTGTAAGGATGTCTTCCCAGTTGCCGAATACGCTTACACCACCATCCCAACTTATCCATCTGGTCAAATTGGGTTCATGGTTTGTTCAAAGGATAAAGATGCCAATGTTAGAAAGCCATTGAGATCCATTTCTGAAGAAAAGGAAGCTGAGTTGTACAGATACTACAACAAGGAAATCCATGCTGCTTCTTTCGTTCTACCGACTTGGGCTGCTAAGGCTTTGGAATAAGTTTTCTTCATATATATATATTTGAATTAATACTAGATGACTTGTTCAGCTTCAACGTAGTCCAAGCCATAGTCTTAGTTGGACTTGTCAATCCTTGAAAATACGGTAACCGCGGACTGAAGATTATATGCAACTTCAAATTATTTACCCATTCTCTCACTTCATGGGTTCCCAGATATGTCGAATTCTTGTTGCAGGGGAAGGATTGAGTAAAAGTGTTAAACTGTCCCACCGAGTTAAGTGAACATCTGACAGGAGAGTCAATACTTTTTTGTTGTTATACTACCAACATTGCCATACCTAATCAGATTCTGATACAATTAGGAACTACTGATTCTTGGTTTCTCATAGCACTGAGATATTGGAGTCTATGATGATTGGTGAATAGTTAGGTAATCAAGAAGACATCTAAGAGCAAATTGTCTCAGACGTTTCCTGACTATGGCGGAATGGTAGACAACAATGAGCCTTTCTTACATTTGCTGAATTCCACAGGAGTCTTGGGCTGATATATTATTCTCTTGTGAATGTTGGCAATTGGCAAGCGCTAAGTGAAGGTGTCCAGGGGTTTCGAACTTAGGACGCCTAATTCTCCAGAAAAGTTGAAGAAAACCATTTATTCTTCTGGGGTACAGTTCACACCCTGTTATCTGCCTCCCATTTATTTATGTGTCAACTACCATTCGATGTCACCGAGGATTCCAAATAGTCAAAGACCGTTCATGAGGGTCCTTCTTCTAGCTACCTTCCGCTCTTTAGCTCAATTCAGATAAACTAACGCAAATCAAGTTACTCCACATAATGTGTTAAGTGAAGCCGCGCCCAACACCAAGACCAAGACGTATCCACAATTCTACCAAAAACGCCACCATAAGAGTTTAACTTTCAGCTTCCAAGCCTGCAATCGTCACTGGTTGCTCTTCTGGTAATAGTTGCGGTCAATTTATTGCAATTCAGCCATATTACTATTTTCTGCCACAATGATTCAACGTTGTGAGTCCAAGCTCTATATAAAGACCAGTGGGTATCATCTTCACATCTGATATTCTTCAATAAGATTAAAGTCAATTCCAAAAGATGAGAGATCATTCAGGTCAAGAAAAGGATCGCTACGAGATTGACGTGGAAAATGTCGCTTCTTCAGATCATGACATCACATCAGACATTGATGCCTCAGACGCTGATATTGCTTTGGAGATTGCAAAGAAGACAAAAGGTTTAGAAATCACACCTGCTCAAAACCGTGCTGTGCTGAGAAAGTTGGATATTTGGGTCACACCATTGATCTGTGTCATATATGCCATCCAATACATGGACAAAGTCACTATCTCATATACTTCTATTATGGGGTTGAGAAAGGATTTGAATCTTGTGGGTAATCACTTCACCTACTTGGGAACCGGTTTTTACTTAGGTTACTTGGTCTTTGAGATAGTTGCAGTCCGGTTACTTCAACGTTTCCCTTTGATTCGAACATTGAGTGCTTTCATCTTCATTTGGGGTTCTGTCCTGGTATTAAACGCTGCTAGTTTCAACTTTGGTAGTATTTTGGCTTCCAGAATCTTCTTGGGTGTGTTCGAATCATCAGTGTCACCTGCCTTGATGTTGATAACTGCGGCTTGGTATAAGAAAGAAGAACAATTTCTACGTGTTACATTTTGGTTCAGTTCCAATGGTTTAGGTAACATACTTGGTGGTACCATCGCTTATGCTATTGCAAAGCATCAAGCGTCCATTGCATTACACTCTTGGAGAGTTTTATTTATCGTCACTGGCTTTTTGACCATCCTCTTGTCAATTGTGTTGTTCTTCCACATGTCAGACACTCCAGCTGGTGCTTGGTTTTTTAATGAAGAAGAGAAGTTGGTTGCAGTCGAAAGAATCAGAGACAATCAGCAAGCTTTTGGTAATAAAAAGTTTAAATGGTATCAATTTAGAGAAGTCTGGAAAGATCCACGTACTTACCTATACATCCTACACGGGTTTACTTCAACTATTCCAAACGGTGGTTTGGGTTCTTTCGGTTCAATTTTGATCAGTGAGTCATTTGGTTACGCCCCATTAGATGCCCTGCTGATGGGTTTACCAGGTGGTGCTTTTCAGATCAGCTCAGCTATCTTGGTCTACCTTCTTGTCAAAGCTTTTGGCCACAGAACTCTTGTTGGTATCGGTGTATCCTCCATTGCAGTCATTGGTGCATTCATGTTGGCCTTTTCCGGTGATAAAAAGGTCCAACTGGGTGGTTACTACCTTATCAATTACAGTGGGATCACTTGGGTTACATGTTTGGCTTTAGTCACTACCAATACATTGGGTCGTACCAAGAAGTCAGTTGTTTCAGCAATCTACTTCATTGCCTACTGCGCGGGTAATTCTGTTGGTTCTCAAGTGTTCAGAGCCAAAGATGCACCGGATTATGTACCTGCTAAGGTCACTATTGCTGTCATGAACTTGTTATCTTTGATTATCTTGATCGTACTGTACCTGTATAACATCTGGGTGAACAAAAAACGTGACTCAGAAAAGGAGAGACTAGGTGATTCCTATTTCAACCCACCAGAAAACTATGAGTTCATGGACTTGACTGACTTTGAAAACAAGAACTTCAGATACTTTGTTTAGAGAATTAAATCGTTTAGTACACTAAAGCCCCCAATGCCCCCTATCTCCGCTTATTTCCGTAGCCACAGAGCTTTCAAATGTCCGAGAACTTTTTTTTTTTTTTTACTATGGCGTCGAGATTAATGTTTTTGTCTCAAGAATTGTAAATCTGGGTGGAGATCTGGGTTATCAGATCCACAGAAAAACAAAGCCCTTTTCACTATTTAACAACTCTTCGGTAATGTGTTCATTCCGCTTCAAGGACGACTACTCATTTACACTGTACCAGGAGCCGGCTCCTTTAACAATAACCATGCCTGAAGTGAACACCATCGCTGACATCTTCCCTGCCATCTCCAAACTCCCACATAAAGAAGCTGCCCAACTACTTCTTGAGGCCACCATCAATGAATTGAGCTGGTTCACTAACGGCAAGTTTCAGAAACAGGTCTTCTACGACCTAAATGACCAATCACATTTGCAAAGACAAATCTGCTCTAGGTTGGACTGTGTTTTGGAGGTCAGAAGAGACTTGAAACGTGAGGTGGAAAGCATGAAAAATGTTATCTATGGTGGTATTGACTACATACATTACAATTTGACTCAATTAAAGGAATCTCAATTAGAAATTGTACCAGCTTGTGCAATCCCTTTCCAAGTTTATTCCCCAGCATACGACGAAAAGCAAGAATATCATGGCAATTACGACCTCCTTGACGAGAAAAAGAAGAATGAACTACAAGCCCTATCCACTCAATCCGTCTTCAGCGTGTCTAGAAGAGCAAAATTGGCTATCATCCAAACCCTACTAGTCATTGCTTTGGCTGGTTACTTCTTCTTCATAAGCATATAGACTCACATTTTGTGCTAGTACCCTTCAGTTTTGAACAAAATTTTAGAGTAACTTTATACAACAAATAAAGTTCACTTAGCAGTTTCATTGGTCTCGAAAACAAGCATTTAACTCATAACTCTGTGATTCCAACGGTCTATCTACAGATTTACAAGTATTTACCACTTTATATTCAATGGAGTTCAATCTGAACACTAACTATCGTACTCATCCACATTTAAAATGTAGTCATACAAGAACGCAATAGCTTGCAAGTGCAAGTCAAACTCTATATGCTCGTCGATGGCATGAACATTGGCGTTATGTGTGTCAGCAGCACCGATGAATCTGTAAACATGGTCAGTCAAGGGCCAATATCTTGAAGCATCAGTGTAACCACCGACAACAGAAGGACCGAATGCAATGGACTCTTTTAGGACAATATCTTCAAACGTATGCTTGATAGAGCCGCTGAAGACGTCCCAGGTCTTACCTTCTGTTTTGGAGATTGGGGAGGGATCTAATGCTTGGACCCATGATATTTCAAATGAGCCTTCAGGAGTATTATCAGTCACAACAGTACCGTTTTGTAACGAAACACCTAAACCATGGGTCTTGGCAACTTGAGAGACATGGTCAATGATTCTGTCAATAACATCTTGGGCAGTGACACCATGAGCAATACGATGGTTGATACCCAAGGTCAAGACTTCAGGTAAGGCATTGATCTTCACACCAGCATTAACGATATCAATGGCTTGAGAGGTTCTAAATAAGTACTTGAAGTTCTTTTCGGTGGATAACTTCTTAATAACTCTTTCACGGGCAGCTTTATCGTACTTAGCCAGTATGAAGTCACTCTTTGTTTCTGCATCCAGGTCATTAGCAGTCTCACCAATGGTTCTTAACAAGTTCAGTAGTGGATTGTATTCCACAATCTCTGAGCTCCATGGGTTAGCTTCCAATGAATGAGTCAAATCACCAATAATACCAATCGCAGTGTGATCTGGTGGGATGGAAGAATGACCACCTGGGACTTTCAGTTTGATATACACGTCAATGTAACCCTTTTCGGCGACACCTGGGGTAGCGATCCATTGACCATGGTACTTACCAACACCGCCACCTTCATCGACTAGTGCGTAGATGTTCTTGTGGCCGTATCTGTCTTCCAAAAACTTCGATAATGAAACAGCACCGTCGTATCTACCAATAGCTTCTTCATCATAACCAGATGCCAGGATCAGTGTTCTCTTTGGCTTGAAACCATCGTTTAATAACTCTTCTAAGGTTTCGAGAATGGCAACCAATAAGTTCTTGGTATCAGAGGAGCCACGACCCCAGACGAATTGACCATCGAAGTGAGCAGAGTATGGCTCATAAGTCCAACTGTCTACAGTTTCAGCGTCAACAGGAACGACATCTTGATGAGCAGTGAAGACCAAAGGGCCCAATTCTGGTTTAGAACCTTCATAAGTAATCACCAATCCCAATTTGTTCACTTTCTCAACTTTTAAGTGTTTGTGCACCAAAGGGAATGTCTTTTCAAAGAATTCATGTAGTTGCAAGAATGGTTCCCAGCCAGAAAGGTCTTCTTCAGGTCTGGAGGTGAAATCATAAACTTCAGTTGGGATTTGCACTGTGCCCTGGAATTTCTTCAAAGAGGAATTTCTGAACTCAGCATCGGTGTAGATGTAGTTGGACTTGTCCTTTCTTGTGGATGGGACTAAAGTCTGGACATTGCCATAAGGGTTTGGTGGAATAGATTCAACATTCTTTGATAAGTGCACACAATTATGAGTATAACCGTAATAAGTCAAAAGGGAAGCACCAGCGATTGTAGCTATCAAAAATCTCTTGAAGCGAGAACCTGACTTTTTTTCAAATGAGCGTTTCTCAGACATGGCACAGCTTTTGAATATCAATTGTTGTTCTTTCCTATGCTTCAGTTTTTATCGGGGCTTTATCTAGCTTTATAAGCGAAAGAGGTGTGGCTAGCTTTGCAAAAGATCGGAATGATGCAAACGGGCAGTAATTGTAGGATAAATAGAAACCTATGGATATTTTACAAACCTTCAGTTGCTAGAAGTGTTTTGTAGTAGTGATTAACCCCTTGAAATTCATCTTGAACGTCATCAACCATATGTTGGACGTTATCAAGGATGATCATAACCCAATTGGGGTATAAATCCGGCGAGTGATAGTACAAGTGGTTGGATGCATGATTTAACACCCCTGGGTGATACCTCCAGACCTTTCTCCCACAACTTCCTACTGGGGTCTCTTTCTCTGAGGATAGCGGTATTTGAAGGTTTAAAAGACCAGAATTCCTTTTGATCTCTGGTTTAAACTTTTATCCAGAAGGTTATGATATGATATCAAGATCTCGGCCACCCCGGGTATAAAGAGAAAAATGTTGCCGCTAGTTTGGACAGTATATACAAAACGTTTGAAGTTACTACTCATCATAATTTACAATTCCCTTGTTAGTGAGAGAGTTACATTCTAACAAGATTACTATATGAGGGTAATCCCTATTGCTAGGGAGAATTCCTGTCCTTGTAAATTTGTAGCTCCCAACCGATTTCAGAATAATGGAAAGCTAGGTGATAACAAGCTTCTAACGAGGTTAAAGTCAGGTTTTCGTCATTACCATCTCAGGTTCTTCCCATCTCTATAGCTGTTGAAGGTTTGAGAAAATGGTGCGCTCCCCAGATGTTACTAACAGGTCAAAATGGTATCAATGATAAGCTTAATATGAAGCAAGTTATGAGCTCGATTTTGAACATTGCTAAAGTTTGCTAATGTTGTTTCTTCTGATGGCTTTACCACTAAGAGGTGACAAAGGGATGCCAAACAGCTTCTTCTCCATATATTTTAGACTATTTATACTGAACACCTAATTATGTACACAAGTTCAATTAAGTAAGTAAGGTTACGAGCGAAGACCTTATCCTAATACGACCCAACCCACTAAGTTCTAATATGATCTAATGAACCTTTGTTCTATAATCGTATTGAATTTCCCACAAATATATGAAGTTTTATATTGCGTAATCTTATTGGGACCCTGAATATACTAAATTGATATAAACAATAGTCTGATATCATGCATCAGCCGCACTTTATTTTACTTCACCGAAAAAAGAAGTGTCGAATTTCATCTTTGGAACTTCACTTGCTTATCAACTTCTAACAAATCAATACCAAAATGGGTTACGATTCACCAATTGGAGGCGTCACCAGAAAGTTAAACCCACTAATTGTCATTCACTCTACCAAATTCAGTATTAAAGGAAAGTTAAATATTGGTGCAAGAACCGCAATCATTCGTATCCCAGACACCAACAAATTAATCATTTGGAGTTCTATCCCTGTTGGCCCTGAACTTCAAAATGCCATAGACCTGGCCATTGAAGGTGAGGCTTCAGATTTTGAAGTATTTGCTGCAATTGTACCTAACATTCAACACACTTGTGCTTATGAGGCCCTGAAGAAACAATTTCCAAATGTATTCCTGATTGGTCCAAGTGGAATCCCTGATAAGCCAAATCTGAAATTAGACTATGAATTCAAAGAGGATCAAGGCAATGTCGTCATCTCTGGTGAATCAGTGCTTCATGGCCTATCCAACATTGACTTTGTCTACTTGAATGATCATAAAAATAACGAAGTCATCGTTGTTGAGAAGACCACTGGCACTTTATTCAGTGCAGACCTTATCTTTAACGTCCCATGGAACTTGGTCAACGAAGATCAATATCCAGGGACAGGTCATGGCAAAGGGTTCTTTGACTGGGGTAGTTGGATCCTTGCCATTTTAAACCCAGATTCATTTCTAGGCAAGCTTTTTGTAACTAGGACACTGTTCCGCTTTACTGACGCAAATAAGAAAGGTGTTAAAACCATCCTTGAAGATCTTGAGTTTGACACAGTTGTCCCTTGTCATGGTAATATTATTGAGAAGAATGCAAAGGCCGAAATTAGAAAGGTCTACGGTTCTTATTTATAATTTTGAATACTATAATTTTATGCTCTCCCAATAATCCATGCTGTATATCCATCATAGTAGGATCCACAGTTTTTCCACATGTCTCGAAAGCCATCCACTTGATCTGAAAAAAAAATGGTGAACAACCAACAATAAGACCGGCTTTCTAGCTGATCCTTAGCTTTATTCTTCTGTGATGTCTCTTCAAGCTATCAAATTTGACAGAGAGCAATTGACATTGTCCATATTGGATCAATTGGTCATTCCACATGCCACCAAGTACATCCAAATCAACACCATATCCGATGCCTACGATGCTATCAAAAAGATGCAAGTGAGAGGTGCTCCAGCCATTGCCATTGTCGGTGCTCTATCTGTCATCATAGAGCTAAGCTGGTTCACCAAGGGTAAATTCGCCTCCCAGGGTTATTACGATTTGCAAGATATTAAGAACTTCAAACAACAACTGATCAAGAGACTAGACTACTTGGTCACTTCAAGACCAACTGCAGTCAACTTATCAAATGCCATCACTGAGATTACCAAGATCGTTCAAGACTCTAACGCCACCACTGTGGACGAACTATTGCCTGAAATTCTGAAATTTGGTACTGTATTGATCGATGATGATTACACTAATAATGTCAAGCTAGGTGAAAATGGTAAAGACTGGATCTTGAAGGCATTAGAGACGGAGGGCTTCAAAGGTGACTTTAGCATACTGACTATCTGTAACACGGGCTCATTGGCCACAAGTGGGTACGGTACTGCTCTCGGTGTTATTAGATCCCTGTGGAAACATGCCCAAGGTACTACCGATTCTGATGAACCACCTACCAAGAAGATTAGAACTGATTCATCATTGATCAAATTAGCACATGCTTATCCATTAGAGACAAGACCGTACAACCAAGGTGCGAGATTAACTGCTTTCGAGTTGGTATATGAGAAGATTCCAGCAACTTTAATCACTGATTCTATGGTTACTTACTTGGTTTCCACTTTGAACAAGGACTCATCTAAGCCACCTATCAAAGCATGTGTCGTTGGTGCAGACAGAATTGTGAAGAATGGTGACACTGCTAATAAGATTGGTACTTATCAATTGGCCCTGATCTGTAAACAATTCGGGATCAAGTTCTTGGTTGTCGCTCCTAAAACCACCATTGACTTGAAGACTGAGCATGGTGATCAAATCATTGTTGAGGAAAGACCAAGTCATGAGCTGAGAAATGTCAGCGGTGGTGTCATTGATACTGCTACTAATAAAGTTTTGAGAAACGAAGATGGTTCTGCTATTAATGGTTCAGTTGGTGTTGCTCCTCAGGACATCCCTGTGTTCAATCCATCCTTTGATGTCACCCCACACGAATTGATCGACGGTATTGTCACTGAAGATGGTGTGCTGGTGAAAGACGCAGCTGGTAACTTTGATTTGGCCTCATTATTCTAATTTAACTAATTATAGACATTTTAGATGTAGTATTCAGAGCATATTGATACCTGATCCATAATAAGAAAATTTAGAACTTTATTACCAAACAACATTGTGGGAAATTCCTGAAGCTTAATAGTTTTCTGGTAATACTCAGGGACCTAAATTCCCATCACAAGTCACATTTATACTCGTGGATCTCGTAAAAGAAGTTTATCGGACATGATCTGGCTAATCCAGATACCCCGATTAGGGAATATTCGCGCGTTTCCCGGCCTGCCACTTCCCAACCGACCAATTTCGCGGGTTTTGTTTGATTCTTCGTCGAAAGGGGCGAAACCTGGAAAAGTCCACGAAATCAAAGTGTTGATCCACCAAACACTCTTAAAAAGACAAGACTCTTCACCCCATCGTTTCCACTCAATTGCTTGCTATTTGCTTGTACCTTTCACTTCTGTTCAGTCTTGTATTCCCAATCGCCCAACAAGAGAATCCAAAGCTGTTCCTTTGTGCCCACAATTCATCCCATTTTAAGCGATTTCCAATTGAGTATTAGCAATGAGTGACATCCCTATTGAATTCACAGAATTGTCCGATTTGACCTCGTTGGGTATCCAACAACAGTCATTGGAGTTCAGATCCACCACTTTGGAGAGTGATCGCTATGTTACTGTCAGAGAAACCGTCAATGGTGCCAACACCGTTGCCATTGTTGACCTTCATAACAACAATCAGATTACAAGAAAGAACATGTCTGCAGACAATGCCATCCTACATCCAAGCCAGTTCATCATTTCACTAAGAGCTAACGGTACTACTCTACAAATTTTTAACTTGGAAACCAAAGAGAAATTGAAATCTTTCACCCTAAGTGAACCTGTCATCTTTTGGAAATGGTTGAATGATGAACAGTTAGGTCTGGTCACCGCTACTTCTATCTACACCTGGAACATCTTTGATGGTCAGCCATCTACTGGTCCTGTCAAATTGACCGCCAGACACGCCAACTTGAACAATGCCCAAATTATAAATTTTGTCTCCAACGTCAATTTTGATTGGTTCGCAGTTGTCGGGATTACCCAAGAAGAAGGAAGAATCGTCGGTAAAGTCCAACTATTCTCCAAAGCCAGAAATGTTTCACAAGCAATTGATGGTCATGTTGCCGGTTTCAGTCAATTGACTTTGGAAGGTGCCGGTGCCCCAACACAATTGTTTGTCATTGGTAACAGAACAGCCACTGGTGGTCAACTACATATCATTGAAATTGACCATGACAACAACAACCCACCTTTCCAAAAGAAGAATGTTGACATCTTCTTCCCTCCAGATGCTGCTAACGATTTCCCAATCAGTGTGCAAATTTCAAAGACCTATGGTGTTATCTACTTATTGACGAAGTATGGTTTCATCCACTTGTATGACTTAGAAAGTGGATCCAACTTGTTTGTCAACAGAATCACCGCTACTCCTGTGTTCATCGCCTCATCATACAACTCAAACGATGGTATCTTGGCTATCAACAAGCAAGGTCAAGTCTTGGCTGTTGAAATTTCGAAAGAAAAGATCATTCCATACATCTTGAACAAATTGGCTAATGTTCCTTTAGCTTTGGCCTTGGCTTCAAGAGGTGGTCTACCAGGTGCTGAAAACTTATTCTTGCAACAATTTGACACTTACCTACAACAAGGTGACTACTCCAATGCTGCAAAAGTTGCTGCTTCTTCAGAACAATTGAGAACTCCAGAGACCATCCAAAAGTTGAAGAACGTTCAAGCTGCTCCAGGTTCAATCTCACCAATCTTGCAATACTTCTCCACTTTATTGGACAAAGGCCAATTGAACAAGTTTGAAACCATCGAATTGGCCAAACCTGTATTACAACAAGACCGTAAACAACTCTTTGAGAAATGGTTGAAAGAAGACAAATTGACATCTTCTGAAGAGTTGGGTGATATTGTTAAACCATTCGACTTGAACTTGGCTTTGGCCATCTACTACAGAGCTAACTCCCACCAAAAGGTTATCTCTACTTTAGCCGAATTGGGTCAATTTGACAAGATTGTCCCATACAGTGAAAAGGTTGGTTACAGTCCAAACTTTGTTGTCTTGATTTCCAATTTATTGAGATCAAACCCAGACAAGGCTGCCGAATTTGCCACTAGTTTATTGAACTCACCATCAACTAGTGGTCAAATTGAAGTTGAAAAGATTGCTGATATCTTCTTCAGTCAAAACTTTGTTCAACAAGGTACCTCATTCTTGTTGGATGCTCTAAAGGATGATCAACCTAATCAAGGTCACTTGCAAACCAGAGTCTTGGAAATCAACTTGCTGCATGCACCACAAGTTGCTGATGCTATCTTGGGTAACGATATGTTCCACCATTATGATAGACCAACTATTGCTCAATTATCAGAAAAGGCTGGTTTACCACAAAGAGCTTTGGAGAATTACTCAGACATCAAAGACATCAAAAGGGTCATTGTCAATACCCAAAGCATCCCAGCTGATTGGTTAGTTGCTTATTTTGGTAAGTTGAACGTTGATCAGTCTTTGGTTGCCTTAAGAGAATTGTTAGAGAAGAACATTGCTCAAAACTTGCAAATTGTCATCCAAGTTGCCACTAAGTACTCTGACTTGATTGGCTCTGCTACTTTAATCAAATTATTTGAAGAGTACAGATCTTACGAAGGTTTATACTACTACTTGGCCTCCATTGTCAATTTAACTGATGATAAAGATGTTGTCTTCAAGTACATTCAAGCTGCTTCCAAATTAGGTCAAGTTAAAGAAATCGAACGTGTTGTCAAAGATAACAATGTCTACGAACCTGAAAAAGTCAAGAACTTCTTAAAAGATGCTAACTTGGAAGATCAATTGCCTTTAATCATTGTTTGTGACCGTTTCAACTATGTCCATGATTTGATTTTGTATTTATACAAGCATCAATTCTTCAAATTTATTGAGGTCTATGTTCAACAGGTTAACCCATCAAAAACTCCTCAAGTCGTTGCCGCCTTGCTAGATGTTGATTGTGATGAGAAAGTTATTCAAAACTTGTTATCGTCTGTTCAAGGTCAAGTTCCAATTGGTGAGTTGACTGCTGAAGTTGAAAAGAGAAACAGATTAAAAATACTGTTACCATTCTTAGAGGCCACTTTGAACTCCGGCGCTCAAGACCAGGCTGTTTTCAACACTTTGGCAAAGATCTACATCGACTCCAACAACAACCCAGAGAAATTCTTAAAGGGTAATGATAATTACGATACCAAGGAAGTGGGTCACTACTGTGAAAAAAGAGATCCATACTTGGCCTATATTGCTTATGAAAAGGGTCAGAATGATGATGAATTGATCAGAATCACCAATGAAAACTCCATGTACAAGTACCAAGCCAGATACTTGTTGAAGAGATCCGATTCTTCATTATGGAACAAGGTTTTAGATGAAGAAAACATCCACAGAAGACAATTGATTGATCAAGTTGTTGGTGTTGCTGTTCCAGAATCTACTGATCCAGAGCCAGTCTCATTAACAGTCAAGGCTTTCATGGATAATGGTTTGACTTCAGAATTGGTTGAATTGTTAGAAAAGATCATCTTGGAACCATCTCCATTCAACGACAACCCATCATTACAAGGTTTGTTATTATTGACCGCTATCAAGGTCGAACCAACTAGAGTTAGTTCTTACATTGAAAAACTAGATCAATTTGATCCTGTTGAAATTGGTCACTTGTGTTCCGAGGCTGGTTTACATGAAGAAGCTTTTGAAATCTATGACAAGAATGAATTGCATCAAAGAGCCTTGGGTGTTTTGGCTGAAGATATTTTATCTTTGGACAGAGCTGAAACTTATGCTGAAAAGATTGACAAGCCAGAAATCTGGTCACAATTAGGTGCTGCTCAACTGAATGGTCTACGTATTCCAGAAGCCATTGAATCTTACATCAAAGCCGATGATCCATCCAACTATGAAGCCGTTATTGATATTGCAGACTCCGCTGGTAAGTATGATGAATTGGTCAAATACTTGTTATCAGCTAGAAAACAATTGAAAGAACCAAAGATCGATGGTGAGTTGATCATTGCCTATGCTGAATTAGGTAAGCTAAATGAAATTGAAAGCTTCTTAGCTGGTTCCAACGTTGCTGATTTGAACGAAATTGGTGACAAGTTGTATGACCGTAAAGATTACAAGGCTGCTAAGTTGTTATACTCTTCAGTTTCCAACTACTCCAAACTGGCTAGTACCTTGGTCTTCTTGGATGACTACCAATCAGCTGTTGAGTGTGCTAGAAAGGCTTCAAACATCAAGGTGTGGAAGCAGGTGAACGATGCTTGTTTAGAACACAAGGAGTTCCGTCTGGCTCAAATTTGTGGTTTGAACTTAATTGTTCATGCTGAAGAATTGGATGAATTGGTTGAGAAATACGAATCTGAAGGTTATTTCAATGAATTAATTTCATTATTTGAAGCTGGTTTAGGTTTGGAAAGAGCACACATGGGTATGTTCACTGAATTGGCCATCTTGTACACCAAGTACAACCCATCCAAGACTTTGGAACATTTGAAGTTGTTCTGGTCAAGAATTAACATTCCAAAGGTTATTAGAGCTACCGAAAATGCTCACTTATGGCCAGAATTGATCTTCTTGTATGCTCATTACGATGAATGGGACAATGCTTCTTTGACCATGATTGAAAAGGCTGCTTCATCTTTTGATCATTCTTCATTCAAGGAAATTATTGTTAAAGTTAGTAACTTGGAAATTTATTACAAGGCTATTAACTTCTATGTTAACGAACATCCATCATTGGTGACTGATTTATTGAGTGTTTTGACCTCAAGAATTGATATCCCAAGAGTTGTTAGAATTTTCCAAAAGTCAGACAACTTGCCATTAATAAAACCATTTTTGACTAACGTATTGGAAAAGAACAACTCTGTTGTCAACCAAGCTTACCATGATCTATTGATTGAAGAAGAAGATTATGAAACTTTGAGAAACGTTGTTGATGCACATGATAAGTTTGATTCGATTGATTTGGCTGCTAGATTAGAGAAGCATGAATTGATTTTCTTCAGACAAATTGCTGCTCATCTATACAGAAAGAACAAGAAATGGAACAAGGCTTTATCAATTCTAAAAGATGATCAACTGTGGAAAGATGCCATTGAGACCGCTTCTATTTCCCAAAACACCGATGTTGCTGAGGATCTGTTGACTTATTTTGTTGAAACTGGTAACAACGAAGCCTTCATTGCTTTACTATACAGTGCTTATGAGCTAATTCGTTATGACAAGGTCTTAGAATTAGCATGGTTAAATGAATTGGGCGATTACATTAAACCATACTTCATCACTGTTGAAAGAGAAAGAAGCGAAAACATTACAAAATTGATCAACGATCTAAAAGTTAGAGAGGAATCAAAGGCTAAAGAAGAAGGTGAACCTGTTGCTGGTCAGAGATTACTATTAACCAATGGTGCTCCTGGTTTAGGCTACCAGCCAACTGGCCAAGGTTTTGGTAATGGGTTTTAATGAAGTTTAGAAAATTTGTACAATAGATTTTTGTTGCCTTTTGACTTTCTTCAGTGGAAGAGAAGGACTTTTTAAAAGAATATTAAAGAAAAAATATATTAAAGAGCGTTCCATCGATGTTTGTTATCCTCTGATCTGATGATAGTCTTCAAACTCGTACTCTTATCTTGTAAACCTTCATCGAGAGAGGCCTGTGTATCATGCGCCTTCAGAAATCTAAAAGATGATCAACAGTTCTTGTTGATGTCGAGCGTACTTTATCACTCTCTAATTAGTTAACCACAGTGCTACCTAAGGACCCCTACTATACAGTTCCAGTGGAAGATTTCTCTAAACTTCTTTTCTCATTTGTCGAAGCTTTCTATCAACAATGAAGCGTCCCCCAGATGAACTCAATATTTGCAAGATTTTTGAGGAAATCAAGAAGAATTTCAACTCCTATATTGACACTGAATCTGTCGACTTTCTCATCAGACTTCACCAGAGCAGTAAGTTGGCACATACATAGATCCATTCCAATTTGGCTCTTTATTTCGCCGTTTATCGAGTATGATATTATCCTCAAGTCAAAGACTATATTGAAGTTCCAGGAAGATCACCAGAATATTGCTCTTCATCATTATGGAACTTTGAACTCACTCGATATATCAGAGATCTGTGGAATCCAGGTAGCATCATTTTGCCCCATGAAAATGCACACATGGCCATGTTCAAAGAATGAGGGTAAACCCGATTTAAGAAGGAGTTTTGACTATAAATCTATCTCTTTTTGGCATTGTCTTTTTCCTCTTTGTAGTGCTCTGTAAGTGGGACTATCTTGGTAAAATCGTTAAATACCAAACATAAGTCCATGCAAGATGATGCACTGCGATTAAATCTGTCAGAACTGTATGGAATGTGTGGTCCCTGACTTAATAATAGATCTCAAATACCGGTTATCCAAGGCGCTGGTATGAGTCAATGATAACTGCCACTAGTCCCTGCTACATGAGTACAATTAGATGTACCCTGATGAAAGTGAATGACCCGATATGCGTTGCCCATTCTTCGAAGCTTTGTCTCCTCAGCACATTCTCATGTAGCTAATCATTCCAGACAACCAGGCCGCATTTGTATATGTGAATTCTGACAACCAATTAAACTAAATTTTAATGTATCAAGGGTCAAAATTTCTGTAAACCCTTTCAAATCACAAACTTCCACAGGTGCAAATCGATCTTAATCGACAGTCTTTTGGTACAGCTATTCTGATGCCAACGTGTGATAATGGACAAAAATTGGTCGCCCATGTCAATTGTTAGAACATCTCTATGGCAATATCGTTTTATTTCTTTTATATTCCTTGTACAGAGAAAGATCTCTCGTGGACAGCTACTTAAAACCCTTTCTAACCAAATGTTCAAAGCCAGCTAAATCTCATTCTCAAACCCCTTTGATTAACAAAAATGAAACCGAGAATGAAGTATTTACATGTATTCCTGCACAAAAATGCGTCACAAGATCTGGATACATAAACTTTCGAATTGGACCTGCTTGTTTGCGTCTCACCTTAATCTCAAACCTTACTAATAATGAGAATTGGATTCTCAACAGTGGCGTGAGTTCCCAATTCTCACAAGCAGATGTTTAACCTGACAATCGCTACACTAGTGCAACGGTCATGCAGCCCAACTCTTTTACTGGCGATCATCTATCTGCGGCTTATTGTCTTCTAATCCGAGAGGCATTTGGTGATCAAATTACCAACAAGCGAGGGAAATGGCCATACTGTAGCATACCTCCAAGAGCAGGAACCCACAAACTCTAAGTATTAATTACCTAATGATCATTTTCCCCTTCGTATAATTTATTTTGTTCAACACAGAATTTTCTAGGTTGCTGTTCTTATGTCTCTAGTTATTCTTATATATCGATAATATCATCCACTAGCTAGTATTGCAGAGTCTCTCTTGCCGGTCAGTGAACTCGCTTGGCCTCGATGTAGAAAGAGAAACACATTGCAGCTGTTTTTGAGCCCAAGTAGGAAATGACCATTAGAGTTTTGTGTAGAATCGCATACCGAAATCAAGAGAATGTGCATACCATGAAGCATACTCTCTATGACGTAAAGCTATGATAATGGAATGAAAAAATTCCAATTCAAACACATTATACCCCCTGTCTACACCAGAGACTACTGCACGATTGATATGGACTTAAGAACATACTCATTTGAAGCTTCTTCTGGAAGAAATTCATTTTATCGTGCCGCTTGGTGGTCCTTTAATAAAAAAGTATTTAAACTTCATGAATATGACAATCTTCTTCGACTTCTTGTAGATGATTTTTCCTGTTCTCATCCTCAGGTGTTCACAGCTTTCGTTTGTCAATCGTTCAAAGAGATGCGACTATCAATCTCAGTATTAGTGGTATTAGCCTCTACTCAAGTCGAGGCACACAAACAGCCACATCCTCCATCAAATAATGAGTGTATTCCAACTGTCAGCTCATACACCAAATTGCACGGAAAAAACTGCTTAACTCACTATACCACTTTGTCCTGCACCACTGCTGTTCTACCAACTTCAAAATGTACTCCAATTATGAGCTCATACACCAAATGGCATGGCAAAGATTGTTCCACTCATTATACCACTTTTTCCTGTACCACTGATGTTCCATCAACAAGTGAATCATCAAGTCCACCAATTACTGAATCATCAGCTTCAATTCCACCAACTTTAGAATGCACTCCAACTGTTAGCTCATATACTAAATGGCATGGCGGTGGCTGCTCAACTCACTACATCACACTCCCATGTTCCACATCTGTTCCACCATCCTCGTCTAATTCGGTCACATCAGTCACAGAGTCCTCAGTCATACCAACTAGTGAATTTGCAGTCCCACCATCCTCATCTGGTTCAATCCCACCATTCTCATCTGTTGCTGTTCCACCAACCACAGAGTCATCACTCCCACCAGCCACAGAATCCTCAGTTCCACCAATTAGTGAGACATCAGTCCCGCCTGCTAGTGAATCGTTAGCCTCGCTCTCCTCACTATCATCAATATCATCAATATCATCAATATCCTCACTATCCTCATTATCCTCACTATCCTCATTAGCTTCATCCAGTTCGGTTCCATCAATCACAGAATCTTCAGTTCCACCAACTAGTGAGACATCAGTCCCGCCTACTAGTGAATCATCAGCCTCGCTATCATCACTATCATCACTATCATCACTATCATCACTATCATCACTATCATCACTATCATCACTATCATCAATCTCATCAATCTCATCAATCTCACCAATATCCTCACCATCCTCACCATCCTCACCATCCTCATCATCCTCATTATCCTCATTATCTTCATTATCCTCAATATCCTCATTATCTTCAACCAGTTCGGTTCCATCAATCACAGAGTCCTCAGTCCCACCAAATAGTGAGACCCCGGCCTTGCCTACCAGTGAATCGTCAGTCTCGCTATCCTTGTTATCCTCGCTATCCTTATTATCATCATCTAGTTCAGCTCCACCAACTACAGAGTCCTCAGTTCCACCAATCAGTGAATCATCAGTCCCACCTACTAGTGAGTTGTCAGTTCCACCAGTTTCAAGAAGTGACTACTCCAAAATTCCTGTTTCTACTTCATCCACGGGTCTTTCAACTGGTCAACCCCCATTTAATTCGATTGATACTATTGAATCATCTGTTAAATCCTCTAGCTGGCCAAATGGTCCAGTCACAGGCTCGACCACAACTTTAGCACCAGAATCATCTGCCATGACTTTGTCATCCTCTGCTACTGATACCAATTCAACCACTTCTACTATTACTGAAACTGCGCAATCAACCACTGTGGTTGTTATCGCCTCTTGTATTTCAGGCAACTGTTCAACAACTGCTGTTACTACCGGTATCACTGTCACAACCGAGACAGTGGGTACCAAAGTCACTGTTTACACCACTTACTGTCCATTGACATCAGCTCATTTAAATGGTGTTAACCCACCCAGCCAGCATGCTACTGTATCCACTATTACCGGTACATCTCCAAATCCATCAGCCACTGAAACTAGTGTTGTCAAATCAAGCTCTATTCCAGGTACATCACCAAACTTATCAGTTACGAAAACTCCAGCTAACCCAGCCAGCCCATCAGGTCCAGTCACAGACTCGCCATTCAGTTCGACTGTGACCGCTTCAACTGCTTCAAGTGGTCTAGCAGACGAATCAATCTCATTCGAAAGCGGCACATTAGTAACTTTAATTCAAACTCAATACCAAACTAGCACTTCATTAAGTTCTCAAACCAGTGGTGGTTCTTCAAGCGGTGCTAGTTCATCCTTCGCATCGCTTTCTGAATTTGAAGGTGCAGCAAACGAATTGAACGCTGGTGTTGCTGGTTTGTTGCCATTAATGTTCTTGTTGGTCTAAGATACCCCATTTAGTTCTAATTCTTGTTCCTCTAATTGCCACGGTCTACCTTCAGATCATTGGTTTCCTTTCAATATTTTTGAGAATTTTGTATCCGTTATTAGATCATAATGCTCTTGTGCCTTCACTTGAGGCTTCAAGCTAATAGAAATTCATATGATGAAGTAGATTAATCAATGTAGCTTATCGCTTAGCATCTCAGAATTGGTGAGGAATATTACTATCAGATGGAAGTATGTCCTGCTGCTTGCCGATTCAAGTAACTTCTTCACTAGCATTTCATCAGCAGATATAAGTATGCCTTTAACTTTGTTTATGATTTGTCATTTCAGTGTTTCTGCCTTCATGAATGTTCCTCTTTAGAAACAATAAACAATAATAAATATAGTGTGTCCCTTACCATGGTAGAGTGATGAGTTACACGCATCTTGAATTTCAAAAAAATTGGGCGCTTTGGCCGAGCGGTTAAGGCGAAAGACTTGAATTATTTTACATCAAGGTTATCTTTTGGGATTTTCCCGCGCAGGTTCGAGTCCTGCAGGCGTCGAGATTTTTTTAAACTAATTAAGAAATTATTTTTTTTGGAAAATGCTACCCAATTAAATGGTCTAGGGCGACAACCTTAAGAGGAAAGACGCCCAACAATATTACTGAAGGACCAATTTCAGGAAAGAAGAAGATCAGGTCAAGTATATATTACATGACAGCTATTATATATTTGTGATTCAAGCTAGTTGATCTTTCTTCCCAGCTGTATTATTATATTATAAGTACTGATTAGCTGTGCTGCTACGTCTTCAATTATATTTCGTTCAATATCTGCATGATGGATCATATTTCACAGCAAATTATTATTTATTAATTTTATATTATATGCTTATTTCCGGTTTTCCGCTGGCGGATCTGGGAATGTAGCTTAATAATGGCCTTGCAATTACCTATGCAAAAACGTATACACTAGCTGCTTATAATATAGTATGGTTCATGAGTTAAGTTGATGGTGGAATTCAAATGTGTAATACCCCCAGTACGCACGACTTTAGCAGATTCAGCTATTCCTTCTCTTTCCCCTTTTCCCTCGTCACTTAGGATCATGGCTTGGAGTTAGCCAGACTCTGGCGCGATTACTGAGCTCTTGTTAACTCAACCAATATGCAGAGAAAGCTGGGAAAAAAACACACACACAACTTACGCCAAGGTTTAGCCAAGAGTCTTGGGGAAAAAACGTCTATTGTCTAGAAGAGATGTAAACAGGGAACTTCTCAGTAGAAAGAGTGTGTACCGAGATCAGATAGGAAAGCGACGACGTTTAGACACACCTCTAGACCCAGAGAGTGTGGATCCATGCGAGAGGTGGAGAAAGCGCCTCTTGCATTATTTGAAAATCAATGGCGCAAAAGAACCGTCTGATGTATGCAGTTTGATGGTTTTGACACATTACTACTGGCCAGCGGCGTTTTTTCGCGACTTTTTGAATTGGTGAGGCATCTGTAAACAGCGCTGGCGGGTTAATCTCAAGATGGGCACAAGAAGCTCAAGGCTCTGGGGCATGGGCTAATCAATTGGCTCCGAAGGTCTAGAAATCCGACGTAACGGTTCTTATCGTATGCATCTCCCAGTACTTTCCGGCGCCCTCCGCTCTTCTGACTCTCGATACTGGGATTCTATAAAGTCATCGTCTTCTCCACACAATCAACATCTCCGCAAGCTTCATCAGCATTCTGAAAGTCTTAAAAGTTTCTACCATGATAACATCAGATTTGGATATCATTTCCCCTACAAAATCACCAGTAAGGTCCATCACTTCAAGACATGGCGCAGGTACCGTCAACTACATTAACTCCAGAGAAAATACAGATCCTGATGACTTGTTAGCTGATATTGGTTACCAAGCTCAACTGAACAGACGTTACAACGCCTTTGAGACCTTCGGTATCACAATGAGTATCATGGGTCTAATGAGTTCCATTGCCTCGACGGCTGGTATTGGTTTGTCCGGTGGTCCAAGCTCTTTTGTTTGGGGTTGGTTAATTGGTGGCTTCTTCATTTTGAACATTGGTTACTGTATCGGTGAGTTGTGCTCTTCATTGCCTGCTTCTAGTGGTCCTTATCTGTGGACCTATTACTATGCTCCTCTAAAATTAAAGAAGCCTTTGTCATTTATGATAGGCTGGTCTAATTCCATGGCCTTAGCTGGTGGTGTTTGTTCTATTACTTATGGTTTATCTGTTCAAATTTTCAGTGCCATCTTCATTGGTAAGGACGGTGATTTTGATATCACAGATGGCAAACAATATGGTTTATTCGTCGGCTTAGTTATTGTTCAATTAACAATCAGTTGCCTTCCTTCCAAATTTGTTTCCCGCTTACAGGCACTTTCAGTTGTCTCTAACAATATCCTAATTGTCATCTTTTTGGTTGCTTTACCAGTTGGTACTTACAAATCTTCAACATCATCTTTCAGAGATGCAAAGTTCATCTTCACCAAGTTTGAGAATGAATCTGGTTGGACAAATGGATGGGCATTCTTGTTATTCGGTTTAATGCCTTCCATCTGGACCATGGGTGCCTTGGACGCTTCAGTCCATATGGCAGAAGAAGTTAGAAATCCTGTTAAAGCTGTTCCTGTGGGTGTTATTGGTTCCATTTCTGCATGTTGGCTCACTGGTTGGGTCATTTGTATTGTTATTTGTGTCTGTATGTCTGAAGACATTGACTCAGTTACAGGATCAGCCTCTGGTCAACCTCTTGCCCAAATCTTTTATGATTCATTAGGCAAAGAATGGGCGGTTGCTTTCATTTCTTTATGTGCTTATTGCCAATTTTTGATGGGTATTAGCATTATGACCTCATTATCAAGACAAATTTGGGCATTTGCCAGAGATGATGGTTTGCCATTCTCAGAACATTTGAAGAAAGTTCATGAAGGAACCAAAATCCCTGCTAATGCTGTTATCTTCTCAGGTATTGCCAGTTGTGTTTTAGGTTTGTTGATTCTAATCGGTACAACAGCTGCTAATGCGCTATTCTCAATTACAATTATCGGTAATTACATTTCATGGTCCATTCCATCATTAGTGAAAACTACTAGTGGTCGAGATGTCTTTACACCAGGTCCATTTTATGCTGGTAAAACATTATCTTTAATCATCAACATCACTGCTATATCATTCCAATTCTTTGCTATCATATTAGCCATGTTCCCAGACTCAACCAGTGTGGACACAAAGACGATGAATTATGCTGTTGTTATCAATGTTGGTATTTGGATCTTATCCATCATCTACTACTACATTTTCAAAAAAGATATATATGTGGGACCAAAATCAGATTTAGATCAACAAATCGCGGCAGATTCCATTGAAGAACCAAATTTAAATCAAATCTTGGATGAAAAACTTTCTTCATCTTAGATTTCAAGTTCGCTTTGATGTTTATAGTGCATGATGCATTTTTTAGTTTGTTTAGTTATTTCCAGTCAGTACTCCAATAGACTCTGATTGATTCGTTATCTTGATAAAATGAGGGAGATTTGTAAGTGGGTCAATAAGCGGGCCAAGCAAACCTGAAATTCCTGAAAGATGCGAATTGTTAATCTTAGAGGACCCTTGAAGATAGTCGACTGATTTGTAGAAGGTGAATCTATACATCGATAGAGCACACTACTTGTTCCTTGTTATGATATCAATCTGAAGTACTACATTACTCCCGGGCCAGCTGTATTCCAGAAGGGTACTGGACTCTATTAACTCTGTACTTGGCCTCCCTGTTCAAGCCCCCTTTTTTTTTGAGGTATCTAGTTCAAAGTCCTTTTTCCACAGCCAAAAGATGAAGTCAGCCAAGCCTAATAATTATAATTAATGAGGGCAAAAAAAGCGCCGCGAAATCTTACCCGCCTGTCCAGCTTATCGGATAAGATGTCACAATTATCCACTGCCAAAAAGCAGCCAAGGCATCGGATTGGTCATTGGTCAATATAAACTCTAAATTTCCCTTTGGTTGATCACTCTCGAGTGATTCGTCCTTGGATACTCAATATCACCCACTCAATAAGATACACACAAACACACATAAACACAGACACACCACCTGGTCATCATGAGCTCCTCCATCTCGCATAGTGTCGAGCTGCACAACTTGGATGGCTCGTCTAAAGATTGGGCTTCTAAAGGCAATAGTTATGACTTAATGAAGGACCCTGGAGATGTCGAGATCCATGATCAAATTGAAGATCAACTTGCTGTCACTCACCAGATAGAAGTGAAGAGATCTTTGAAACGTCGTCATGTTGTTATGATTGCCCTTGGGGGTACTATTGGTACTGGGCTTTTCATCGGTATCGCTACACCATTACGTGTCGCTGGTCCCGTCAATGCCTTAATTGCCTACTTATTCATGGCTACTTTAGTTTATTCTGTCACTCAATCTTTAGGTGAGATGGCAACTTTCATTCCTGTTACTTCTTCATTCACTGTCTTTGCTAAAAGATTTGTGAGTCCTGCCTTTGGTGTTGCTGTTGGTTATATATATTGGTTCTCTTGGGCCATGACTTTTGCATTGGAGTTATCGATTATTGGTCAAGTCATTGGATTTTGGTCGGATGCAGTCCCTGAAGCTGCATGGATAGCCATCTTTTGGTTTGTCTTCACAGTGCTGAACTTATTTCCTGTTAAACTATATGGTGAAATTGAATTCTGGTTTGCTTCTTTGAAAGTTATTGCCATTATTGGTTTTATTTTCTATGCTTTCATCATGGTCTGTGGTGCTGGTATCAC
Organism: Taiozyma dajiaensis; assembly: GCA_030579075.1. Lineage (NCBI taxonomy): Eukaryota > Fungi > Ascomycota > Saccharomycetes > Phaffomycetales > Wickerhamomycetaceae > Taiozyma > Taiozyma dajiaensis. The sequence goes on from JAKUAB010000002.1 coordinate 493,032, forward strand.
TGGTCCTGTTGGGTTTAGATATTGGAGAAACCCTGGTCCTTGGGGCCCTGGTTATATCTTTGAAGGCACAGCTAAAGGTAGATTTCTTGGTTTTGTTTCATCTTTAACCAATGCAGCCTTCACATATCAAGGTACTGAATTGGCAGGTATCACTGCTGGTGAGTCCAAGAACCCAAGAAAGGCTGTTCCAAAGGCTATCAGAACCGTCTTTTTAAGAATCTTATTGTTCTATATTTTATCTCTGCTCTTCCTTGGTTTATTAGTTCCTTATAATGATCCAAAATTATACTCAGATTCTTCTTATGTTGCCTCATCTCCATTTATCATTGCCATTCAAAACTCTGGTACTAAAGTTTTACCAGATATTTTCAACGCTGTTGTTCTTTTAACAATTTTGTCTGCTGCTAACTCAAATGTTTATATTGCATCACGTATTAGTTATAGTATGGCTATTAACAAAACTGCTCCAAAATGGTTTAAATATACCACTAAAGGTGGCGTTCCTTACGTCAGTGTCATCTTTGCTTCTATGTTTGGTAACCTTGCTTACATGGCTCTTTCCCAAGGTGCTACCACTGTTTTCAATTGGTTATTAAATATTACTACCGTTGCAGGTCTATTCACATGGTTTGCAATTTCATTCTCACATGTTCGTTTTATGCAAACTTTGAAATCAAGAGGTATGTCAAGAGACGATCTTCCATTTAAAGCTGCTTGGATGCCAGGTTTAGCTTATTATTCATGTTTTTGGATGATTGTGATCATTTTAGTCCAAGGTTATGAATGTTTCGTTGGTACTTTTGACGTTGAATCTTTCTTTGTTGCCTACGTTTCAGTGATTCTATTCTTTGCTGTATGGATTGGGTTCCAATTTTATTACAGAACTAGAATCATCTTAAAATTAGATGATATTGACATTGATACTGATAGAAGAGAAATTGATGGTATCTATTGGGAAGAGGATGAAGGCCCTAAAAATTTATGGGAAAAATTTTGGAATATTGTTGCATAAATTGTATGTATTTTTTAACCTTGTATACTATAGCCTAGCCAAATACACTTGACTGTTTTTAAGCATATATCTATTGCTTTTCTGTAGTTACTCACTGGTCTTCAGCTTTGGTATTCTTCCATATCTGAAGTGCTAACCTCTAATATCTAGCATCTTAAAAGGAGTCAGAGTTTTGGTACTAGAGTTACTCTTTTTATAACTTCTCTTAACAAGCAAATATAAGACACTGAGAAGACTGGCTCTTGAAAAGTATTGGATTTACAATACGAGCTTGTTCTTCCTAACACACTGGATTAGTTATCAAACGATCCAACTTTATAGCCAGTCGCCAAATGTTTACTAGCTGGTGGTAGTAGGTCATACCAGCTGGCTATTTTAACTCAGGGTCTAATCACCCATTAATGAAGACCAACTACGAATATATTGTTTCTAAAAAGTCGATTAAAATTAAAAGGTTTCAAGTCGTTAACAAGCACAATTTTGGTTCTCAGTTTCCAGCTGGATGTTGATAGCATCGTTGAAGTCGTCGTTAAAATCATCGTTTTCTTCTTGTTGTAGGGCATTTCTTGCAATGACATCAAAGGCTTGATCAATATTAACAGCTTCTTTAGCACTTGTTTGGAATAGTGGAAGGTTACCCAAATTAACTGCAAATTGTTGGGCTTTTTTATCACTTATGACTTTTTTACTTTCATCAACATCAATCTTATTACCAATAATAACGAATGGGAAATTCTCTGGGTTTTTAACGTTGGCTTGAATTAGAAACTCATCTTTCCAATTGGAAATGTTTTCAAATGACTTTTCATTTGTGACATCATATACCAATACACAACAGTCAGCACCTCTGTAAAAAGCAACACCTAAAGATTGGAAACGTTCTTGACCAGCAGTATCCCATAGTTGCATTGTCACAGTCTTATCATCTATCGTTAGCTCTTTGGTCATGAAATCAGCACCAATGGTTGCTTTGTATTGATGTGAAAATTTCCCATTAACAAACTGTTGCATTAATGATGTTTTACCAACACCTGAGTCACCTAAAATGATGACTTTTAGTAGAGTCTTCTTTCTAGAGGGCATAATCTTTATTCTTTAAATGTTTTAAACAGTTGTTCTCCAACTTTTTTTTTTAGGTTTTAATGATGATTTCCTTTTATCTCCTGGAATTTTAATAAATATACTCTGTGTTTACGTAATCACATAGTAAGCAGATTGTATGGCGTTACCCGGAATGATAAGAACTAACAAATAGGCCAATTGTGTAATCTGTTACCAACTACGCTTCCATCATATCAAAATCATAAATATTAAATAGAATCTATACAGCTCATGGGGTTACTTCTTTTATATAAAGATTTGTTATCTGTTTGCATAACTTTCACACAAAATAAGTGTCTGATTTAGTAGGAGTATCACTAATACCACCAATAACCTCAAAGGAGATGGTCCGCATTGGAGTTTCTGATTGTGTGTGGGAGACACCCCATTTGCTCAGAGCTATGAATCACCATTTCCTGTATCTTAATGCAAAAGTGAGTTTGTCCCTCGATGGCTCCAAATGGTAAAAGTGAGTCATCAAATTAAAGTCTTTCTCAAAATGCAACATCAGAATGATAATTGTTCCAAGGTTCTTGTCAATTTAGCAGCACCTTGTGTAGATATATCATTATCCAGTTGGATCTTGGCTCTATTCTTCTCTAGACCTTCCAAGAGCATACAGGCCTTACAAATCTTGTTACTAGACAGGTAACCACATTTCTCACATCTGTTACCATCCACAAATCCAGCCCTTGTTAAAGAGACAGATCCATCTGATCTGACTTCAATCTCATTATTGTTACTTTTTTGAGCAGTAGATTTCTTTCTAAATTGTTGTCTAACTTTCTTTTGTCTTAATACAAAATTCTCACCAGAATGAATAATATCAATGATACAACTTGGTCTAATCGCTTCCAAGTTCTTCATTAGCTCACGAGCAGTACCTCTGAATGCTTCTGGTGCATAAGAACATTCAGTGGAGAAATAATCCAACTTCTTGTAATGAGCATAAAGCACAATCTCCTTTTGATATGAATACTTGAATGGTTTTGATCTCTTGATTGGTGAACCTGAACTTGAAGTCATAATCGTAGTGGACTTCTCTAACCTAGCAACATCACCTCTTAACAAATTCATCAACACAGTTTCAGCCATATCATCAGCATTATGACCAGTTACAACATGATGGATTCCAAGCTTAGCAGCACCTCTATCTAATGCCTGTCTTCTAAAGACACCACAATATGTACAACTATTTCTAATACCAGCACAACTCACAATCTCATCCATTGTCCAATTGTAAAGATCTCGATAACTAACAATCTCTAAAGGTAAATTGTACTGTTGTTGATTACGTTTCACTGTAGCTAGGGAATCATCTCTATAACCAACAATACCTTCATCAATACTCAATAAGACAATTTCAATACCATAGTTATAACGTTCGTTTAAAAGTTTCATAATATATGCAAGAACAGTGGAATCTTTACCACCAGATGCACCAACAGCGACTTTTTCACCTGGATAAAACAGATTGTTATTAATAATGGTATTATGAATCTCAGTTTCAAAGACATCATAAAAACAGAGCTTACAAATCTTTTGTAAGTTTTTCGGTCTTTTAATCATGGCTTTCCTGCAATGACATATTTCACACAGTTGTGAAACCTTTGGTTTGGTTTGTTTTGTTTGTTTCAATTCTGTGCTCATATCTAAATGAAAAAATACAATCTTCAGTGATAAATTCTCCTGTCTCTCTTTTCAATATCTTTAACACAATGTCAAGTATTCAACTCAATTCAATTTAATCTCCATCATCTCTTTTCAACTGTGATTTAAAATAAATTTTTCTTTTTTTTTTATGTCAAATCAAACCCCATCCCGCGAAAACGTTCTGTGAATTATCTCAAATGAATCAATCAATGGTCACGTGATCCTTCCCACATTCCACAAAGAGATTAATTTCCAACATTAAATCACTTTAAAAAAGAGGTTTAAGAGTGGGAAATGAAGGTAATATCATTGATTTATTCCTCTACCAATTGTTAATTTATCTATTTTCTTCCAATTTGTTAAGAAGAATTAGCGGCAAAGGCTCTTTTATATCCACCTCTGTGCTGACATTTACACTGAAGTCGCTAATCTTCACCATTTTGCGTGCTCAAATGTTCACGCATTTTCATATTTCCTCAAAAATTTTCTTCTTCAACGAAAAAAAATTGAAAATTAACTACAAAAAGACACCACCAAACAACTTGAAGAAAAAAAAGACGTGTTTTAAGGGCCAAATAAGAACAAGATGTCCAGTCGTTTCTTTGCCGGTGGCGAGTCTGACTCCGAATACTCCTCCTCCGAGGAAGAATTGTTGAGTTCCTCTGAAGAAGAATTGAACTCTTCCAGTGAAGAAGAAGAAGAACAAGAAGATGATGATTTAAGTGATGATTCCGCCTTTGCCAATGATGATGATGATTCTGATGATGATGATTCCGATGATGATATTCCAAAAGGTCCAGCCTACTTCTTAAAGAGATCTTTCTTGAAAGGTAATGATGATGATGAAGATTCTGATGATGAAAAGAAAGTTGTCAAATCAGCTAAAGAGAAATTGTTAGATGATATTGAAAGTACTTTAAATGACATTGATAATTCAAAAGCATTAGATGATTGGATTGCCGTTTTATCAGAATTCGACAAGTTGAACCGTTTGTTGGTTCGTGCTGTGCAACAAAATATCTCAACTCCAACCATTTATGTCAAATCATTGTCTGGTTTAGATGAAACTATCAACACATATTCCGCTGACGCAAAAAAGAAGTTCAACGCATCTGTCTCAAAAGCTTTCAACACTGTTAGACAAAGAGTCAAGAAAGCTGTTCGTGATCAATCTTCATTGGTGGAAAGATACAGAGCTGATCCTGAAAACTTTGATGGCGACTCCAAAGCTTCTACTCCAGCTCCAACTGTTGATGATGATGGTTTCACCACTGTTGGTAAATCAGGTAAAGTCACTAGTAATGTCAGCTTTTTCAAATCATTACGTCAAATCACCGATTCCAGAGGTAAAAAGAATGTTGATATCCATGAACAGATTAAGACTTTAGAAAGTTTAATTGAAATTGCTTCTTCACCATACGAATTTATCATTGTCTATTTGATCTTAATCCCAACTAGATTTGACATTGCTTCAAGTTTATCATACTTATCAATTGAACAATGGAAATTGGCTGCTGAAAATATCAACGATTTATTCAAGGTTTTAGAAGAAAACAAAACCTCATATAGAGTTTTGGAAAATGCTGAAGCTTCAGATGACATTGAAGTCCAACCTGAACAAGATTCAAAGGGTATTCGTAACATTTTGGGTTCTGTTGTTTCATTAGTTGAAAGATTAGATGATGAGTTCACTCGTTCACTTCAGGTTATTGACCCACATACTACAGAATACATTGACCGTTTAAGAGATGAACAATTACTATACAACACTATCATTCGTGCTCAACTATACTCAGAATTGGTCATCCCACACTCAGAATCAACTTCAAATGCTGGTGATCAAATCGCTAGAGTCGTTTCTAGAAGAATTGAACATATTTACTTTAAACCAAAGAATTTAATCATTTTGGCAGAAAAACTTGCTTGGGAACAATTTAATCAATCTTCATACATCTCCACCTACTCAACCACTGAAAATTACACTGATAACTTATTGAACTCCTTAGCTTCAGTTCTTTATAAACAATCCAATGCTGTTTATCGTAAACGTGCCATGCTATCACATATTTATTATTATGCATTCAACAATCAATACTATAAGGCTAGAGATATGTTCCTAATGTCACATTTACAATCCACCATCCACACCTCAGAACCTTCATTACAAATTCTATTCAACAGAGCTCTAGTTCAATTAGGTCTATGTGCTTTCAGAAATGGTTTGATTCAAGACGCTCATCAATCATTACAAGAAATTGCCACTTCTCAACGTCATAAAGAATTATTAGGTCAAGGGTCCCAAAGATTCAATAACCAAACAACTGCTGCTGATAAACAACGTTTATTACCTTATCATACTCATATCAACTTGGAATTGTTAGAATCTGTGTTTTTAACAAGTTCTTTATTGATTGAGATCCCTCAATATGCTCAATTAGGTACTTCCATTGATGCTAAGAAGAGATTACAAAACAAATCCTTCCGTCGTGTCTTGGAATTCCATGAAAGACAAACCTTCCAAGGTCCACCAAACAACACAAGAGACTATATTATGCATGCTGCTAAGGCTTTACAAGCTGGTAACTGGGAGAAATCAGTTGAACTTCTGACTTCAATCAAAATCTGGAATTTGTTCCCAGAATCTGATAAGATTAGAGCTATGATCAAAGAAAAAATTCAAGTTGAAGGTTTAAGAACTTACTTATTCCAATTCAAATCATTCTATTCCAAATTGTCAATCTCCAAACTTTCTCAACTTTTCCAAATCTCTGAATCAAAAGTTTTAGCTGTTGTGTCTAAGATGATTTTCAACGAAGAATTATCAGCTGGTTTGGATCAAGCTTCTAATTCAATCTTCTTCAATAATGGCTCTGAATTGACCAAGTTACAAGAATTAGCACTATCATTATCTGATAAGGCTATTCAGTTAACAGAACGTAACGAGCGTTTAGCTGGTTCTCATCAACAATCAAACAACTCAAATCATCATCACCATCACGGTAACAATGGCCATCATCAGAATAACAAACATCATAATCGTACTAACTTCAAGTTTGCCCCTGTTACTGGTGCTTTATCAAGTGCACCAGGTACCATCTCTGGTGCTCTTAATGGTATGGACAAAAGAAAGAAGGTTAACAATTCTGCTTAGATAGAGAGATTTCTTTGTTTTGTATATTATAAATAATCACCCTTTTAATCAAGGACTTTGGTTTAGTAGCAAAAAATTTCCCAAGCACATATAGTTGTGGATATATATTTTTTCATTCAAACATTGGACAGCAATATAATTGGAGACTACAAGCTGACGAAAATGACTTATGGACATGAAAGAAATAAATAAACGTAAACACATTATATCATAACTATTAATGTTTTCTTGTTTTGTCAATTGTTCATGCAAAGTAACTGCTCCACAAAACACCTTCAAGGTCCGCCAATTGGTCTTCGGTGAATGAATAACGATCTATATGCCATGTATCAGCTCTCAATTTCTTGAAATCACTCAAGACGTCTTTTGCTGATTTACCAATCACACCATTGATTGAAGCAGCTTTAGCTAAAGTGACAATATGAGATGGTAGCCAAGGTGGTGGTGGTGATTTGTATGGGAATGCTGAGACAAGAGAACCCACTCCAATTGTTGCACCATGTAATTCGACAACTTTTTGAGCGGTCAGATTTTTCTTCTCTTTGTTCTTTGCCAAAATCTTTGTATACTTTTTAATAAATGGTAAGATCAATTCAAGATCTTTGGATGTATGAATGATACCTGAAAATACCTCACCGGCTCTCTTTCTAACTTCGACTGAAGAATGAAACAATAAACTATTAACTCTGGACAAAATATCTTTCTTCGCTTTTGTTGATAATTGTAACAATTGCCTTGAGGAAAGAATTTCCAAAAATGAAAGCTTCAATAATAATTGGTGGATTGAACCTTCGTCAACATTGATCACCTGGATTATATCGGTCAAATCATCAGGTCTGAAGTGTATCTCCGCAATTTTTGTAAAGTAGTACCCTGGTGCTAAACTCCCGAGCTTACATAACTCTCTGTGTTGCTCAAGGTCTAACAAAAATGGTGCAATATGGTCTTTAAATAGTGGAATCAACGCAACAGAAAACGGACCAGTAACAACAAAATGCAACCAGTTCAGTAGTGTAGAGCTAATATAGTAATAGTCAGTCTTCAATGCCTCCTGAGTACTCAAATTAGAAATATTCTGGTTTGCTTCCCGGACTAATGACAACAGCTCAATGATTTTGTCAGTGTATGGTTTTGGAAAGACAAAGAAGATAGATCCTAACTCTTTACCAGCCTGAGCATCGACGAACTCTTGAGAATTGTTGTACTCTTCTTTGAAGAAAACATACTGGAAAGTGGCCATCAAGGAACCAATCTGTGTGCGGACAAGTTCATATGGGTGACAGAAAGGAAGCAATTTCATAATCTTCTCATAATCACCATATCTATAATTGACACTTGCAATCAAACTCTTAGTGAAATTGATTCTGGCAGATTGAATAAAGGCAAGATCAGATCCAACGTCAATAACAGAGCCAATGTTTTCAGCAAGTTCTAACAAGATTGGAATTCTTCTGATGTCAATCCTTAAAGGTAACCACCAGAAAATCATATTCCAGACGTTTGATGAGTCTGGAGTCAACTCCTCACCCAAAACTTTCTTGAAAAACTCATTCAAGAATGCATCTCTTTTCTTTAAATCTTCATTATGAGTGTACTTTGATCCGTTCAATAGCCCGCTAACAATCTCTGCACAAACAATCACCTTGGCTTTATCATCTTTATCATTATTATCGTTGATTAAATCAAGCAATTCTTCGTACTCCAAGCTTGTGTAACCCTTATAGATCAAGAATGTGATTGCCTTGATCAACGACACGTCTGTAGATTGGAAAACCCCAGCTGTTTCATTTTCTTCTGCAAGGCTTCTGAAAGTTTCAGTCAACCAGTCCTTGTTAACCATTGCACCTAAGCTCTTCAAAACAACTTCATCGTTCGAATCAAATTCCAAATCGGGGGTCTCGGCAGTAAGAACTTTCAAATTCTTACCCCAGAATAGCCAGCCATCCGAGCATTTACCATCAATAAAGAAACTTGGGGTAGTTGTATTTTTCATTTCATCTGAGAAGCATTTGCTGAACCCCTCAGGGATGTCAATTACTTCTGTGCCAGCTCTCAAGTAATCAATATCAAATGTATTCTTTAAGTTATGTTCGCTGGCAGCAAATGCAATTGTCTTGTTGACCAATTTAGAGAACGCTTTAGTGCAGAGTCTAACCAGTACAGGATGACTAGTTTTTGATCTCTCAAGTAAAATGTTGATAACTTGGACTCTAGTTGGTAGTTCATAGTACTCTTGCAGGTAAAGAATGAACTTCAAGTACAACAAGGTCAGCTTCCAGTGATTATTCTGTTTCTCTTGTTCAATAAGATAATCTTGCAAATGGATAATCTTCTGTAGATAATCTTCACGTTTCAAGTCTTTGGCAGCCTTGACGGTGGATATCTCCATATCAATTTTTTTATCTGGTGGTCTCAGAGCCGAATCAATTTCTTTTTCATCAAAAATGACAACAGCTGATGGGATTTGCAAACTTTCAGCCAAATCATTGAAACACTTTTGGGCCACTGTATTGGTGTCAGAGTCGTTTAACCTTAACGCTTCACTGATTGTTTGGATGATCTTCTCAATGTTCTTGTAATCATGCAAGATCTTCTTTGAAATCTTCTTAAGTCTTAAGATTTTCAGCCCAGATTGAACCTTCTTGAAATCTCGATCTTTGATGCCTTCTTCAAGGTTACCTAGAACAGTCGTGATGATCAAGCCATAGGAGCCAATCAATTTCTTCATAGCTTCGATCAATACGATTTGGGCAGGTTGAAACACAACAGAGTAAGGAGACATTGACAATTTGACAATGTCTTTCAACAACAACTTGTCGAGTTTGGTCTGGAATCTATTAGTAGAGTGTAGAATGATTCTCTGTCTGTGATATTTTTCAATACGAGCACCAAGAGCAACTCTTGTGAAAGGTTTTGAATAATTTGCTATGGCTTGAACCTTTTTCAAAAACGTGTAATCAATGTATAATTGGTCATCAACATCAAAGGTAGATTCTTTACCGACATCGCAGAAGTATGTTCTTGTTGTCAACAAGATTACCTGAGACAAATGGACACTTTGCTCCGCATTCTCAGTAACGTACAGAATTAGCTTATGCAAACCTTGGCCGATTAATGACCGCAATGAATGAACGTGGTTATAGCTGGTGTAAGCTCTTTTCTCAGCCTGAGTTGATCCAAAAAAGTAATTACAATTGTAAATCTTGGATTCTCTGAAAGCGATAGCAGGATTCATAACAGAAGTCAAGTCACTGTCATGAGGATCACTTGGTGTCAAGACCCTTGAACTGAGGCTCTGCTCATCAGTGCTAACTGGAAACTCGCCCATTTCTTCATCTTCCTTTGTCAAGCTGATCCCACCGTCAACATTGCCGTTATCAGCATCAGATGGAGAAGGTGAGTGTACATGGATATCCCTGTCAGCCTGAGTAATCTCTTCGATGTCAATATTCAACTCTGTGTCGTCACCTCTCAAACTTCTTAGCGATTTCAAAATCATCAACTTCTTTTCCAAAGTACTCTTTGTAAACTCCTCATCAAGACTTTCTGTGTTGAAATCTGGGTCAAACAAGATACTGATTCCGGACAGTGAATGGCCCAGATATAAAAGGTTTTTGTTAAAATCATCCGTAGTTGCAAGGTCATTCATTTTGTTCTCAGACATCAATCGGTCAATCTTTGATAACGATTCGATCACGATGGTTTCGAAGATCTCAACAGCAAACGAGATTTCTTTGATTGTTGGCACATACCATTCAAACTCTAGTTTGGATTCATCGAATCTCGACTCAGAATCATGGTTCAACCCCCATCGGGATTCAAAGTCATCATCATCAGGCTCTTCCTGAAAAATACGATTGTCTTTCAACTTAACATTGGTCAAATTCTTCAGTGTCTTATGGATGATATAACTGATTGGGCCATGTAATGATGGGTTGGTAATGTTTTTGTTTAGAAATCCCAAGAAATCCAGAAATTCAACACGGTAGTTCAAAACTTCACCGAGTGAGACACTCAAAACCTCCCCAACGTTGGACAGGTACAATGAGAGTCTTTTGTCACTAGCTAGCACCTCTGTGTTCTTGTTTCTAACAGTACCAGCACCTTGATCAACTTCATGTCTGATCAGTGTGTTTAACCTGTCAAAAAACTTCTTGGAGTAAGAAGGGTCTTTTTTCACAATGGATGCAATCAGGTTTGATAAGAGCGGCTCATGAACAAAAGTGTTCGAGATCTCACCACTTGAAACCTTGTCAATTGCGAGCTCGGCGTAATATTCAAATAAGTCTCGGGACAATGATTCAACAAAGACTAGTGAAGACTGTGTAAATTTGAATAATAACCTATCGTTGATGTCAGCCTCCATCAATAGGATGAACTTTTCGAACAAGTTTTTGGTTATAGTTTTGAAAACCTTAGTTGAAGCAACAAACGTCTTAAATGCATCTTCTGAATCTGGTTGAAATCTCAAAGATGGGTTCTCCTTTAAATAAAAGATGTGTTCCTGAATGAAGCTAGCGGTATGCGACTCGTAAGATAGGTAGTCATTCTCCTTAGACAAATCCTTGAACTGAACAAATGAAGTAACAGTAACTAGTGAGTTAAAGACGCTGTTAGTCAATCCAAGATCATTTGTACCTATCTTGCTAATCAATAGTAGAACAATATCAGTGATGTGCACACGGTAAACTGGATCTTTGATCATAAATCTAGAAACTTCGGTGAATTGTTTCAGAGCCACCATAATTCTATGGTTGGAATTCACAAACTGGTCAGTTAAAGAGTCGTATATGTCTAATAAGCAACGATTGATCAGTTCATGTCTTGAATCGGAAGGAATATCACACAAATAAGTGATACATGCAATAAAGTGATTCTGAGCGTTTTCAATCTTGGATTGGGAGCCAAGCAGAACTAGATCCTTGAACAAGTTGCAAATACCCGTGTTCATTTTCTCATTCAATCTTATAGAGTCTGGAAAGCTGATATTGTCATCTTGCTCTTCTCTGAATCTCTTGTGGTATCTGTGAAGCATTCTTTGACAAAATCTGGACAATAAAGTGGTCCAATTACCCGAATTGGAAGGATGAGCAAAAGTTTCAAGTGAGCTGAGTAGAACCATTAGTTTTTGGGAAAACCGTTCGAAGTTAGCAGGGGTAAGCGAGTATATCAAAATCTTAGCAGTACCATTGAAGCTGTTCAACTTCTGTACAATTCGCAAGTTTTCTTGAACCTTATTGAAGATGAAGTCGATTTGTGATTCTGTGAATACACCAAACTCCTCGAAGTCATCGAAACCCTCAGCTGATTTGACATAAGCTTCCCTGGCAATCTTTCCTAAGAGCTCGTAGATTTGAGCATCTAGGTTCTTATTCGAAGTAGCACTTGTCCAGATGTGGAAAATAGATGGCAAGAATTGTAAGACATCTTTATCTTTTTCACCACCAACATTGAGAGGTAAACAGTTGTTCAAAATTGACAGACTCAAAGAAGCAGTTGGAGGTGAGAATCTTTGAAGTGACCAGTCGAAAATTTCTCTCGTAGTGGATTTAAGAAAGAATGAAGACGCGTGGTTACCAAGTTTTAAGTACAACGCCAAAACCTCTCTATCAGCATCACTGGACTGTGGACTGTAAGTTGTGTAAGAAGACTCAGGATCAGGAAAGAATTGAGTTAAGAACTTCAGTAGCAGTTTGTGACTCAAAAGTAGTCTGTCTTGTTGAGCAAGCAAGTCGATATACTTCGATGTTAACTTGATGAACATTTCGACGAACAAGCTGCTCTGGATAGATTGGCCAGTTGACAGAGCTAAGGTATAATAAACTCTGGCTAATGATGCTCTTAAAGTGAGTGGTAGGTCAATCTTCATCTTCAGACAACTTTTCAATTCGTTCGTCCAATGATTGACACTGACTACAGTTGCTGATCTAGGCATGACCTTCCCAATCACACCGGAAGATTTCACTTCGTCATCCTCTTCGTCACCTTCATCGTCAGATTCGTCATTTTCAACATCAAAAGACAGATCAGCGTTGAAAAAGTCTGTATCCAATGTCAAGTCAGCATCTTTTCTAATAGCAGCCAGGTCTTTTGTGGAGATGGAGACCAAACCTTCTAAGTCTAGGGATTTGATGGCGATATATAAGTGAACAAGAACATGACTCAAGTATTTTGCCTGATCTTTGTGGGTTTCAGTGGGGTAAGGCAGATGTTTGTTCAAGTTCAACTTTCTCTTTTGGCTCCTAGAGAACCATTTTGACTTCTCATCTGTGATTTCAGATAGATACTCATCGTACTCTTCAGGGTAATCTAGATCATAGCATTTAAGTCTTTCATTAAGCAACCCTTCAGCTTCTTTGTGCGAAGCAACTGTGCTCGGGTCAGGAGTCTTGGAATGCAATGGGAATGGACTTGGCCTGTTAAGTGATTTCAAATCGACAGCCGAAGAACTTGGTCTAGGAGCTCTATCTGGAGTAATTGAGGAGCCACCAGCATTAAGAGCCGACAACAGCCTGTTCTTCAAGGGGACAGGTGCCTTGATGTTGTTGCGGGACATACAGGTACTCTTCTGTAGCTCTTTGATTCAAGTGGGTCAGTGTGATCACCTTGGAGAAGATACCTGTTCAAAATGAATTCTTACTATCAGCAGAAGTGTGTACTAAATCCTTGCTCTTCTTAGGGAACTTGTTTAGACAATTGACCACCAGTAATGAGTGTGAAGCTACCAGCAAGAGAAAGCGTGGAGTTTCACATTATGAATCTCCATATCATTTGCCATCACATTTGGAGAGGGCACACCGAGTATGAATTCCGGGTTTTAATTCAATTTCCACGTGAGCAAACGCAGAAATCCGGCTTCTAAAGGGTAAAAAAATGCCATTTTGCAGCAGAATCCTGAAAGATCTCAAGAGTCTCTTGGTTTCTGCTCTTCGCTGTTGACGATATGGGTTTCTTCAAGACCGTAAAATACTACTCAAAGACTATTCTTGCCGTTTCAGTGCTTGGTGGCTGTGCTTTGTACGGTGTCTTAGCTTCAATTGCCCTCTCATTAGTTGGTAAACGTCATTTGGCTCAATGGACTACTGCTAGAGTGTTTTATCATACTTTCTCTACGCTTTTGGGTATCAGAATCAAGTTGATCAACGGTGAAAGACTAGAAGGTTTACCTGCTATTATTGTCGGTAATCATCAGTCTACTCTTGATATTTTAATCCTCGGTAGAATCTTCCCAAAAGGTTGCACAGTTACATCTAAAAAACAGTTGAAATGGATTCCTTTCCTAGGTTGGTTCATGGCTTTGAGTGGTACTTTTTTCTTAGACCGTTCTAACAGAGAGAAGTCTGTCAAGACTTTAAACAAGGCTTTAGCTGAATTAAAAGAAAAAAAGAGGGGTCTATACATTTTCCCAGAAGGTACTAGATCTTACTCTGAAACTCCAACTTTACTACCATTCAAAAAAGGTGCCTTTCACTTGGCTCAGCAGGCTCAAATCCCTGTTATCCCAATCGTTGTTTCCAATACTTCTTCTTTAGTCAACAGTAAGACTAAGACTTTTGATTCCGGTGAGATCACTATCAAGGTGTTGGAGCCATTCTCAACTGAAGGTCTGGAACCATCTGATGTTTCTGAGTTAACTCAAAAGATTAGAGAAGCTATGCTAAAAGAAGTAGAAGTTGTTGGTATGTCTAAACCTGATTCACTGAAGGAAGAAGAATACGAAACTGTTCCAAATGAACAAGAAGAGTCTGAAGAACTAGGGAAGACTTCCAGCGCTGAAAACACTAGTCTATTAAGCAGGGTCGAAAGTACTTGATTCTTTAGTGCATTGTGCATTTGTTTTGTATATATTCTATTCTAGATGTTTTTTATGATTACCCAATGTTCCCTTCGATGCTTAATTATCATCCCAACATCCAAAACTCGAAGTAGTAAATCGTAAATTATTGAATCGAAGAATTCAGGCAGCTAACTGAAATGGAATATAGAAGTAGGTGTTTTAATGGTATGGGGTGTGACCATAACTCACTTTCGTTCCCTCATTGACGTAGATGCTTTGAATTATACTGCAAACGTAATTACATTAATATTTGTCACTTCTAGTTGACTAAATAACTCTAGAAATATAACCATTCCTGGCTAAGATTGGTAATGACCGCTAGATTTTCCGCTATTTCAAATCATAATTTTGAGCCATTGATACTAGAGTAACAATCAATTAGTAATATACTAGATAACTCGCGACGTAAAATATAATAATATTATTGAAACGTCAGCTTTATAATTAAATCAAAAGTTCGACTTAGAAATTAAATATTTTATTGAAATATGTGTATTTAGCCGCCGGAAGTGCCGCGGTGGTTTACAATATATATTATATAAAAGGCCAGCCCATATAAGTCATGCTAGCTGCATGGCAAGCTTACTATAAATGGAGATCGCCTGACTACCATATTATATATATATAATTATATAAGTTTTTTTGGGTTTTCATCTGCAGGATCCTAGTGTTTTAATGTTTGCGTTGTTTTGTGGCATTGTTATTCGACGAGAGTGCAAAATTTACGAAGGCCAGCCACCTATATATTGTATGTTTCATCTTTACATATCCGGATCAATCTGATCAAATTTATTCAAGAATCTTGATACCAGGTTATCTATTGGTGATAGAATAATTAAATGTATTATCCACAACTTTCCGAATGGATCAACATGCCATGAACATGAACGGCATTTACAAATAACTAACTGACTGGCAAAGGTTCATTAACTGGTCGCTGTGACTTCAGACAAAGACCAGAGCGTCAGATCACCCGGCATATTATATATATATATGGATGTGGAGACCATAAGTAGGTACTAACAATGTTGTACTCTAGTGACCGTAAAAGTGGAGTACCATAGATGTTATCGCCAAATTTTTAAGCACCACTGTTCTGGGATTTATTGCTGCATAATAACTTAAGATTTGATGGCTAGCCAATATTCTCTGACTTTGTCCATCTTGAGAGGTGATGTCTTACTCGCTCTCCCTTGTCAAATGCTACCTTTCGACATGGTCATTTTAAATTCCACCGTACAACATGGCCAATTTCTGCCCTGAAAGCCTACCTAAACCAAGTTATATAGCCAAACAGCGAAGCTATCAATCATCCGCCCCGTGACCTCATGACCAGTGTCGAATACTTCCACCTGGAAGGCTAAAGGATCACAGGATTGTACCTTCTGTGTATACTTCTCTATGAATATGGTTGAGGGTGTTAATGGAACTATCTTATCGGTATTACCAAACATTGCCAATGTCCTCACATTCTTTGTGTCATAGCTTTGGTAGATGAGTCTATCAGTTTTAGAGCATAGCTGAAACACACAATTTGAGATCTTAGAGCCAGTAGGAATTCTAGGAGACAATAAAGCTTCCAAGTTGAAAGATCCACAGATTGAAACAGCACCTGCAAAGAGTTCGGGATATCGACCAACAGTTCTGATGGTGGAGTGAGCACCCATTGAGAACCCAGATACAATGTGTGTCAGCTTCTTACCTTCCAGCTCCGAGACAAAGAGTTGCAAGTACTCCCTTATCAACCTAACGTCCTCAACTGTTCCGTCAATTATGGAAAGCATGTCTTGAATATGTTTGCTGTTCTCGCCGATATCTTCGTTTCTCTTTGGATTGACAACTCGGGAGCCATGATTTGGGCAATCGAATGTTACTACTAGTAAGTCTTTCCCCTGGTATCTTGTTAGAAGCTCAAGAGCCTTGCCATTAGAAAAGCTTTGGTCTTGTTTACGGCCATGGATGAAGTAAACAACTTTATAGGACTGGATCTCCTCTAACAACTCACCAAATATGCTGATACCAATACCAGCAATAGTACTCTGTATATGGTTGCACTTTGACATTTTGTTCACCTTGAAGATTTCATCCTGTCAATATGTTCTTCTCTACAGCCATATTAATGCCAAAAATTTATTGTGAAGTGCCCAGACCAGGATATTAATGAGCTCAAAGTTCAAAGATCCACATGATAGGTATTAGGTACCCTGACAATCTATCTATACACCGTTCCTGAACCAGACCACCATGAAGTCCTTCATCAAGTCCCACAAAAGGGTACCCTCAGGTACTTCGGGAGAGCCATCGTCCCCTGACCCGGAGTTCAGCGAGACGCGGCCCTCTGAAGATTCCTTCCCACCTTCTCCCAACTACACACCAACCTCTCCCACAGGAAAGACCAAGAAACTCCGAGGCCTGTTCCAGAGATCCAGAGGCTCCTCACAGAACCTACTCAATCACAGCACTTTGAACCTATCTCCCATATCCCCCTCCAAAAATACAGACTCTCCATCAATAATCGGAACAAGAACCCATGAATGGGGTATTAATACGCAACGAAGCTCTGGTGTCAAGCCAGGTAGGATAAGCTTCGATTCTACTCACTCATCCAAATCCATGGACTCTTTAGCTGACCTTGCAAACTCAAATACATATCCTTTGAAGGAAGAACTGTTACAACTGCCCTTGAACACCGTGCTTGAGATCCCTGATAAGAGCAATAACTACACCATGGTAGAGATCAAGAACATCCACAGAAGAGCCCAGATATTGACACCAGACTCGCTTAGAAATGCCGGTATAGAAATTCCAATCAGTCCAGAGAAGAGTGATCTTGACAGCTTAGACGATGATCTGCATATTAGGAAAGATTATCCTGATGTGTTTGACCTTTCAAATGTCACAGAAACCCAGATTCCAGAGAGACCAAGGGTGTCCAGTCCTGTGGACACCAAGGAGGAGATCTCTGCTCTCGTTGATGAAGATGAGGCTTACGAGAGTGACTTTTCCTTCGAAGAGAACGAAAGGGCTGGTAGGAATGCCTCCATAAGGTATTACAAAACACAAATGGAGATCCAGCCACAACAATACGTACGAGAGCCTGGTTTCTACATCAATGATATGATTGAAGATGATGATTTTGACGAAGATATGAACTACTTTGATGAGGAAAATGATTTCAATGACGATGAAGAGCTGTTTAACAGGAAGTACTTCTCTGATGAAGAAGAACCAATCTCACAGCAAGAGACAAAACAGGTGCCTCTCTCTCCACCATTAGCGAAAGAGACACTTTCTGAGGATGAACTACTCTCATCTACTCCTTTGAAACAGCAACCTCAACAATTACTAGCGGGATTCAAAGAGAAGCCTTCACTCCAATCAAAAAGGTCATTGAAGTACCATCAACTACCAACAGACCTTGAGCAGGAGTACACAATGAATAACAGATACTCTTGGATATCAGATGAAGAAGAGTTTTTGAAAATCAAACCACAGGGGGCCAACGACTCCTATGATTCTCTGTTGGATGAAATCAATGGAATTCCTGAAGACTACGACTCTTATGACGATGAGAATTCACAACAACAACAACAAGTGAAACCAAAATCCAAGTCTTTAAAGAGTCGCAATAGGAGTAATTTGGCTTATGCTGATATTTCTCTAAATACGAAGTTTGAAACTAGTGGGAAAACAGTGACTTTGTTCAACCATCCATCAAGAAGCAATTCTGTGAAATCCCAAGAACTGGCACCAGAACAACCAAGATTTGGTTACATGACTCCAACCTCATCTTTCATCACTCCAAACCCTGCATTCATTAGTGAAAAGCTAGCAGAATTGTCTCCTATCTCAGAAGGTTCAATTGATGGATCACCATAGCATTTATTAGCATTACATGTATCAATTGAAAGAGTTGAATACCAATCAACGAGCTACAGCATTTATAATTTAAAGAAAGCATTTATTAGTTATAACCAGAACCAAATGCAACGGAACATAATTATTGAAAATAGCAGTCTTCATATGAATAGTGTTCACTCATGTCTTGGTAGTCATGAACGATTGGAAATTGTAGGATTGACTATTGGCATAATCAAAGTACTGGCTACTACCAACATCCATAGACTTTGATCTTTGCTTAGCCTTCAATTGCACTTGCAAGCTATGGATTTTTTTCAACTCCTCTTGTTGTTTGGATTGTTCTTTCCTTAGTCTTTCCTTTTCATTCATTAAGATGGTTCGTTGTCTTTTCAAATGTTCCATGATTTCTCTTGTTGATTGCATTGTGTCATCACATAATTCTAGAACTGACTTATTCTTAGTGTATGTTCTTGGATATTTGTTCAACGACAGTCTGTTGGCTTTCTTGTAGGATCCTTCACTTGATTTGTAATGCAACTGAACTTCAGAAGCAACAGTTTCAAATGAAAATTTAGAGAAGGATCTATTGGAGTTTTGGAACTCTAGATTACCTAATGCAGATTTAGGTCTTGGTTTACCAGAATCCTGTAGTTTGGTCAGATGAAGCTTCAGGTTATCATTATCATCATCATCATTATCATCCAAAATAATTGTCTCTTGAAGATCACCATTGCTTTTCTTCTTGAGCACACTTCTAAAGGAATTCACTCTATCTGATTTGTCCTTAATATAAGTGACATCATAACCATCATTAGTCAAATCCACAGTGGTTTCACCCATAGATGCAACAGAGGTGGCATTTGTGAATTGGGAAGACGTCTGTGAGAATGGTTCACTGAATTCAGATTCATAACTGGATTGCGATAACAATGGTGAGTGCTTATGTTTTTCAAGTTTTGAAGCTTGTGATACTAGACGGACACGTTCAGCCTCAACGTTATCAGCAGGGTAGATTTTTTCCTGCTGATAGGAGCCTAATGGTGTTTCATGATATGAAAAAGTGTGCTGTGCAACTGTGCTCAATGATTTGTCCATTTCTTGTATTTCCTTGGCGGAGACATTGAAACCACTTGAAGAAGCAAGAATTAGGTTACCTAAATCTAATAGTTGTGTATCATCCTGGTCAACAGAAATGATCGAAACGTCATCTTCTTCCATTGAGTTAATAGACTCTTGAATAGACCTTTGGATTGATACAGACATTGGAGCCAAAGTCTCAGCTGGTTCTTGTAGTTGTGGAAATGAGCCTTGGAGTGACTCTTGGACGGAATCTTGGATTGAATTTTGGATAGAGTCTTGGATAGAATCTTGAATAGAGTCTTGAATAGAGTCCTGGATTGAGGTGACAGAATGATCACTACCTTTTCTCAGTTGATTCTCTTTATCAAGTGGCTTTCCTCTGATTTTCTCTTGGTAGATAACTTGAGGTTCAGGATCCAGTTGGTACTCTGAGTTACGATGGCGATGGAATTTGATAGGCGACTGTTTTTTAGGCTCTTGAGGTAGCACACGTTCTGGTTTTGGAATATTCTTATTCAGTGGCTGCTGCTGTTGAACCTTTTGAGGTGGTATGCTATATGTTTGTTGTGGTGGGCGACGAGTCATACTTTGTGGTATTGTAAACTGTGGTTGTGGTGGAGCAGCTTGTCGGCGTGGTTGTGATGGTTGGGTTGGCTGTTCTAAGAATCTGTTTGCTGCTCTAGTTGGTGATGTTAACTCACCTTCATCGTTGAATAATTTCAAACCAGATGTAGAGTTTGGTAATGACATAGGTCTTGGTTTTGAAACCTGTTTTGATTCTTTTGGTGGAGATGGTAATGATTTTTCAACCTTGTTTGGGAATGAGAAATCTTGGTTCAATTGATTGTTCAGTTTCTTTGCAGCTGGGCTTGGGTTTTCAATTTCCTTCTCATTGTCTAGTGGGGGCGTTCTCACTGGTGATCTGATGATTGGTTTGCTGAGATCTGGAATAGTGATCTTGGATGGCGACACAGAGATTGAAGATCTGGATGGTGAAGATTGTATGTGGTTTGATGAGCCAAATATCGAGCGAGATCTTTCTCTATCTCTGATAAATTTTACATCAAATGGTTCATAAGAGTATCCATTAAAGACCAGTGATCTTGGTCTGGGTTTGTGCTCGTTTTTCGTTGACAGTAGTGGTGGTAATTGAAGTTCCACAGGCACGGGAATCACTTGATCATTCAGTTCTGAGTTTGGTTTCAAATATAGTTTGTGTCTTTCCGAGCTATTGGTAAGCATATCTCTCATTGAGTCAGCAACACTGTCTTGTTTCTTCGCCTTGTTCCTCCCTCTTGAATTCGATCTGCAGAGCTCTTTGGTGTCCAAGTTGAAAACTAGATTTGCCTGTAGGGAATCCTCGTTACTGTCTTCCTCTTCATCTGAACAATCTTGCCATTGTTCTTCCTCAAGGAACGAATCATCACTAAAGTCTTCATCGTCATCTTCATGGCCTTCGCTTTCGTCTTCATCTTCGTCTTTGTTTTCATCGCTCTCGTCAGATGGAGGAGGCAGTGAAAACCTGACCTGTGATGTGGAACCAGCGATTTGTCTCTTCGATGGGGAGCCATTCTTGACCATGGAGGATTGAAGCACCTGGCCATCAGCAGCAATGTATGTCTTATCTTGTTGTTCCATGTGTAAACTCAGAGCATCCCGCGATGTCACCGATGTTGGCCGTCTTCTGTGTTCTTTGTAGGACATGGTGATGAAGACGGGAATGTGGGTTGTTTGAGTGAAAGAGTGTTGGAGAGGAAGAAGGATATGGGTCCAATTTTATCCCAATGTTTGAGCAGCTCAACACCTTTTAATTTGCTAACTGAAATCCAGGTAAATTCTATTTATAACGTAGCGTTTTAGTTGGTTAATTAATTAATTGAATCGTTTGAAAGCTGGTAGGGAATAGTTGTGTCCAAGTTGAAGAAATAACTTCAACACTTTGTTTATAAAATCCAGATATCCCAGGCTCTTCCTTGTTATGGAGTTCGTAGATAGAAATTTTTTCTTATTTCTTATATATATAAACCAAATATCAAAATTCCAGTTTTAACAAATCCTTCAAATTGACAGTGCATTCTCGTTTTTTTAGTTCACATTATTCTTTGTTTACCTTTTCCCCGATTAGGCTATGACATGGATTCGAGAACACATAGAAATCCCAAAAGGGGTTCGCCAATTGTAGCATAAGACTCTGAATTGCTGCGAGTTACCTTGCATATTGTACCACATCCCTTAGTTGTCAGCACACAACCGTAGAAATGGGCGTCTTGTCGGAGCTTAAGCGAAACGTTTAAGGTTTGTTTATGTGATTGGAGGTGCGTTTGTGTGGAATACGAAATGTATGAGCTTTCTCCACGTCTTATCAGTTCAACGGTCGTAGTATGTTCCCTGTACCAATGCTTCTCGGGAGTTGCGAATGATTTGAACAGTTTGTACAGCTACTTCCTATCTTATAATATGAGAGTAATTAACAGAATTATTTTGGTAGGATCGGGTTTAAATTATGGAGATTTACTCTGACAGATCTTAACCAAAGTACAGAGATCGAAGGACGTTTGGAGACCGATCAAGCGACGCTAAATCACGTCCTGCAAATTATTTAAAGATCACCAATGCGGACGTGCTATGCGTTTGGAGCCCAGAGTGCAGCTTTAATTATACTAGATATATTAATTCAACGTCTTACAGATCAAGTAACCAATAAACAAATGTGCAAATTAAATAACCTATACTGCAACCACCACTTATAAGACAAAATTCTAAAGATCACCAATGCGGACGTGCTATGCGTTTGGAGCCCAGAGTGCAGCTTTAATTATACTAGATATATTAATTCAACGTCTTACAGATCAAGTAACCAATAAACAAATGTGCAAATTAAATAACCTATACTGCAACCACCACTTATAAGACAACATTCTTGGCAAGCTTGTTCTTGTATTCGGTGATAGAGCCGTCCCATCTGGTGGCAGTCTTGTTCTCAACAACGAAAATATCCTTAGCAATCTTATCCAACAAACGGAAATCATGGGAAACAACACAGACACCACCGTTGAAGGCATTGATAGCATCGGCTAGGGAATCAATGGTTGGAATATCCAGACCGTTAGTAGGTTCATCCAGCAGTAGAATGTTTGGAGCTTCTAGAGCCAATAGGGCAAACACGACTCTTGAACGTTGACCTTCTGATAGAGTGGCCATTTGAGCGGTTTGACCTTCACCAGTTAAACCATAACGACCTAATTGACCTCTCCAGTATTGGAAATCTTGAGAAATGTGGGAGAATTTATCACGAACAAACTCTAGTGGGGTTTTGGTTAAATCTAATTGATCAGCAGAATGTTGGGAGTAGACACCAACTTTAATATGTGTATGTCTTGAGACTCTACCACCTTGGGCTTGTAATTGACCAGTCATGATCTTCAATAGAGTGGATTTACCAACACCATTTGGACCAACAAGGGCAACTCTTGAATCCATATCAATACCAAAGTTTAGGTTCTCATATAGGTTATGTTCTGGATTACCATCATAGGCAAATGAAATGTTATCGAATGATAAGACTGGAGGAGGTAATTTTTCAACATCAGGAAATCTAAATGAAAAGACTCTATCTGGAACAACTTTTTCAATTAAACCATCAGCTTCCATCTTATCCAAAATTTTTTGTCTAGATTTAGCTTGACGGACCAAATTAGCATAAGTACCGGCAGAAGCAATAAATTTCTTGATATGGGCGATTTCTTCTTGTTGTTTGTTGTAAGATTTCATTTGATTAGTTTCTTGTTCTGATCTAGTCTTAACATAAGAATCGTAGTTACCACCGTAGGCTAAGATCTTTTGCATTCTCATATCAATCATGTTGGTACAAACACCGTTTAAGAAATCTTGGGAATGGGAAACTAAAACCAAAGTACGGTCGAATCTCTTCAAGTATTCTTCTAACCAAACACAGGCTTCTAAATCCAAATGGGCAGTTGGGTCATCCAATAATAGTAAGGTTGGTTTAACGAACAAAGCTTTAGCTAAAGCGACACGCATTTTCCAACCACCAGACATATCTTTGGTTTTCTTCTTAATAGTTTGTGAGTTGAAACCTAAACCGATCAAGATAACAGCAGCTCTTGATTCAAAAGTGGCAGGATCCATGGAATCAATTCTTTCGTATAGACCATCTAGGATTGGTGATTCTGGACCATCATCAACAATGACTTGTTCAACTTGATCTTCTAATCTCTTCAATTCCAATTCAGCTTCACGAACAACGTATTCCAAAGCACTGTATTCAGATGGTTCAGCTGGTTCGTTTAATAAGTAGATATCAATTTGTTCTGGGATTGGGAATTCTCTAGCAGCGATGGCGTTCAATAAAGTAGATTTACCACAACCATTTTCACCTAACAAACCGTAACGACGACCATAATTCAGTTCCAATTCAGAATCTTGCACCAAAACTTTACCGTGGAAAAGTAATGACACAGACGATAGCTTAATATCTCTTGAAGTGGCCAATGAATCCAAGACACCAGTTGTCACACGATCAGAGATACCATCTTTATCTTGTTGTAGTTTTAGTTTAGAAATTTCATCGGCAGCTTCTTCTTCAGCAGATTTCTTTTCCTTCTTTGGCTTCTTACCAGAAGCAGCCTTCTTAGCGTCTCTCTTAGCTTTAGATGCAGACACAGCCATATTTACTCTCTATAATAAGGATTGAGTGACTGAGGAGTGGATAGAGACGTTTTTAAATGCTTTTTTTTTTCCACTGAGCAAAATCATATAAAAAAAAATTTCAACCCAAAAGGAAAAAAAAAAAAAACAGGTCCGGGTAAGCGTAAAATGCGGCCCTAACCGATGAGGCAATTACGTAATACTACTGTAGTGGTTGGGGCAGCATACCTTATATCAAATCATCTAAGAATTCCTCATCTTTTTTCAAATATTGAGGAGTTTTGTTAGCAAGTTTAGGAGCAGGTTTAACCTGTGGGATATATTTATGTTCTGTTATAGTCTGTGGTGATCTTTTGGCGAAGTCAGCATCCACAATCTCCAATTCAAGTAGTTCCTTTGCGCTCATTTGTTTAGGATCTTTTACTTTCTTTGAGATTTCATCAACATGAATCACCTTGTTGAAGTCAATATCATACTTATCCTCCAACACTTCCAAATCTAGCAGTTGCTCTTTGTATCTAAAGTCATTGGTGGATCCTTTTAGCACGATGTTTCCCTGAAGGTCCAGTTCTTCATCGTCATAGAGAATTGGGTTCCCTTCAATGTCATACTCTCTTAATCTTTCTGGTTCTTTCTCCTCGATAGGATCGTCTTCTCGTACAACTTTGGAGTAATCTTTCTTATGATGGCGTTTAAGCTTGCTCTTATCTTGAAACTTCTTTCTGTTTTCCTTCTTTAGGTTATAGTCCATGATGTTTTCTATTGCGGTAATTCTAGTGAATTCTAGTGAGTTCTGGTGAGTTCTGGTGGCTTCTCATTTTCTATTTACTACCTGGTGTCCGGGTGTTTGTGTTGACCCTTACAAAAAAAAAGTAAAAAGGGGCCATTTAATCCTTCTCAACCATTATTTGCCTCCTTTAAACCCTCCAATAAAGACTCTATAAATGATGGTTAAGCAAACGTCCCAACAAGACACAAAGTTTTTCATACAGCCCAAGCGTGATAACGTGCACATCCCAGAGCCGTCTCTTCCTAATGGACAGAAACCCAACTTTGGCAATGGAAAGAAGAAAAACCACAACCAAAACCCAAACCACAAACCAAAGCCAAAGAAACAACAATCTCCAAACGTCACCCATATGGACCCTCATCAGAACTATACACACCAACCACAGAAAAATCAGAATCAGAATCAGAATCCACCAAAGAACAAGCCTAAATTTGACACACCTAAGCCAACGGTCATCCAACGTAATAACTATGCTGGTCCCTCATTTCAAAACTCACCAGAAACCAAATCATTACCAAAACCTACCTTCTTATGATCATATTCTTCAATTCGTTCTCATATGAGATGTCTTTTTTAATGGATTAAATTGGTTGCTTACGGAGTTTTTTTGCTTTCATTAATGCGTTGTTTTTTTCCTTTCTTTTATTACTACTCATCATTGGTGTATTCGATATACACTTCATCATCTGGTTTGATGGTTTAGGTTACTTTTCACCCCCATCAGTTCCCATTGGAGAATCTTATTCGTTTCTTTAATTTAAATATAAAAGATTATAAGTCTCTAACGAAATGCGTAGGACAGTGATAACCAGTAGGGTTATTATCTAGGTATAGTTGATGGTAGTCTTCAGCATCGTAAAAATTCTTGATTGGTTCAATCTTTGTCACAATAGCGTTATTCCATTTTGGTTGAAACTGTTCAGTAACCTCCTTTGCAATCTTCAAGTCTTCATCAGAATGGGTAAAGATAGCTGAACGGTATTGAGTACCAGAGTCAGCACCTTGTTTATCCAAAGTGGTTGGATCATGAATCTTATAGAAGAAACCTAACAATTCAGCAAGTGAAACTTTGACTGGATCATATGAGATTTGTAACACTTCAGCATATTGTGTATCACCTTCACATACTCTCTTATATGATGGATCTGGGATTTGACCATTGGCAAAACCAACTTTTGCATCAATCAAACCTTTGTTGGCGTAGTGCTTTCTATAAATATGTTCAACGCCCCAGAAACATCTATAGTGAAAAAAAGGTTAGTAAATGGACTGAAAAGTGTAAAATGTGTGGATACGTACCCTGCGGCGACAGTGATCAGCTTTTGAGTAGCTGGATTGAATTGAATAGTTGGAGAGATAACAGACATTTTGATGGCGTTGGGCGTTGTAAGAGTTGAAAGAGAAGTTTGAAGAATTTTGATAAAACTTTTTAGTAATCAATTTTGCTATATACAAATTAATGGGGAGGGGTACTATAAAGCCCAATAAGATGGGAAAAACACAGTTTAGGATAGATTTATCAACTTACTACGACAACAGAGATGATAATATTACATTTATTAAGCTTGTAAATTCGATGACTTTTGATAACTTTGTCGGAGTTACTTCCCTCTTTCAAAGATAGTATCCACACTTTCTGACTTGTAAACCCGAGACATATAACCACACCTTTTACACCTTTTACACCTTTTCCTATATAAAAACAGCAACAGACTCAACCAGAGAAAATATGTCAGAATATCCAAGAGTAACGGTGGAAGAGTTCAAAGCTGGTGTCGGGAACACACCTCTAGTGAAGATTGAATCCATATCTAATGAGACTGGTAGAAATGTCTACTTCAAGGCTGAATACACTAATAGTGGGAAGTCAATTAAGGACAGAGCTGTTCTATATCTATTAGAAGACGCTCTGAAATCAGGTAGATTACAACCAGGGGGTACGATTGCAGAAGCCACTGCAGGTAATACTGGTATTGCATTGGCATTGATCGCAAGAAGTTATGATCCACCTTTTAAAGTTGTGTTGTTCTTACCTGAATCCATCGTTCCAGAGAAGATCGATATCTTGAAAGAACTAGGTGCTGAAATCGTGCTGGGTCCATTGGTAGCTCAGGACCATCCTGAATATGTAAACAACTTGGCCATCAAGTACGCTCAAGAACACGAGAATACTATTCATTTAAATCAGATGGACAGTTTGAATAATAGAAGAGCTCACTATGAGAATACAGGCCCAGAGATCTGGGAACAAACAGGTGGGGAAATTGATGGGTTTATCGTTGGTGCAGGCACTGGCGGTACCTTTGGCGGTGTGTCTTCATTCTTAAAGAACAAATCTGGTGGGAAAGTGAAGACTTATTTAGCTGATAGAGAAGGATCTGGTCTTTACTCGTATATTACCACGAAAGGTGAAAGTTGGGAAACTGAAGGTGAATCTTTTGTTGAAGGTGTTGGTAAGACAGCATTAACTGGTCAATTGAGTGATGCCCTGGATTTAGCAGACGGTGCCATCAGAATCAAGGATCCCGAGGTGATTAACACCATCTACAAGTTGAAGAAGAATGATGGACTTGAGATTGGTGCTAGTGGTGGGATGAACATTGCAGCTGCTAGAAAATTGGCCTTATCATTACCTGAGGGTTCCACTGTGGTGACCACAGTAGCAGATACAGCTGAGAGATACAAGTCCAAACTATTCAACAAACAGTGGCTGCAAGAGAAGGGTCACTGGGATCTCATTGACAACGGCTTGAAGCATTTTGCTAGTTAATTTTATATATATGTCCTGATCTGATCTTTTGTGTACTTTTTTTTTTATGCAGGTTATTATCAATTTACCGGATTGGGCCGAATATGGAGCAATATAAACATTTTTTTTTCTTTTTTTTTTTCTTTTTTTTTTCTTTCTTTTGGGGAAGAAATCTCCAAAATTGTTCCTATTTTTAGGGAGAAATAGATATTTTACAATGAAAAAAGTGGTTAAAAAAGTAGGTTAATCATATCAAAATTCCCCTTTTAATCACTTCAATATTGATATAATTGAATATAACATTCTACTTATAACCAATGATATACACAATACCACTATATTAAAGCTCTTTTCTTTTTTAACGAAACCTCCGCGAAAACCCGCGAAGATCCGCGAAGTTGCCTGCATCTCATCGCATTACCCGCCAATGCAAAGAATTATCCGTGCTAGCGTAAATTTGAGAACACTACAGAGGGAAACAACCGCTGTAGTTATGTAGGTTATCACTCGGTAAATTTCAGAACTGCTGCCTAGAAATCTCCATCTCAACTTGTCAAAATTCTTTTTTCTTCCAGAACAAGAAAAAAAAAATTTCAGGACAAATTTTTCAAATATAAAAAGACTGCCAAATCGCCACTTGTTCTTTTATTTCTTTCTGTACTTTTTTTTCCCTTTTCTTTGTCCTCACACCGGAAAACTATTTGCATTCCTCCTGAGAATTTAGTCACATAAGCAAAAATGGGTAAAGATAAATCTCACGTTAACGTCGTTGTTATTGGTCACGTCGATTCTGGTAAATCTACCACCACTGGTCATTTGATCTACAAGTGTGGTGGTATTGACAAACGTACCATTGAAAAGTTTGAAAAAGAAGCTGCTGAATTAGGTAAAGGTTCTTTCAAATACGCTTGGGTCTTAGACAAGTTGAAAGCTGAAAGAGAAAGAGGTATCACCATTGATATCGCTTTATGGAAATTCGAAACTCCTAAATACCACGTTACTGTTATTGATGCTCCAGGTCACAGAGATTTCATCAAGAACATGATTACTGGTACTTCCCAAGCTGATTGTGCTATCTTAATCATTGCTG